>JARYHS010013630.1:328586491-328734299 GCA_031002005.1 Vandiemenella viatica | reverse complement strand
GTTTAATGCTATTTCCTAATTTAAATTAACTATTTGGACCGATTGTGTTTCATTCTCTGATAGATAATCGGAATAGCATTAATAGATAAAGCAGTGGACGGTTCAATCAGGTCAGTATATAAGAGCGTACTTCTACCCATATCAAGAGCACAACATGCAGGAGACATGAGGCAGCCAGTTAAATCACCATATATATGTGAAGAAAGCAGGGAGGACACACAGATTATTCTGGACGCTTTTTGTACCTGTGTCTTGTGCCCAGTAATGGGCTGAAAATCTTTGTTTTCCTCTGTGTCGAAGTATAAAGCGGGCGCACATTTACGCGTAGTTGACGAAGGCGGCGCAGCACATTCTGTGTCTATCTTTTGGGTTGGAACAGCGCACAGTCTTTGAGACGCAGAGCAGGCAGCGCAGTACTGCGCCGCACTTGGCCTGCGCCACGTTGTGATCACGACACAGAAACTGTGCCACGCAGCTCATTCGTGCCGGTTTAAGCCGTAACACTTCTGTGTATTATAATCTTGCTTTACTTATAATCATTTTCAACTAAAATAAGAAAAATTGATGAAACTGGTGCGTAACCAACCTACGATTCACAATATCAGTATAATAAATAAATAAAAATTAAATTTAAACACGAAATTTGGACAATCAGCACAAGTGGCGAGTAAAATCAGCATTTGTTTATCATACAATTGTCCACTTACAATTTTCACTTTTATTTTCTCTTTTTGAATTCATTTTTAATAAAACTTTAAAAAGATATATAGGCTATTATCACATATTTGTTTTCTTGTTATTTGTACTACATATTTGTAACACATTTTTTTTTTTAACCATGCACACGTCCTCTGAATTGAGCTCTTCTTCTTCTCACTCTTCAAGGCAACCTCCACCAAACCCCTAACGAGAGAGGGAGGATTCTTGTGAAGACAATTTCCCGAATAATTTGTTGAGCACTGCTTTTTTAGTTTCATGTGTTTCTTATGTTCTGTTATGTAGTTTTCTTAAAAATATAAATGAAATAAAAGACAAAAATATTCTTATAAATGTCACGTACCGTCAAACGCTAAATAATTAAATAAATAACCACGAAAATACTGCGAGATTATCTTCAGTTCAATAGGTATTTGAGCGTCGTCGAGAAAATAACAGGTTACATTATGCCGTGAATCTCCGCTCGAGTCATCCGGAAATAATCTTTTGAGAATTCTCTTGTCACTACAAAAGCCAGATGAAGTTTCTTCTTTCATATACTCAATTTTTAATAGTTTTACTAACTCAGCTTCTGTTAAAGGTAATAACAATTTTCCAAGCTCGGCATCCCAGTCTGATTCAGAAATAAAAAATCGAGTTTTTGCATTGACATGTTTTTGGTTACGCTTTTTGTTGGTTTCTGGCACAACAATGCTTTTGTAAACTGCGCTGTAATAATGAGCAGGCAACTGCCCGACACAGTTTCTGTTTCCGTGTTGCCCTGCCCTGCTCTGCGCTGCCCCTACTGCCCACGCAACGCAGCTCAATGTGCGCCCGGGTAAGAGTTGTTTCAAAGCTGATCCTTATTGAATGGATCCTAGACTGGACAAGATACAGAACAGACCAATCACGCTGTACCCAAGTGCCCTTAATTCCAATCACACTAAAGCTCCGCTCGAGGACACAAAGAAACGCCACTCTGTATCTGCCACCGACAAATTGGCCTCGAGGCGCTCGGCAACGATAAATCACCCGGCCAACAATTAAACACTTGCTGCTACTATTAGCTGCAGAAACATGGAATTATAGCCTAGAACGCATGTTACAGCAAAGAGCTTAGACTTATCACCACAGTCGTTTTAAAAGATTAAAAACTCCTCATTTTTCAACATTGCAAAAGTCGCATATATTTGTAGCGACAGCTGAGCCTCGATACAATTTTGATTAGTTACAAAACTTCACGATTTAAAAACTAACAACCGCATCGAATTTGTACTCTAGAGTTCCATTACCAATCCAAAGGAAATGCTTTTAAGTGTGTTAAGTGAGTGGTAAAGCTCTGGCCTCGCCATCGAGAGGACGAGAGTTCGAATCCCTGTCCCAATATCAGATTTCAAGGTTTTCCGAAATCACTCCACGTGAATGCCGGGATGGTTCCCTCATATGGCCATTGCTGAATTACTGGGATGCTTGCTCTTTTAGAGGAAACTTCTGTGTAAAGGGATGAGAGCCTAGCAACTAAATGCAGGACAATGCTTTATAAGCAAGACAAAGAAAAAAAGATTGCCAGACACCAAACGGGAGCATTGTGGCAATATGAGGGAAACAAATACAAGTTAACTTATGTCTTTCCCACAATCACGTAGTACATTGCGCATGACGGCATAAGAAAATGATTGTTTTTTTCTGAAAGTAAAGTAACACAAAGGAACATTTCCAGTGTGTGCTCCTCCAAAGGCAATGTTTTAAAGCACCACATTCCAGCAAATATACCGTACGACATAAATTTCACATTTTCATAGCGTCACCATTCAGTGATTTTAGTATTTACAGCAGCAATTGTATAACAACATAGGCGCCATGACTTACTACCAATATTTTGAAATTCGTAACACCTTCTGAAAGATCTTGCTAATTCAGTTAAGAACTGAAAACACTACTAAATGATACATTCTGACTCCTTCGTATTCCATTATTATTCTTATTTTTACAGAGCTCGATATATCAGTAAGTAGTCATTACAAACCACGAATCATACAGAAATAGGTACCAACAGTAAAACCTATGTAATGGTCTAGAAATTATTAAATTTGGATATGTTTATTGTATTTTGTGTTTTTCAGATTCGTATTCAACCTGGATTAGGTCACTGTCTTAATCAAATATTTTGAAATATTCTAACTTATTTAATTTAAATTGTTATTTACCAGCAATCTATATTTTATCTTAATTCTGCTAGTATACACACGGAGGCAGTGAAACAGAGAGTAACATTTGTGTCAGCATTTCCGTTTCGAATAATGTGCTCAGACGGATGTGCTTACCGTCTTTTATAAGCAAGCACGCATAGAAAATGAACCGTTTGCCCATTAAACTAAAGCTGAATGTAGTTTTTCTAATAACATACATAAAAACATTAAAAGAAAGATATAAAAAATACGAGCATCAAGTCACTGAGATTGGAGTACCTACTACGCACATTCAGGAAGTTTGTTAGTGGATGGGTGGTTTAAAACTATTCACATTTACCATCAAATATATTTACAGTTTTAAAAACTGTTAAAGGTATGTCAATCGGATCATTTTGATATGCATCTACTTCTTGAAATAATTAACATAAAAATCTACAAACGGAAAAATGGATTTCTGAACACACCAAACTATTCACAAAATTTTCAGAAATGTTTAAGATCAAAGCAAGCGGATTACGTCGACATTTATGGACGCTTACTGCAACGCTCACATTTGTACAACGTCATTAATTGTCCATACGTCCTTCCGTGTAAGACATCACAGTGAAAGAATGACGGGTCCGTTATTACATAGATTATTCTCTGCTAATGATTCCCTGAGGCCGTTATCAATATTTCAGCAAAATGCTTGTCTTACTGTAAGAGTCATATATTTATGAATACAACATTTCCAATACAATGCATCAGATTTAGTTTAAAAGCTATTCCGTATCGAAGTAATAATGTCTCAGAATTTTAATTTATACTCTTAGAATCATAGATATAACAATCTTATTTTTGTAATTTTAAGAGATGCGAATAGGTTTTTGAGAAATAACTAGCACAAATTCAGTCACAACACTCTAAACAGAAATTATCAAATCTCTGTGGAATTTTTACTTTTCGATTTTCTGTTCACTGTCAACGGTTGTAGGTCTATTAAAAATTCTGCTTCACCTGTACAACTTAACTAATTTCGTATAGCAAGTCTGGTTCTTTTCCAAAAACAGACAGCCAAATTTTCTACTTATACATGTCATATTAAATTTGTATCAAAATTGTAATCACCACTATAGTCGGGCTACTGGAAAATTTATTTTACTGAAGTCAAGAGAAAATTATCATTGTGATTTAAAAACCGGTGAATACGCTTCACTTCTCAAAAGTGGTAAATGATCGAAACAACAAAGACTCCTATTATCTATCATTTTGTTGAATGATTTATTCTTGAAATTATGTTACATACCCTCAGATTTATTGGCTAAAAGAGAAGAGCGTGTTCAGAGTAGGAAAAAAAAAAAACTATTGGTAGCAGCATAGAATGGGGAAAGTATATAATGCTGATAATTGGATTGTTTGCATTTACCGAGCGTGGTGGTGTAACGGTTAGCGTTCTCCGCCTCGCATTTGGGAGGACGGCGGTTCGAATCCCCGTCCGGACATCCAGACTTGGGTTTTCCATGGTTTCCAAATCACTCTAGGCAAATGCCGGGATGCTTCTTTCAAAGGCCATGGCCGAATTCCTTCCCATTCCTTGCCCCTCATCCTTTCCCGTCTTTAAAGACCTCGCTGTTAGAGAGACGTTAAGCAGATTAAAAAATATATATATTTATATTGAATAAGGTAAGCTTAAAAATATTAACTAAAAATGTGAAGTTAGCAAATTAGAGGTTGAGAAGAAGAATAGGTTTGATGTATACTGCGCGATTACATAAATTCCGTCTTAATAGATGTTACTCGAGCTAGTTACACTGAAGAGGAATAATTTTCTTCGTTCTTCGCTTGGCTGATGTGTCTACCCCAAATCACAATGCGCATCCCGAGAGAACCATTCCAGGAGCGTCATGATTTTCATCCTTCGACAACGTCAAGAAAATTGCGGTGAACTTCGTGTGCCTTTACACATTGCCACTGTCCATAAAAATAGAGCATTCGATACCATTAGCAAACCGACCTTTGCAACATTTTGTACGAAATCGACTGCCCACCTATGCTGCTGGCCTTTCACGACATCACACAGGGACCTGTAATATTTGATGACGAAGCTGCAGCAGCCTTTGAGGTAAACCACGGTGTAAGACAGGCTGAGTTCTGGCGCCTACGCTCTTTGGGATTTTCTTCTTTGCTCTGCTCTTAGAAGATTATAATAATTGTAACTTCGGCGTATACGTACTTAAAGGAGAAACGGTAAAGTCTTTAATATAGCTCTCTCAAAAGCAAGTACAAAGCGTGTTTACCTAATTGCTCGCGAACTTTTCTATCCTGACGATGCGGCTCCTGACGCTAATACGGAAGAAGCATTCAGGAGGTGGTCACGAAATTTAGTCGTGCGTGTTACCTGTTGTCGATTAATGTTTATCGTCTCCCGAAAATAACGTAGACAGCATTAAGCCACCGAACACGTCCGCTATTTCGGCTCCATCAGTTCATCCAGTCAATCCAATAACAAGGAGAATGACGCAGGCATGGCAGAGTAGCTATGACCTTTCCGAAGCTGTCCAAACGTGTCGGGAGAAACTGCAAGCTCACAATATCCGCAAAACAATCCTTGTATACAAGACTTGCATCCCAAGCATCTTCCTGTACTCATTTTAGACATGGATCATTTATGTAGGGCAGGGCCGGATTAAGACAGCGCGGGGCCCATTAACAAATGTGAAGAAGGGAGCTTTGCTTTTCGCCGTCCGGTGGTCCGGGAAAATTGTAGAGCTAAGCAGAGATAAAAAAAAAAAAAAAAAAAAAAAAAAAAAAAAAAAAAGAAAGAAAGAAAGAAAGAAAAACTCCTAGGCGCGGGGCCTCTAGAAGGCGCGAAGTCCCCCACAAGGCGCGAGGCCCCCCTAGAAGGCGCGAGGTCTCCCACAAGGCGCGAGGCCCCCCACAAGGCGCGAGGCCCCCTAGAAGGCGCGAGGTCCCCCACAAGGCGCGAAGCCCCCCTAGGAGGCGCGAGGCACCCCAATCGCGCGAGGCCCCCAGGAGGCGCGAGGCCCCCCCACAAGGCGCGAGGCCCCCCAAGGAGGCGCGAGGCCCTCCACAAGGCGCGAGGCCCCCTTAGAAGGCGCGAGGCCCCCCAACAAGGTGCGAGGCCCCCTCGCACTACCGGGCATTTCCAGGCTGGCCATCTTACCTGTCTAGCGACAGCTGACAATAACAACTGCGTTGTCACACTAGCCTATCCGTACGTCACAGCTGTTCGTTTCATGTTCTCGTATCAATTCGTGCCTTCCCGTGTGACACCGTATCAATAGTGTTCGCATTTTTATGACAAGTCATATTTTTTCCTGACTTCTCTTTTTCAGCTATAATGCTGAATCAAACACTGATTAATCTTTCTGCTTGTATTTTAATGTATTTTATGCAGCATATAAATGCATATTATGGCCATGTTCCTAGTTTTGCTCATATTACGATAATATTTATGGTCGTATGGTCATATTTTGAGGAAAAATCTGGTAATTTTTTAGCAGTACCGGGAATTTATTAGAAGTTATAGACGAGAAGAAATTAAGATAATTGTTCACAGAACTGAACTCGAATTATACATTGGAGGACAAAAAAAACTAATTTTCAGTGAAGCTCAGAATTCGCCAGTCAAGAATTAAAGTTACACATTATTATCACACTAAACGTTAATA
This sequence comes from Vandiemenella viatica, assembly GCA_031002005.1. NCBI lineage: Eukaryota > Metazoa > Arthropoda > Insecta > Orthoptera > Morabidae > Vandiemenella > Vandiemenella viatica. The sequence continues at coordinate 328,727,740 of JARYHS010013630.1, read as the reverse complement.
TTCCGCCCGCCTTTTAATCTCGACATTTGAAAATAATCCTTAGTCATCTTTAAATGTGCAGTGGATCAGTGAGTACCACCACGCCGATAACATAATTTTCTGAAAGGGCGAAATCAGTAGTTCCATAAAGGAATTTCGAGAGACGTATTTTAGTACAAAAGAAAGAGTCCATTTCCGTAAGTTAAGTGAATTAAAGTTACTTCAACAATACGATTTAAAATTTAATTTCCCAATGTTCATTGAATGCATGGAAGCAAATTACGTTGTCTACATGAAAGCGACACTACTAGTTACAATAAATGATGTATAATTGAGCATATTTTGATGTACAGTAAATTTAAATAATTGGTCATATTTTGTTATTTTTAGGTAATATTTACCCACTTTTAAGGTAATATTTGCATGAATATTTGTCTATTTTTTTGTCATAAAAAATCCGAACCTTATTTCTCAATATGCGTTTCCCCACCCAGCGCCATCAGTTATTGACAGCGGCAAGCAAGAATGGTGTAGAGATGTGAATAGACGCAGGCAAACAGGGTTTGTAGTGGAGTGCAGGGCTATGCGGTCATGAGGTTTTTTTGCGGCCAAACGTTGGCGCCATCGCGGAGGGAAAATCATATTTCGTTCCAGTCAATGCCCTTAGTTACCCAGAGAATACCTATCCTATTATCTCGAAGTTATTAGAATATTTGTAGTTTTTATCACCCTTATGTTTAGTAAGTGGTTAGTTTATGTATTTATTACTTAGAAATCAGGTTACTTACAACTTCTAAGTGAAATTGTTTTCCAGGAGTAGTATTTTTGCTTACAAATTTCAGGTCTGTCGATCGTATTGTTTCGTCGAATTGTTGTGGTAGAACCACGTTTTTGTCACGGCGTCAATCCGGGCCAAGCTACCGGTGGCAGTGATCACTTTGCCCGTTAAGCGTATACTCTGATCGTTTCTTTCGGATTATTAACGTGCCCAGTATAAAAACTCTGAATGGAAGCTTAAACCCATTTGAAACTAAATTGTCTATATTGATAATATTAAAAATCAAATCAATTAAATATTTCTATTCATTACAAACTTGTTGTGGCGGTGGTATTTTAACGACAGGCAACTTCTTTTTTCTGTGAGCTCAAAAGACATTGTTTTAGTGCCTCTTGTAATAACAGTGGAAAACGAAAAAGCAACGACCGATAAAAAGGTTCTTCGCAGGTGTTGATGTAATAATAATAATTCCGTGTGGTCGTATTGACTTCTCTTACTTCGGATTAACTTGTGTCTTAAGTAAGTTGTGTGACTGTAGTGTGTGATGTGTTGTGAGTGTTCCTGTTCGACTCCGCAGTTGGTGCGCGCTGTGATCAGGCTCGCAGATAGCGAGCGGGTGCGGGGCCGTGCGCCCGCCCAGATGGCTCCGATGCTAATCCGAGCTGCAGATTCGGGCCTGCCTGCCTGCACGTGCTGCTGCCGGGGACAGCCGTGACGTCAATGGAGCTCTGACGTCACACCGGCGTATTGGTGGCGAGCAGGTCCCCCGGGCGGTTCGCTCCCTCCTTGTACGGTCCCCACCGCCAAATTGGGCTCATAAACGACCGACACATTCTAGCCGCAGCTCGCTACCTCACGATCGGAACCTTCAAAAATCTCAGACCACAGAGCCTACGTTTCCGTTTCGCCTTCCGAGTCCAACCGTGCGGAAAATAATATGTGATATTGGAAAGGGGGTCATACAGAAAACAAGTAGGGGCCCTTCAAGTCGAAAATGATGCGGAGGACCTCTTTCGAGAGGAGAGGAATTTCAGAACGCGTCAACGACTGGTTATTAGCTATTTTTTTTCTAATAACGTACGTAAGTGAAAGCTTCAAATGAAAAACCTTCCTGAATTCGTGAAACTGGGAAGAACTTTTTAGAAAATCCAACTGGCCAACAAACAGTATATTAAAAGAAGGAAAACCTGGACGGAAGAACGTAGGGAAAAGCTGAGCGAGAGAATGAAGAGATTTTGGGAATATAAGAAAAATAAATCTGCTAAATAAGTTCATTTGCGCTGTTCAGTTGGGAATAACGACGAGTAAAGAAAGGGGACAGCAAAATGAGTTAAAGAGACGAGAAAGGATATGAAAATCGTTGGAATCCATCCCATATGAGATATAGAAGCTAACAGTGTTTTAAACTGAATTTTATAGGCTACTTTCAAGGGTTTCCAGGGACAATGTACAAAGACCAAGACCACGTGGTCTGAAGAAAGAAGCAGGACCCTTAGTGGAAGGTGAACCAGTGGCGAACATTTGGTCCGAAGTAGTCCTAAATTGAAAGGCGAAGAACAAGAAAACATAAATAATTGATTGGACCCTTATGAAAAAAAAAAAGAAACTTCAGTTAATATGGCTATTCAAACTGTAGACTATACCCATAAATACAATAGGCCCAGTGTTGATATCAGTAAAAAACATGTGTGTAGTCTTGGTGTTCTTATCTGTCGCTTATTGTTTTCAGTATTTTGGAAAAGATAATTTTTAATTATGTATTGGTTTTGACAGTTCCGGCTTTAACCGAAACGTGTATTTGTACGTCAATTGCAAAATGAAACAATATGTTTAGGTTCCATAAAGATTTCTACAGTTTCACTTCATATATGCTAAGATAAAATGCAGTTTCGTGTTTGTTAAATTTCGCGTTTTAGTTCAGTGATAATAATGTTCAAAGATTTCAGGCATAGATGAATGGAAAACGTATTAGTCACACTACTGGAACTTTTATCAAAGAGGTGGCTTGAACATATTTCTGAAACGAATGTACGAACACAAAATAACATTTCATATCTTTGACAAATACTTCTAAATTGGAAAATGTGGAACTAAAATTTTCACTATCCTGCCTTGTTTGATGGTTGACATTTTTCGAACATTAGTGCATTCTTTACACCATTAGACATTTTCTCTTCCAGATTTTGGTACACAAAATTTACGATTCACTGTTACTGTCAATGACAGCTTGAAGAGTGGTTTGACTCATGGTGTACGAAAAGGAAATATTTTTAAAATACATTATTTCAATAACGTGTAGGGTATCGCCACACTACATAGTATATTCGCGATATGCTGGGCTACTGGCTCAGGCAGGTGGACAGTTCGGACAATAGGTGACAGGGCTGCTTTGGAATGCGACCATTGGCAGGTACCGAGGAGCCGTTAGGCGTGTGTGGAGAGGGCACAGTAGGCTGCCGGCAGTGGTTGTGTGCGTGGCAGCCGACGTGAGAGAATGTGATGTGCAGCGGCTAATGCTATAGTCGGCGTCATGAAATTAGGCCTGCCAAGGTCACGTAGTCTCCACTGCCTCCCCTGCCCGCACCAACCCTCTGTCCCTTGGTTGGGCCGGCGACATTGCCACATTAGCTTTTGCCGGTCGTCCATGCGTATCTTTACACGCGGTCGCTTTATTTCCTTAGTTTAAGGCCTATTCGAGTAATGTTAATGGTGGTGATGTTCAGGAACATAATCATGCAATTAGTGTATTAACAGACAGAAGTAATATTCGCGAACCTGCAGGCCGCCTGGGCATTGGAAACCTACATTAAAATAATTGTAGCAGATATTTTAAAGTATTTTTAAGGAATATTACCAATAACTAATACGCAAAAATAAAAAAAATAAAAAATACTTCGCTAAATTACAAACACTGACATGGAGGTATTTGTGGCAGTCATTTCTATGTATAATCGATCCCTTACATTTTATAAATTAATTTTCGTTTTGTCTTTGCTTTTGAAGATTTCTCGCGAAATTTGTTATATATGGGCCATTGTGTACAATGACAATAATAATTCTTACAGAAGCTGAAAATATCTTTTCTGTGGAGGACAGGAAATATGTTTCTCAGTCGTAAACGAACCAACCGACCAACGGCACTGCGGCATGCGCTGCGCGCAATCATTCGCGCAAATATAAACTGTGAAACAATCCAAAAGGGGTTGTCTGAAGAGGCTTTGCCTGCTACCAGAATTAATTTCAATATTTTCTTAGAAACTTTCTCGCTGGAAGTTTTTACGTAAACAAATAAAACGTAAGTTAGTCAGCGACAACATTTACATTACACAGCCGAAACAACTAAGCGCTTCGTGTAACATTTTATTTTTTTTATTCACATGCTTCCCTATTTAAGGAATAGAATGTATTCTGTATGAGTCTGTTAACTTTCAGGAAGGCGCATAATTTTTTTTGAGTTATTACTTATTATTTTTATTGCTTTTTCTGTCGGTTGAAGTGAAAAAGTATTTTGATTTCTAATTTTCATGGAAACACATTACTATTTTTTTTAAAAACAGTCACATAAATATTTGGAATTATAAAGCACATCACCTTGTCCCGCATGTTAAGTATTATGTTTTAGAATTATTTTTTCGCACTCATTACTGAAAGTTGATTTTTTTGCTGATTTGCAACACTGTTCGGATACTCCGTGACCTTCACAGGACTAATTTCGTGACTGCCACTATAGCACGTGATGCTGTGGTGCTCTGTGTTCCATGTCGCCTACGGAGCGGATGAGGCAACCAGATGGGTCGTCGCCTAGGAAGACCACTGGAAGCCGACCTGGCGCCTTCGGAAAAATGGTAACCACAGAGTGATCTTGATAACCACCCCAAGAAGTTTCTAATTGATAACCAAACCTGCCGCCCTAGAGATCCTCATTGTCCCGTTGTGCTTAGTGAAAGGACACCTAACAACCCCTGAGAACTGATATGTGGAAACTATTATATTATATGTGGATTGATTTATTGTAATTGAGAAGTAATTGTTATAATAAATATCAGTGTTAAATGTACGTGTTGCCAACCTGCACAGCAAAATCCCAGTTCCACTTTTCAATAATTGCATTAAATAATAATGGTTTTGTTGATCAATTAATTAAATTAAAAAGTAATTTAATTTTAAAAAGAAGAAGTACAAGTTGTACGCTTCAAACGGAGTGTATCTACTGTATATAAAGCTCTGTTGCATCCCACAGGAGGAGTGAGTCAATTTGATATGTTTCGGTCTCCAGTTTCATTTTTACGGAAGATAAAGTTGTTAAACGGCTTAAAAATATCGCGTCAAAATTAGCCAGAGAACGTATTGCAAGGTTTATTTCGAGGCCTAATAAGCACAATAAGTTTCTCAAATGCCCATTCGTGTTAGTCAGAAATCACAGAATTTGAAATCGATGTAAATAAAAAAGGAAAGCTTCGACATATGAATCTTATCAACTTTCAAGTTGCACTAAATTTTCAGTTGTATTATTTTTTATGATTACGAAAGTATCAGTCGTTCTGAAAGATGGTCGGTGTGTGAGGGGATGGTAGGGGTGCGAAGTGCGTGGGAAAGCTACCACTCTAATGTCTGAGCGGCAGACACTGTTCGGCGTTAATGCCGCAGCATTTCCGAATTACACGTCGCAGTAATTAAGAGAGAAACCGATACATCGTTATCGATTTCGATCCAACAATGTCGCGCCTGCACACTGCCAGCGTAGCGCCTGATTCCCGGGAGTATCTGCTACCAAGCCTGCTGTAGTGTCATGCTGAACACTCGCTCTCAGTAGCGTGCGTAAAGGCTCTTTCACACCAAAGGAACGTGGGGGAACTTCTTGTCGCTAACTGTTGCGGTATGTTCTAGAAACAGAAAAAAAAAACAAAATCGCAACTTTCAGAAATATTTCGTATGTACCAAAAAAAACTAATTTAAAAACATTTTACTTCCGTTATTGTTTACAATCGTGATCCGTATGCACCAAGAGCAACTATTTTTGTTTCTCTGTGCGAAATAAAAACATTATGTCACAATTATAATCCAGTTAATATGCGATGAAGGGGTGCGAAAATGATGTTTTGTAGCAGCTGCTGCAATTTGTATTCTTTTGAATGAAGGCAACAAATAAACCATAAAGCTTGATGACACCAACTATTTTGGAGAGAAATCAACAAGAAGTCCAACGCCTAATGGATTTATTATCAGGATATTTAAACGATGGATATAACAAAAACTTTATTCTAATGGTTACCATTGATTTAGAACGGTTTTTTCCAAAACAAAATCGTTTATACAAAAAACAAAATATAAACTACAAGGCCGCATTATCTCCAATGGTACGTTTACTGCCGACTTTCTAGCTACTGGAGAGTCGTATACTTCTTTGGTGTACTAAACAGAGTTACAGCGATTAACACAGAAAAACTAAGACCTCCTTTGAACGTACTTGTAAATCATTCAACATTTTAGAACATTTTTGTAGCAGTACATATACAATTCAGGTAACACCAACAAGGAATAAGCTGTCTACACCAAACTAACAACAGTTTCAAACACCACAATGTTTATCAATGTTCCTATATTTTCTTTAATCTTTATCTCTACTTCTGGAAATAGTCAATTTTAAGGACCCTTTGTTTCTGCTGACATCAACAATGAGAAACATTAGGCAACATGATGGAACAAGAAATAGAAACAAGCAATACCAACAAGATGTTCCTCTGTAATCCTTTTGGTGTGGACGTGTTTAAATGTTACTGAGAGTGCGACAAATCTAAACAGTGTTATAGTCCATAAACCTGTGCGTTACTGTGCTAGCATGTTCGACAGTCGAAACTAGACAGCGCCAAGTGTAAGTCTAAAACATCAGTTATTTTTTAAATTCAACATCGCTGTAGCGAAAAGCAATCTTATCTAAGCAATTATATTATTGTTTTTTGCATAGACAAAATTTATAACTTACAACCATTTCGTAAGTACCATTCGCTGTATTTACTACTTTTTATTTGAGACGTGACAACTATACTCTTGTTATATTATTGATAATGTAAAGTCTTATCAAACTGTCGAATTGAGCTGTAATCTCGTTTTTGAAAACTTGCTCCCCAAACCAGGTCAACACAGATATGTTAAATAATTTTACATTATAATATTCATTACGTACTATTCTTATGCGAACTATAAAAAAAATGTATGAAAACTGAAGGTTTTTTGTATTATTGTGAACCATTTTCCATAATACCAATTAAATTTCGCAGCTAGGCAAAGGAGTTTCTGGTGTTTCGCTTCTTGTAGAGCATGAGGCGTTGCCTTATTTAGTATTATTGCGAGAAACTTTATCCGTGGATAATGAAAACGTCAGTAGGTACTGCTCGCCTCGGGAGACCAGCGCTTATTCAAATGTAATTACGTGAAGGAATGTTTCAAGACTCGGAGAGCAATTCCAGGAGAGGAGGAGATAACCGTTTGTATTATGAGTGGGACGAGGAAGTACAAAGCCGCGGCTTCGTGAAAAACTTGTAGCCTCCTTGCATTCATTTCGGCTATCTCGCCACGCTCAGTAATGACGTCTGCTTTAAGCCTTGTGCGAGGAAGCTGAAACACAGGTAACCGCCCTGAAGTCTCATTTTCGGTGAAGCCGGAAAATATTTTATTAATACCTCAGAAGAGACAGTTAGTCAGCAAGTGACACACTCCACTATCTTGTTAGACTGCCTGTAAGAAGAGCTGGTGATAACTAGGTCGCTGATATATACATTATTTGGGTGCTCTTTTCTTCGATACTTTCATTAACTATCTTTTTCCTATCACATTGAAAAAAAAGAAACAGTGACTCTAGGCATTAGTGCCGGATCTAGGGGAGGACAAACCGGAGCACTTGCCCTGGGAAACTTCAGTGGGCCGTAAATTTTTTTTTGAAGGGCGGCAATTTATGTTGCGGTGAACTTTTATTAGCTCCACTACTGCCCCGGTCGGCGACAATGGGGTGACAACAATCGGGGGGGAAACATAATGTTAGAAGGGACGGCAGTCTCACAATTTATGCCCCTGCCCAGAAAATTCCTAAATCCACCACTGCTAATTATAAGCGAGAAAGTAGCTGAAATGTGTTTGCTATCCGTTGAAATGCAAAAATACATAGGTTTTTTTTAAATATATACTTCAGATTACTGTAAGTTCCACAAAACTACGACTGTGTGAAACTATACCTTGATATAAAAATCACGTGGGCATCCACTTAAAGTATCTATAAGCAAAATAGTGGATGGATTCTCATAGTGGATGGTTTCTAATAATATTTACTGAATGACTACATACATTGCAGGAGGAATGACGAATTGTCAGTATTGTCAAACCAATACGGTTTTTCGTCCTGTATATTGACGGTGCGGTTTCCCGTGGTAAGTTATTAAATTCACACTTGAAATTATTTGTACATCTATTTGCGCGTATTTTCCTTGTGTGCGGTTTTCCATCGCTGACATCTTGCTGCTCTAAGGCTATTTATTGGGTTTAAATATCCAGTACACGATTCCTAGAAAGATCTGATAAAACAGTATCACTTGTGTTAATGTTTCGGTCACATTTTAATTTTATGCTTCAACCCAATGTGAGATAACAGGATATCATAAGTTTATCAGTCAGAGAACCCAGCCGTTTGCTCTACGTATGATGCGTAAGTCCACACACGTATATCACCTGTAACTGCAGTCGTATCAGTGTTACAACAAACAGGGACTTTTAGCAGATTTAATATTTCACTATAGTAGAGCAGCAGCAAAACATCGTGTAACTCCTCCGATCCTAGACAGCCCACATACAGGTGTAAATTAGCAACCAAGATCTCAAGACTGAAGAAAAGAACAGGTTACGACGTAAGTTTTGGATAAATTAATAAGGAAACGCAATTAATAATATATCAGAAAACCCACGACAGCCATCCACAAAATAGGGACATTACAATGGAACTACATAAGGCGTCTGGCTGAGATTGAAAGGTCCCTGGTTCGAATCCCTATCTCGGCGGGGATTTCATAGACTCTCAACGCGACCTTCACCTCTGGCACAGCTTGCTGTGTAATGTGAAGTATGCCAGAACACTTCCGTTGTTCGGATTCCACGTTAAACTGTAGGTACCCTGTACCCGGCAGGACAGTCGGGTTAGGTTAAGGCGGCTACTACAGAGGCGGAATGCGCAGCCAATAGAAACCCTGTCACCAGGTCATAACGACCACACGGAATTAATTAACAATCTCTCCTGTCATTACGACCCAAACATGTTAGTGGTGTGTGAAGTATTCTACGTCACCGGTCTGCTAGACAATCCCATCCAAACCTTAGCACCAAGTCGGTGACACTTGCGTAACAAGCAGACACAAAGCAATAAGCTCTTATCAGTACTTTGTCAATACTTCACGATGTAGATCCCACACATCACAACAATACTCAAGATGTCGTAGCACGAGAGATTTATACTATGTCTCCTTTGCATATGCATAAAAACTTTTCGAACTGCGAATAGAAGTCTAGAATTCGTTTTAACTACAAACTAACTTTTGTGCTGTGACACCACTTCATTATGTCCCAAATACTTAAGGGCTTCAATCTCATCAAGAGTTGCACAGCTAACGTTATACACACGCACAACGGAATTATTTTGTTCGTGCATTCTATTACACTTGTTGCAATATAGTTTAAATTGCTATTCATCGCACCGTGCCGAAATAACGCCAAATTTTATAAGGAAACACCTTATACCCATCAATGATGTTTGTGAAAAATTATTGGTAGTAGTATATCGTTGGAGCATAGATTGTTATTGTAAATTGCGATATCAAAGACAGACTCTCTGGTTGTTTTGTAGTAAGAGTAAAGCTATGGATATGAATAGAAGCAAAAATCCTTTGGTGGTTGTATTGTAGTAAAAAGAAGTAATGTTATATTGGATTTATTAGAAGTAAGTAGAAAAATAAATTAAATATTTTTTTAAAAAAAGAGAGAAAATCAATAAAAAAAGTGAGTCATTTTATTCACTGAATGTGTTGTAAGATTCAAACAGTCACGTAAGTACAATCTGATTTTTGTACAAATGTGAAAAAAATAATCTTACAATTTCTAAGCAAGCTTCTGAATTCCTTACTTCTCTATAGATAACTCCACCAACAAACATGAACAAACACCTATTAATATAGTACATGAAAATTAAGAAAACCATTAACTTACCACACTCCCTTAAGGGACGCACGATATAACATATAGATTAATAGGACTTCACCGTCAACAACGGCATAGTGCAACCGACCAGTTGGAAAATCACATATCCATCCACAAACCTATTGGGATATTTCATACGCATGAATCATCGTTAGCAGTCGCTATGACGTAAAGCTTTATTCAAATAAAAAATTTAAAAAAAATTTAAAAAAAAGAATCTACTTACGATCTTGAATCAGTAACTTTCAACACGTCGTCAGAAAATAGAGCTACCTATGTTTCACACGATCGAGATTACCTGTATCAGCGTTGATTAGCATAATCAACTTTGATTCTAATAATGTTGAAGCTATGAAAAACCCATCAAAATCAGTCCAGTAGCAGATTATAATTAGAAACGTTTATTGTTCAGAAAATATTTTAATTTACCTATCCGCCTTCAGGTGATGAGACATATGTCACATTTTAAGAAAGAACTTAAGCTTTCAAATTAAGAAAACATTCTGAATATATGTTCAAATATTTAATAAGTGATAGCTAAACAAACAAACGAAAAGATTTTTTCTAAATAAGAAGATTATTTTGTTCAACTCATTTTATAAAAAGCAATGAATAGGCAGTGGCCAGTTACAGTCTAATAATGACCTAGATAAATTAATACAAATCTATAATATATTCATCGTGTTCTCTTTTCTTTTCTTTTATTTTTTGGTGGATCCTTCAATTACGAAATATGTTTACTTCTGCATGAAAACATAAACCGGACTTCTCGAGACGTTAGCAGTTTCTATTACTTAAATTTGTAACCGAGGATTATTATCGTCAGTTTCAGTGTATTTCGGTGGGCGAACAATTATGCTATCTGCGCTCCTAACCTGTATCTGTCAGTGATCACTCCGAGTCTCAGATTTTTGTTTCTGTCAGTTAGGACATCTTATTGTTTCTGGTTCTGCAACATGGAGTGCAAAAAACAATGCAGAGCGCTCCAAAATAACTCTCCTGTGAAATCTGTATATTTACGAGCGTCAAGATATGTATTATTTTAACGACCTCTGACATTTGCCTCCAGCAAAATTTTGTAAAGCGAAGGCACTTCAGTACTAGCCAGTTCCTACTCTCTGGAAAAAAATACCATTTTATGAAAAGTGGACATTGACAATTCGTCTTACCTCTTGATCTTTCGGAGTTACTGAATAATCAACAAATGATTTAAAAAAATATTACTATTGTAAAGATGACACTGTGAATACCTCTTTTAAATACGTTTATTCCATGTTGTGGATCAGAGTTGATTTGCAGTTGTATGTAACTTAGATATGAGAACGGGTGGATAAATAAAATGCGAAGTCACGTTATGATTACTCTCTAAGATCTGCATAAAAGCAGTGATAAGAATGCAATTAGGAGTCAAATGGGTGAGTGGTAATTCTCGGGTTGCACTGTGGAGGACGTGGGGTTCTAATCCTCTTCCAGCCTTCCAGATGGCGGCTTTCCACGATTTCCCGAAATCACTCCAGTGCACTAAGATACTTTTATGACATGTAATTCTTGCTCAACGTCCAATTAACGATTTAAATGCGCGCTAATATTATGAATGCGAAAGTAACTCTGTCTGTCTGTTTGTTACGTTTTCAGAACTAAACGGCTCAACCGATCTTGGTGAAATTTGACAATGAAATTGTATGTATCATTAAGAAGGATATAAGACAAAATTAGTTCGTCTGCACGAAAGTCATGTCTAAAGAATACACTTAAAATACGAAGAAATCGTAATGATGAATTCCGCGTTATTAAACGCTGTTTCATATTAGATATCACAAATGTATCACACAACACAGCCTGTAAGCGTTTGTATCTTTTTAATTATTCCCACAATTCCACTACTTATACGTATTTAGAAAAAAATGAAAATTTGATTTCCCAATTTACTAACAAAACTACAATTTTTTCATAAATTACTGTAATATTTGGTCTTCTTGAGATTACACGAAATCTACAAATAGAAATGTTTCTAGAGTTTATTGTTTATACAAAATTAATGAATCAATAATTTTAACAAATTTCAATCTTCAGCTGATTTTGTTTCCACAGAATAACGAGTTATACAAATATAATTCGAAAGAGAAATTAATTACTCGTATAATAAATACACCATGAAAATTTTTTTTTAAATATAATTATTTAAATTCAGATTTTTTGCTAGTCTCTGATTAATATAAAAATAATTTGAAGCATAATTTCACAAAACGAATAATTTACTTGGTTAACAAAACTTTGATTACTGAGTTGTTTTTTTTTAAAATAGTTTATATTGCGGAATACTATTTTATTAAATTTAATTTAAAACTAAATTTGTGAAGAAGGGTCATCTATTACTTTACATTGTGGACTGTGGACTAAGCTGAATTAATAACAACATCCATTTAGGATTTAAACGAAAACATATTTCCTGTATCCAATCGATCGACAAATAATCATCGAAAATACAGGGTGATTATAATTAAAGTTTAAGTTTCAAAACGCTCTAAAAAACGAACCACTGATTAGAATGACGTCAAAATTGAACGGCGTATTATTGAAGAAGGGGGAAAGAACATGAACGGTGATTGTGGACCAGTAGCTCTGCAGAAGTTCAGGACCCTCAGGGGTATGAAAAAAGTGCTTTGGACCGATGACTGTCATGGGTCTGGTGAAAATGATGAAACAAAAATCGAAAATTCAGGTTCGTTTGATGTGCAGTCTGGTAGAGGGAGGAAAAGATGTGATTCGTTGAAGAAGTGGCCACAGCAGTTCAGAAGGCGTCGAGCGGTGGTGTGCAACCATGCAGTGCACGCAGAATTGCCCGAACATTGGACAGGCCTGTGAGCACGGTGCATAGCATTCTACGAAACATCCTGCAATGCTATCCGTAAAAAAATTGCCATGTTCAGGAGTTGTTTTATTCTGATCTGCCAGCAAGAGAGGGTCTTGCTCGCATGGAAGTGTACAATGATAGGCCGTGGAAAATTCTGTGGACAGACAAAGCCCATTTCCATCTGACGGGATATGTTTTACGATTTGTTATTTGTAGACGAAATTCTGATGCTTACAGCGCCATTTGTCGCTAAAATTTGGAACATTTTTTATGTTCTTTCCCCCTTCTTTAATAATACGCCTTTCAATGTTGAAGTCATTCTAATCAGTGGTTCGTTTTTATAGCGTTTTTAAACATAAACTTTAATTATAATCACCCTGTACATTAACCCGTCAGTGTGTCTCAGTGCACTGAGGCGTCGCACACTGGATTGGGGAGGTACAACGGACCGGGCACGAGACCATATACCCTCGCGTAGCAGCTGTCCTGACTGGCAGCAATCAAGGCGAATGTCGGAAAGCCTACATGCTCAGCCTCGTAAGCAACACATTTCACAAACAAAAAATATAGCTTATGGCTTAAAACCGTGTCGATATCCAGGTATTAGGGGCGGGGTAGGACTAGAGACAAGGAATGGGAAGGAATTCGGACCATGGGCTTTTCAACGAAGAATCCTGGAATTCACCTGGAGCGATTTGTGCAAACCATGGATGATCAAATCTGGACACCCGGACGGGGATTCGAACGCACGTCCACTGGAATGCGAGATCAGAGCGTTAATGCTCGCCCACCACGCTCGGTAACAACATAAAATATACTTATCACAAGCTAAACATAGTTACACGATTCATAGACACACGGCAACACTTCACTCCCCCCATTAATACTTAGTAAGACCTGGCAGGAGGTATAAAATGCTTTCGGGCAGCAAGCTCATGCGGCCATAAAACTATAGCTCCAAATTTGACTTTCCAACGATTAGTTAAACTCACCGAAGGCAGCCGGCCCCAAAATTTTGGGAAAACGTGGTGAAGAAAAAAATCATTAAAAAAATAATGAAACAATGAAATTTATTGCTGCCGGGAAATACAGCTGGAATGTATTGAATATAAGGTTACGTTTAGGAAACGAATCGGGCACTGTTCAAAATGAAGAGTCACCCTGGAATACACCAACTTTCAAGAACAGGAAACACACGCTATAAACTTTTAAATTCGTGAACAACAACTTATAGCTGTAACAGAATGACCAAATATGGGTCATTCCGTACATTTTTATATACAATATTTTGTATATTTTTATGTATAAAAAGAATAAGAAAGGAATTATCTGAGAGGATTGTCAGTGTTTGTGGGACCTCCCAGCTAGACGCACCAGATTGTCGCGACAGGCCGGCGGCTGCCAGGGACAATGGACACCAGCTACCCTTCTAACGCATTTGGTCAAGCGTATAATCTTTTAGCTCCGGGAAACTGTACACTGGGGTGAATGATCGTATCCCAACCCCAGGTCTCCGAAAGGGCAGTTTGGAGGTCACAGATGACAAATAAGTCCGAGGCTATGCCGAGTTCGCACGAATCGAGAAAGACAATGTTCGCCTATCGTCACAGCAGGTAGGAGGAGCTTGAAAACGGCTGAACCAATCGAGCATTTTGTAATGCCGGTGTATTTTTGCTCTATGTAAACCACGAGCGACGGGAGGAGGCTTTTTCCTGCGGACGCTGGAGGGACTTGACTCCGAGCTTTCCGAAGTTGGAGATCGCTCCGTCTTGACATCGAACCGGAGGGTCGATAAGCGTGTCCTGTACAGTGAGGACGCTGTGCACGCATCGAGTACGCTTGCTGACGGACGTGGTGCACTGTCCGCTATAGCCAAGGAGCTATAGTAATTCCGCCGTCGCGGGAAATACATCGCCGTCACGGTAATATTTCTACAGTGCATTGTGGTACTTTTATTCGGTCATTGGGTACAGCCCTGTAACGACCTCTGAATGATTAGGAGTTCTCGCACCCCCCAAATATTGAGCTAGCTATCAATGGGGCAGACTTTCTTAAAGCCACACTTGGTGGATAATTTAAATTATCCTGGCGCCCGGCATTTGAGATCGGATACAGTTAATGTTAATACTGTATTTGATTTATGGTTCCCGATCATTGTGAAGGGAACTTTCATTTAAAAAAATCAAGTGTGAAGCTTTCTTGCTTGCCAATTAATATTGGGAGTTTGCTTCAAGATCAATTTTAAATGTGGTGGTGTTTTAATGCTTTATTGTTTATTAATATGTTGGCTATTGTAAGAAGAGGCTTTGCTTAGTTCCCTTTATTAACATTTCAATGCGTTAATGTTAAAGATAAATAAGCCTCGCCTGTACGCCATTATGAGTACCCAGTAAATTAGCAGCCTAGGGTTTCTTTGAATTAAAAAAAGAAGCAAAATGTTTTCACCCTTACCTCCCTCCCGGCACATACCGCTACATAGCGCTTCCCCCGTGAGTGGATTAAAAAGTAATTTTTGAATGAAGTTGAGAAGGTCGATGGACTCGTATTTGATCCCGACTTCAGACATTCGCTTAGCATTTTATTGCTTTCATGTGAAAACTTTGAGTCGTAGAGTAAGGAGCACCTGTGCTGAAAGTATCTGTTCATACCAAACTAGTGGGCCGAATCGCAAATGTTTGTAGGCACCTGTGAAGGAAGCGTCTGTTCATTCTAATCGTATGGACGTGAGAGAGAATATGATGACGCGACCATCTCAGCCTTCTCACAGATTCTATTTTTGTTCGACCAGGCTACTCGCTGATGTATTAGCTAATCTGTTATCGCGGGTATTTACTTTTGTGGTAAAATGTAACATTATGCCACTGCTTCCCGGCGACTTGACTTCCTATAGTGTCTGACTGGGAATGAGAAGTTCCAGGTTCGAATCCCTCTCTAGGCGGGGATTTTCATAGACCCTTAATCAGACTTTCACCTCTGGTACAGGTTGCTGAGTAATATGAAATACGCCAGAAAGCTTCAAGCGTCCTCGGTTCTGATTCCACGTAAAAATGTAGGTCCACTGTGCCTGGCAGCATTACCGGGTTAGGTTAAGGTGGCTAAGACAAGGGCAGAATGCGCAGCCAATAGAAACCCTGTAATCAGGTCATTTTTATTATTCAGTATATATCTGTAGCTTTAATTATGGCGTGTTGCGCGTATGATATTCATAGTTTTAAGCTTTCACCTCTGTCAGCAGCCTCAATGCGTGCAATTGTTATTCTTCTTCTTCTTCTCCCCCAGCTAAATGCTTATAGAAATCGTCTGCAAACATCTTTCACGACAGTAAGTGCTAGGACAGACTCACGTCGGTTAAGTTGTCGGTCAACCACGCGACAGTGTTAAAGTGTGATTTTTTAAAAAGTTTTTCATACATACGTGTATTGAAGTATCGAATTTCAACTGAATTACTTGGAGTTCATAGCGGGGTCTGAATCCTTTAGCGCGTCAATCTATACTGACAAGCGTTACATATGTTATTGCGGCTTAACCATAAAGAGGTCTTGTTTGGCTGCCTTTACATCACCTTTACCTATCCTTACAATAAGAGTATCCTCGGTTTTATTGTTTTAAATTGCATGAAGTAACTTCAACTTGTGGGTTTTAAACCTTCCTGAATCTAAACGATCTATCATCAAAGACCATACTGTTGTTATAGCAATAAGTATCTGGCTTAACGATCTTCGCTCGGCATCGTTTGATTTCTGTTCAATATGCAAGATTTTGAGTGAAGTTTGATTAAAGTTAAACGTTTTTCTTGAAGGCTTCCTAGGCATATTGAAGTGGACAGTTCCTTGCTCTAACCAAAGTGAAGCTTAAATAACATCAGTAGGTTTTCTAGTAGCTGAAACTTCTAAAGAGATGAAGTTAGAGCCGATACCGAGATACCAAACACAAGAATTGCTCTTTTCATGTAAATTCTTGTTGCAAACTTGAAAAGCAAACCGTTATCTAAATATGAAATTTCGTCCAAATCGCTATAGCTAGTTCAGAGATTATCCAGTTTAACACCTCATAAATCGGTTTTAAAGACAAATGCTATTATTATGTTAAATAGAAATCTGAATTCTAATCAGGGGTAATTAATAGTGCAAGATTACTGGTAATTCATGTAGACGAGTACATCATCAATGCAAAACTCATTGACTCCGATAACTCTACGCTCATACATCGCATTAACCTAACATTTTCTGATCAAATGGTGTCTTTCCAAATGATAAGAATACAATTCCCAAAAAAAGTAACCTTTGCTATGACCACAACTTCAGACGCATTAAAGCGCAGGACTGTATTTACTAGAAACTGTTTTGTTTTTTTTCATATGGACACCTGTACTTGGCTTTCTCAAGAGTTCGTAGATTTAGTAATATATATGTTTGTGTTAAAGAAACATACGGTCAAAAAGTAAACGATGATCACATTATAACTGTTAATATTGTTTTCAAAGAAGTTTTGTAAAGTAAAGAAGTTTGAAAAATCACATCTGGCAAAGCCAATATCTACTTTTTAAATGTTTTACAGTTAAATATATAGTATTTAACTATAACGACCTTTTACAATAAAAGTGATATTTATTACTACACTTTAAAATATAATGTACTTGCATTTACTTATCTCCACATTATTATATTTCCATTCTTTGACTGACCACGATACTGTGCGAAGTATTCAACAATTGTTCGTTTAAAGATATTAAGAGTTCCTTGCTCTAAGCCAGGGGTGGCTAACCCATATGATCTTGCGGGCCACTTTCGAAATGCATAATAACTCCGCGGGCCGCATATAAAATTATATATCCCCATATTAGATTTTGACCCACTATAGACATTTTTTTGGAGTGAATATAATTTAATTATTCTGCGAACTAATAACTGTAAATTCATAAAACAGGCAATATATGTCATATATTTGCGTTATAAATATTTTTAAATCAAAATTAATTTTTTCTCATAATTTAGACTTAATTTTTGAATATATGGATGCCCAAATAATTTTTTCTTTTTTAATACATTTGTTTCCACTACTTTGGCCATTAAAAAATAAATATATTCTGTAAAAGTGTGATGAATCTCGCGGGCCGCAAAAATGATCAAGGCGGGCCGCGGGTTGGCCACCCCTGCTTTAAGCAAACAGAACCGTAACTAACATCAGTAGGCTTACTGGTTCCCGAAACTTCTACGAGATGGCGTTAGAGCTGTTTCCGAGATACCAAACATAATAATTGCTCGTTTTTTGTATAATCGAGTTTTTGTAGGAAGATACATATGAAGATAATCTTGAAAAGAAAAACGTTATATAAATATGAAATTACATCCAAATCGTTATAGCCGTGTTCATATATATATATATATACGCCTCTCACCCGCATTACTCTTACCTTTAATGGCACACCGTTTGTTGTGACGAACAGCACACATTTTCCTTTTTTTGGCATTTCAATCACCCCCATTTCTTTACGTCCCTGAAATTTATTGTCAACACGAATGCGAATTTTTTCATATTTCTCTATAAACTTGATGTACCGCTGAAGTGTGTGTTAGAGATGATAAATAAATATACATGTACGTATATATTCATAAGAATTGCTCGTTTAAAGATATAAGCAATTTATGAGAGACCATACAGGTATTATAGCAGTAATATCAGATAGTAAGCTATTTGAGGTTAGAACTTCCTCTGTCGTCGTCACACTAGGTCACCATGGCAACAACGGACGCTCAACGTAAATTGTCATGAGGGCCTTATACGCCTCTCACCCGCATTACTCTTATCTTTAACGGCTCACCGTTTGCTGTGACGAACAGCACACATTTTGCTTTTTTTGGCATTTCAATCACCCAATTTCTTTACGTCCCTGAAATTTATTGTCAACACGTATGCGAATTTTTCATATTTCTCTATAAACTTGATGCACCGCTGAAGTTATATCTAAAGTGATGTCTTTCTTTCTTCAGTTTGTAGTGAATTTTGCTGTATGTTTCCATTTTGACCTGTAGCAGTTTTGATGGGCAGAAGGAATCAAAGGATAGAATTATTCATTCAGAACATCATTCAGGACATAATTGTTTTCGGCCATTGTAGCCTAGTTTTATCTAGCGGAGAAGTCGTCAGCAAATACTTATCACGATGTGGATTACATGCTGCGCATGCGTAACCTGGTTTGTAATCTTTGTCTTTCAGTGTTTAGACAGATTCAACATTTTTATTTTCTAACCGTTTCCTGCTACTTGAATGTCGGCAAATGGGCATCAACTGATGGATGATTGAAGGTGTTTTCTCCTTCTTCTCACTAGTTGGTAGACTATGAAAATAATATGCCAGAGTCGATATACATCATTCAAAACCCATTACATTAGTTGTTAAATAAACTTTGTTTCAGTGTCGGTACTGCCATCGTTTACCACTCTAAAATAAGTTGCCTTTTCTTCACTGACTAACCTAATACTGCGATTAAGTACTAAATATAGTTTTGTTTACTGTTTCTTGGGAATGAAAGGCCATCAGTATATTACCTTACCATCCAAAATAAACATGGTAAAGAAGCTTATATAACGAATTGCATGTTACACGCCATCCAGCTAGCGTGAAGGGGTTAAACTACTCTATACGCCTGGGAGGCAGGTAGTACAACATTAAAAAAAGAAGTAATAGAGTTCACGCTTTGTAACTCTTATTGATATTTTACGCTAGAATGTTGATCAGAAGCTATGAATATATACCATAAATACCACAATAGTTCGGAAAAAAGAACAATTATTCCCCCTTATAAAAGATTAGTCGTTGTGTTTTAATGTCCAGGCAACGGACAGTTTCAAGTTAAAAATCAGAAATGTAGAATAGCTTATTCTTTAATAGTGGTGTCAGAAGCCAATCGGCAATTAAACTTGTAAAAGAGCGTTTTGATATTACATTCAGACTTCACATTTGCGAAACTCTTTGAAGTTCTATTGAGCCTTTATCTCTGTTTGAAATGACAAGCTACAAAGCCATTCTCTGCCTGCCCAATACAGCGATTCAGACCATTTTTATTTTTACTCTGAAGTAAGACAAAAAGATGAAACAACTTATCCAAAACGCTGCAATATTCAGCGAACAAAAGATAATGAAGCGACTACCCATAATTGCAAGAGCCACGAAACATATAATAATTCATTTTAATTATATTTTAATTTGTAACGAATTTCTACAAAGAATTTCCAACCCACATGTCTCATTCAAGAGATTGTTTGGAAGAAAACAAACCTTAAAGATCTTTGGAGAAAATATTAATTTTTTTTTTTCATTTGCACTCAGCCATCTTTGTGTTCGTTTTCTTGCAATTAATGTTGGTGGCATTATTTAAATTTCATTACGTTAACTGCACTCATTTTTTTATAGTGTCTGACATTATGAAAATACGTATGATCTAATTATCTTATGGAACCCCTACCTTTAAACGAGCAATTCTTGTTATATATTTGGTATCTTGGAAACGACTCTAACGACTTAGATAAAATTTCATATGTAGATAACGTTTCGCTTTTCAAGTTTATCTAAATAGGTCTCTTCCCTGAAAAAACGCGATTTCACATAAAACGAGCAGTTTTTGTATTTCGTGTCTCTGAAACTTCTCTAACACCTTCTCGTTGATGTTCCAGATACAGTAGGCCAACTGATGTTAGTTAAGGCTCTCTTTGGTTAGAGCAAGGAACTCATATATCTTTAAATGAACAACTCATATATGCTCGCTAACACTTGGACTCTCACCGAATGGTAATATAATAATGTGGAAATGAGTAAATACAAGTATATGTATTAATGAAAGGTATTTTATTTTGAAGAGTAGTAATAAATATCACTTTTATTGTAAAAAGTCGTTATCATTAAACTACTGTATACACCTCGGAGACAGGTAGTATAACATTAAAAAGTGAGTTATTAGAGGTTACGCTTTCTAACTCCTATTGATATCCTATATTAGGTTTAACAGGTTTGATTGTAAAAATTAACGTTGATATTGAAAAAACAGATGTGATTATTTCAAACTTCTTTATTTCACAAAACTTCTTTGAAAACAATATTAGCAGTTATAATGTTATCACATTTTACTTTTTTACCGTATGTGTCTTTAACACAAACATAAATATTACTGAGTTTACGAACTTTTGAAAAAGCCACGTACAGGTGTTCATACAAAATAAAACAGGTTCTAGTAAATACAGCTTTAAAGTGTCTAAACTTGTGGTCACAGTGAAGGTTACATTTTTTGGGATTTGATTTCTTATCATTTGGAAATGCACTGTTGGATCAGAAGGTGTGAGGTTAATGCGAGGTATGAGCATAGTTTTATCTGAATGAATTTGAAGCGAAGAAAAAGACAATTCATTTTCCTGTATTGTAACCAATTACAGCTCACCTTCGTTTTTATTTCTACCAGTTTTTCACAAGGTCCACTTTTACGAGTTACAATAAATTGTGTTATCATCTCGATGGCTACGAAAGACTTCTAATGGCACAAGAATATCGATCTGCCTTTAAAGTGTATTCCTTATTATCTGTTTGATCAGTGTTAATTTGTTCAAGAATCGTGAAAACTTAGAAGCTGAAATATTCGCATAGATGACTTGGAAAAACCGACTAGATACTGCAAACAGGATGACCGGTTCGTCAGGTTCGATATTTGATCCTGGGCTTAATGTAACTTCCTCTATCTAGTAAGGAGGCGATTTTAAGGTGCTCGGTTAAACTGACATCCAAACGTCAAATATTCTTTGTACAACCTTCGAGTTAGCGTCTGTAAATAAAGTTTCACGCATTACGGAGAATGTGTAGAAAAAAACTACAATATTAACGTCCGAAAACGTCAGCAGAAAAAAAATTCACGAAAATCATAAGCCACTGAAAAGATGGCGCAATTGTAATGAAAACTAAAGTTTTTTAAATTATTTGTCTTATGTTTTCTATTGAAGAAATTACAAATCGTAATTTAAATTTGCAAACTGATAGTCTTCGTTGCAAAAGCTACCATTATAGCGTTGTTTTATCTTGCAGTTGAAATTGAAAAATAAAACGAGCCGTTCCGCGTACATCATGTTGTGCTGCTCAGTCGCTGAAATTGTCACTGTACGTGAAAAGATTATAACGCAAAGCAACATTTGCAACTCACACGTTGATCAGAACATTGAATTCTATCTAACCACCAACAGCTGCCACCTACTCTTAAGGCAAGCCACGCCTTACAGCTTTTTCTTTTAAGACACGACTCCAATTTCTGAGAATGGTTTCAGCGAAGATTTCGTTTAATTTTATGTATGCGAAATTTCTAAAAACTACCTTCGGCATCGTACGGGTTGGAAGTAGGAAACCTAGTATCACGCAGCCTCAATACTGACATAACCTTCCACTTCCCAGCTACACTGTTTCTTTTGATTCACCAGAACGATCGATAGATACATACCAACTAACTCCATGAGCACAAAATTAAAGAAAATAAAAACATATATATATATATATATATTTGTGTGTGTGTGTGTGCGTGTTTGTGTGTATATCATTAGGCTGATAATATGAATCACCAGAAAACTGTGGGGTTTCGTTTTTAATAATTCCTGTCTCAAATTATATGAAGGTACCCTATTAAGTTTCTGATTATAGGACAGTATAAATCGTAAGAACAGATTTGCGGGGTAAGGTATATGATATTTCTACATTTTGTTATATAAGTAATATGGCTAGATGTATCTGACAACATTCTCAACTCACTATTGATCACAGCAAATCTCCAATTTACTCCACGTCCCAATTCTAAACAACATCCTCGGAGCAGTTTCGATCAGTATAAAAGAACTGGTTTCAAGTGTTATACGCTTTTGAATCCCTTAAAGTGTTCCTAATGCATTCTTTACTATCTCATATTCATTTGGGGACCCGTTCAAGCGTATTCACTGGACATGGCGGCGGCTATACAGAGAGGAATTATGTAATTTTCTCGGCATAAAAGGAGAGATCAATAAGGGACTTGATTTCCATTCCCCGGACACTTCTAAATGCGGAAGCAATCGAAGTCCAATTTCCTGCAGATCTGCAAGGATTTAGTCTCCTCGCTTCAGAAATTACAGAATGAGTACAAGGGCTGACCCACTACCGAGACGGAAAGCTACATTTTGAACTAAAACGAAAATTTAATTGCTTCAGTCGCATTAACTTAATACCCCCATTCACTTCACAAATTCACATTTCTACCCAGCGGTAGTTAAACTCGATTTCGGATCTATAACTAAACGACAAATTTCCAAATTCAAATGACGGGAATGGAATGTTTGAGCAAAATGGAGAAGTTTAAATCATTTTATGCAAACACCAGAATACTTCTGAAGAAATGTCGCTCCTATCTGAAACTGCGATATTGATCCTAAATAAAACCATAATGTAACAGCCCTCAAACCTAAAATTAAATGTGATTGTATTTTATAAAGTATTGGTAGTAAGCTAGAGTTTGGTTGAATATGATCTGGCATGTTTGTTTTGCAATTTCCTGTAAATTAGTGTATATAGACTTATTATTTATGAAAAGAAATTATTTATATGCCATTTAATATGTTTAAGAACAGAATTGTGCAAGAGAATTGTTTAAATGTTCGTAATTCCAAGTATTAATGCAAGTTACGATATCTAAAGAACAATTTGCTACAGTTTAAAATGATTTCTGTGAATAATTTTGTGTTTAAGTATCTTTAATTACCATGTCTGACCATTTTGTATTAATTGTAAATGATTTGGTATTAATTCTGATTGTTTTTAATATATTTCAATTGTTTAAGTAATTGTTAATGTTCGAGAAATATCTGGCAGTAGCTTTTGAAGTGTTCTAGAAATTTCGGTAGAGTGTATATAAAGCGATCATCCAAGTTAGTTTGTTAGTTAGTTTTTTCGGCAAAGTTTTTCACCGACTAAAGTATCTGTGGAATGAGTGTTGTAAGCAATTTCTGGATTGTATCTAAGCATGTAAAAACTATCGTTCACGTCGAGTTTCTTTGAGAATAAAAACAAGTCTAAACGGAAATACATTGTGGACTACTTAATTATCGTATTAATTAAACTACGAACAATCTTATAATAATACAGCTGGCAGGAAGACAACTGGACAGAGCTAGAATACGAAGGCGAACATATCGCCGAGCTCTCCACAGGGACGTCGAGAAATATGGCGAGCGCCGTTACTGGAGAAGGTAATAAAAGTCGTCCTTCCCACTACAGCGAGGTGACCAAGTAAATCATGTCCCCTCCGACGTGTCCGACCAGGCCAGACTTCTCGCTTCACCAAAACAAACTTCAAAAACATCCGACATGTGCCAGTTACAAGGATGTCCTGAAGGTTCCCTACACAGTTTAAAATGAAACCACTAAAAACAAAAATGTATATAGATCAATAACAAGTGATTTTTAAATATAGTGCCTGACAACAAAAGGGAACCAACCAAAATTGGAGGGGGAAACGAAACGAAACCTCGCCTGTTAAGAGGATAATTTATGTTATTTCTGTTATTACAAAATTAAGTTAAATTTAAAAGAACTAGGCAGTATGAGCCCACTTATCAGTAGGGTTCGGATCTTTATGACCAAAAAAATAGAGAAATATGCAGGAGAATATGACTTTAAAAATGGGTAAATACGACCTAAAAATGACAAAATATGACCAATCATTTAAATTTACAAAACATGCTCAATTATATATCATTTATTTTACGAGTATGTAGGAGTGTCGCTTTCCTGTATACAGCATAATTTGATTCCGTGCATTCGTTGCACCACTGGGAAATTAAATTATTTTTAAATCGTTTGTTGAAGTCACTTTAATTTCAGATAATTTAAAGAATAGAGGACTCTTTCATCTGTACTAAAATACTCCCCTCTAAATTCCCTTACATAATTTCGCACATCAGAAAAAAATTATTTCCGGCATGGCAGTAGATTTACTCACCAATCCACTGCAGATTTAACGATGACTGAGGATATTTTTTTAAGATATTGATTGGCGCTAGTCGACACAGGCATGCTTCTGCTGCACTGTCGAGATTAAAAGCCGGGCGGAACATTACGTTTAAAGAGTGACAATAATGTATAAATTTAATTCCACATTGAAAATTAGTTTTTTCTACTCCACCTGTATTGCAGAAGTACAGTTCAATGAATAATTACCGTAATTTCTTCTCATCTATATCTAGTTAATACCCGTTCCTATTAAAAGCTACAAGATTTTTCCTCAGAAAATGACCATATGACCATAAATATTATCGAAATATGACCAATACTAGGAAAATGGTCTGAATATATATTTACATGCTACATAAAATACATTTAAATACAATCAGAAACGTTGAATCAGTGTTTAATTCAGCATTTCAGCTCAAAAAGAAGGAAGGAAAAAAATATGACTTGTCCCAAACATTCGAACCCTACTTATCAGCATAACGGTGCATGCCTCTGGGTTAGATGAGTGCACTCATTTGGTTGGGAAGGATGTCAGAAAGCCGTTGTATCGTCTTCTCAGGCACGCTGGGTCACAAATGTTGCAACTGGTCCTTGATATCATGAGTGCTGGTACTGGGGCGGAGTTGACATCCGAGGTTTTTTTTTTTTTTTTTTTTTAATGGCATTTGGCTACGCGGCCATAAAGCCAGCACTATGTAGTTTTGTAGTTTGCAACTATTTATTGTATCTTTCAATGTATTATATATTCTACGTGGTATAGACGATACAAGACAAACACAACACTTAATTAAAACCACCCATGCCCGAGGCCGGACTCGAACCGGCGACCCCTGTAACGCTAGGCTAGGACACTATCCCCTACGCTGCCGGGGTCGGCTCATCCGAGTTGGTCCCACATGTGTTCCATCCGGGACAGATCTGAGGATCCTGCTTGCTACGTGAGTACTTTAACATAGTGCATACATTGAGATACGAGCCATGTGTGGAAGAGTATTATCCTGTTGAAAAATGGCACTACTACACTGTCGCATAGGAGCTAACGCCTGAGGACGTAGCATGTCCGTAATGTACCTTTCTTTGGTTATGGCTTTGCGCCTAGTAGACTTAGAGATCATTAGAGACGGAAAAGGATAAGGGGCAAGGAACGCGAAGATATTCTGCCATGGCGTCTTGAAGGAAACATCCCCGCATTCGCCTAGAATTCATGGCGGAACCATGGAAACAAATCTGAATATCCAGTAGGGGATTCGAACACACGTCCTCTTGAATGCGAGGTCAGAGCGTTACCGCTCGATCACCACGCCCGGTCCGTAGCACACCGTTACGTCGTCAGATTTCCCTCAATCACTACCAGCCGTGACCTGGAGTCATACCCGATGGCTCCGCTGTATCTCTCCAAAACAATGGAGGAATGTGAAGTCTCTCCAGTTCGCCGCCATATTCAGCACACAATGCGGCGCCATTCACCAGCAGTTCTTGCTTCCCGGTCACGGCACCACTTCAAATGAAGCCGTTTGTGTTGTGGCGTTATCAGCAAACTACGCATGAGAAGGTAATTCCGTAGTACTGCCACTGTTAGCCTTCGACCAATGATACGGGATGACACAGAATGTTTCAGGGAGTCCGTTGCATGTTGTCAGATGACAGGCGCAGATGTGAAGGAGTTACGGTGTGCCTTTGAAACAATCTCTTGAATGGCACATATAGGATAATTTTTTTTTTTATAATTTCGTTACGAATATAATAAAATGAATTATTATGTCTTTCATGACTCTTGCAAGTATAGGTAGTCGCTTCTTCTTCACAAAGAGGACTTCAACTTTATTGGTAGTCGTTTAGGTCACTACTAGTTTGAAGGCCTTGCAGAGACCTTCTTGGCGCTCTCCGTCCCTATCGGTCCACATGTGTCAATACTTTCGCTCTTTCTCTAACTGCTCGTTGAAATCATTGAAGGGGATGATTGTATGGCGCTCTGGGCCGATGCTGATGTTGTCTTTCAGTTCACCCAAAATTTGTTTGCATTTTCGGGGTTATATTTATTGTCATCACTGACGGATGCCTAAATATCAACCATGGTAATAACTTTGTACCGAGCGTGGTGAATGAGCAGTAACGTTCTGATCTCGTATTCGGGAGGACGTGGGCTCGAATACCCGTCCGGGCATCCAGATTTGGGTTTTCCATGGTTTCCCCAAATCACTCCAGGCGAATGTCGGGATGCTTCCTTCAAAAGGCTATGACCAAATTCCTTCGCATTTTTCCTCAGTATTTCCCGCCTCCAACCCTACCTTTCCTTTAAATATGCAGTAGCCCTGTGAATCAATGACGTGTTCATCTGTAGATCCAGTCACCTGTATTGTTATGAGCAGTATCTTGTAGTGTGTCAAACTTTAATTTACAGCGGTATTCTCACTTACAGGAAACGAGGAAGAAGACATCAGTATTTACTTATAATATGGCCTTTCTCATCAGGACTCATTCTTCACGATATTTCAGAATTTATTTCCGCCAACAACTGAGTGATGGTGTCAGCAGGTTCCGCACGACATGCAAACGTGATTTAATGCACAGATACCCATCTCTAATAAAAGCTCTTCAGCTAATGGCCTGCCTGCCTGCAATAGATCAGTAAGTTTCTTTCAGATATGCAGCACTTCCTGAACTTAAAACAAGAAACTGTACAACAAGTGAATAACGACCGATAACGTCCCGTGCATATTACAACATTTGGTCCAGCATGTCTGTTAATTTATAGAACTAACATTTTATACTGTATATTGTGCATTTTTCAGCCCGTATTATTTCACGATAATGCCGTGTAACAAGCAGCTTGCAAGGATGAATTACCACAAAGGTAAACATTCTTAGTTTCTGTATTATTTATAGATTTAACATAGTTCATAAATATGCAAAGTAATCTTTTTATTTATTTATTTATTTATTTTTACTTTTAATACTGTACACGGTTTGGTCACAGACCAGAGTTTTCCACAGGTATTTTGTTGACACGTATTAACCACGCGATTATACGTAAACGCACAGCGCATCGGTTATCTGCCATTAAAACTTGATTCACAAACTCGCCGCTTACGTGATGAATGGAACAAAATCAGGCAATAAATCTCGTTCGAATCACGAGCACTAACGATCTCATGCCGCATTATCGGTACATGGCGTAACAATAACTTGACGCAATAAAATACAAAACACGACAACTGGGACCTAGTTGAGAATACTAGTAGCGGGGCTGTTGTTCAAAGTAGATTCGTTTTAATCACACATATTGTTCACACTAACATTATGTTAGGCGTGTAACATAATATGTAGTCCTAACTAGTTGAGTAGGTGGTACAAACTACATGATAAACTTTGTTGTTTTTGCTGTTATCGGTCAATCTTCCATCCCTTCCTATCTTGCTCTAACCTCTTCATCTCCCACATACCCCATAACATGCCACGTCCTCAATTGTATCCTTCATATATTCAAATCTCTGTCCTCCACTACAGTTCTTCCCTTCGACTGTTTCCTCCACTAACAAATTAACCAATCCAGCATGTCTCAAATTATGACCCACCAGCCTGTCTCTTCTTTCTGTTAGACTCTTCCACAGACTACTTTCCTCACCCACCATTTCCAAAACACGTTCCAACTTCATTTTTGCACTTAATTATCAGTATCCTGGTACAATTTAAAGTTAAAATTTGTAGAGGGCAAATGTAGGTGGGTGTAGGAAAGGGGGAAGATAGTTGTGTAGGGAAATTGCCACAGGAGCGTGCGCTCCATAGCAATTTAATGAAATATTATTATTATTAAAATGTAGTTATATATGGAACTGTCGTTTCGTAGACAATTTTTTAAATCATCTGGTTCATTTATTTTCCCGTTGCTCTCACTAAAGAGGCATGTGTCCATATAGATCTCTAGTTTTGTGCCATCTTTCCACCCATATACACTATGTTTATTTAATTCTTTCTGTACCAAAAAAAAGTAAAGCAGCTCTCATATTCCTCAGATTATGTCATTTCTTTTGGAGGATATTTTAAATACATTTATAAACACAAGCACAACTAACAAAGACAACAACGACCTGAAAACCGAATGTTGCAAGCTGGACCGTCTACAAAACTTTCCAACCCGGCGGAAACCCAGTTTGGCGCGTACGTGTAATCGGCGGTTTGGAACGGCGCTCCGGACTGCCGCGCCGGAGCGTGAGGTTGGAGCGTCGCTCCTGGAGCGTGCGACGAAAAATGGTCAACACTCCAGTCGCGCGCGCCAGGACTGCGGGTTGGAGCGTACGCGCCAAAAATGACCGTTATCGTGCGGCGCGTT
This sequence comes from Vandiemenella viatica, assembly GCA_031002005.1. Lineage (NCBI taxonomy): Eukaryota > Metazoa > Arthropoda > Insecta > Orthoptera > Morabidae > Vandiemenella > Vandiemenella viatica. The sequence goes on along the minus strand of JARYHS010013630.1, from coordinate 328,698,559 downwards.
CACTTTCCGCCGGGTTGGAAAGTTTTGTAGACGGTCCAGCTTGCAACATTCGGTTTTCAGGTCGTTGTTGTTTTTGTTAGTTGTGCTTATGTTTATAAGTGTATTTAAAATATCCTACAAAAGAAATGACATAAACTGAGCAATATGAGCTGCTTTACATTTTTCTTTCTTTCTTTTTTTTTAATTGGGTACAGAAAGAATTAAATAAACATAGTGTATATGGGTGGAAAGATGGCATGAAACTAGAGATCTATATGGACACATGCCTCTTTAGTGAGAGCAACGGGAAAATCAAAATTGTCTACGAAACGACAATTCCATATATAACTACTTTTTAATAATAATAATATTTAATTAAATTGCAATGGAACGCACGCCCCTGTGGCAATTTCCCTACACACCCATCTTCCTTCTTTCCTGCACCCACCTACATTTGCCCTCTACAAATTTTAACTTTAAATTTTTCAACGTTTTTGGTAAATTGTTCATCATTTCCCTTTGTAGCTTATTCCAATCCTTGACACCCTTACCTAAAAAGGTGAAGTTAAAGTTAGTATCTCCACAAATAACAAAACAAGACACAGTCATTAGAAATAGCATAACTCCAGAGTAATGTTTGCCTCATACTCTTCGTTTTTTGGCAACTGGAATATCCCTCCAAGATTTGAAATTGCTTGCATAAATTTTTCTCATTTCTTTTTGAATTGCCACCGAGTTTCTAGAATCCTTTCAGTGACGAAATGTTTGTTTTCACTTTCACATACATTTACCCTGCTGAATTCTACTAACTAATCATATTTACGATTTTTAAAAATTTTATATTTGTAGTCATTTGATTTAACCTTCCACAAACATAGAAAATTCTTATAAAGTTCTATAAATCCTTCCAAATTATCTCTTGACCACATTTTTCAAGATTTAGATTTTTATCTGTTAAAGCAGGGTAAAGTTAAATAAAGTCACCCGGAAATTCGAACCAACAACGAACTTGTACTGACGCATTAGGACTGCAGACCGACAATGCACGTGTAAAGACGAGGCCCCATTAGACCTGCGATCTAGATGTGCGCATTCGGAGCGCGCGCCAGGCCTCACTGACCACCGAGCATTTACACGTAAAGGATTGATGCGCGCGACTGGAGCGTACGCTCCAAAACCGTCGGAATAACCGTGCGCGTAAACGGGCCTAATGGCTTAATATGCCTCTTCGGGAGGATCGAATTAACCTTCGGGTTGTGGTGGACTAGGTTATGTTTATTCTGCTTTTAACATCATTCCTGCTTCGGCCATAACTTGAAATTTTACTCCCCAGTATTCACTTATTTCCCCTATCACCCAAGACCCTATTTTTATATATATTATTGCTACCATTTCTGCTATATTTAATTAATTCTGTCTAGCTTTTGTTTACATTTAGTTTGAATTCTTCCTTCAGCATTTTATTCTGCCATTCAGTAACTTCTCAATATCCTCAGTCTGTTCTGCTAAAAGAACAATGTCATCAACAAATCATAGCATACTGATTTTTTCTCCTTGAACACTTGTCACATGCAAATTTTTCTTTCACTTTCTTTATTGCTTCTTCTACATACAAGCTGAATATAAATAAGGATAACTACAACCTTGTATCACACTCTTTCTAACTGATGCATGTCTCCCATTATCCTCTACTTTTATTATAGCCACTTGAATCTTTTATATATTATAACATATTCTTCAATCTCAGCATTTTAGTTCCCACATAACATTGTCAAACATCATTCTAAATCAATGAACGCCATAAAAGTATCTTTGTTTTTCTTGTGCAGCCCTTCAAGTATTAATCTTATAAACAGAATCGCTTCTCTTGTACCACGGTTTTGGCTATATCCAAACAGTGTTCTTCAAAAAAAGACCCGATTTGTGGCAGACAGGAGACTGGTTCACCACGGCAATGGCTAAAAATGTCATGTTTGCGCTGCCCCACGCTCCTTACTCGCCTGACTTGACTCCGTGCGACTTTCTCTCATTTTCTCGCATGAAGGGGCACCGATTTGACAACATTGAAGAGGTCAGGAAAAAAAAAAAAGAGGGAGGAGCTGTCAGCCATTTCTAAAGATAACTACACAAAATGTTTCGAACAGTGGAAGCACCGGTGGGACAAAAATGTATCAGTTGTAATGGAGAGTATTTTGAAGGGGATAAGGTTGTTTTGTAAAAAATTTGAAAGTATATAGCTTCTAAAAATAATTCCGTTTTTTGCGTTATTTTTTGGTACCCCCTCGTATATACTAATCTTACATTTCCCACTCTTCCTCCGTTCAGTCACTTAAAACAATAATTTATTCGAACGTTCGATGCTAATCTGTCTCTCGTCCTCGACATTGTACTTTCTGCCTTTAAAAATAAACGTTCAGCAGAGCCTGACGTTGCTGGAACTGTTAGGTATTTATGGGCTAACTTATACAAGTGATTTCATACGAGTATCTTCCTATTACTCCAAAGGGTCAGTCGATAATGGCTCACTTCATTCTATTTTTTAGGCAAAGTAGACTGTCAAGAGGAGACTAGTATGCGACCTATGCTTTTTTGTTTGTGAATGTTTTTGAATCTAGGATCTAGCAAGTCGGACATTGCGATTAAATGATTATATTTAGTGTGTTCAAATCCACTCTTAACTAACGATCCACACAAACCAAGCAAGCTACAACGTTGATAACCAGAGATAATGTATACTAGACCCTTAAGTATTAGTGTTGAAAGTTTGAGACGCCTTCATTTTAAAATAAAACCTAGAGAAATATCAAGACTAAATTCTCATAACATTCTCAAGTTGTAACAATGCTATCGTCATAAAAAGACATCTCGAATCTCGTCTTGAGATATATCTATTCTTGTCAGCCACGTCCTTTGCATTATATTTTAATTTATTCTTTGAGTGATTTTTTAGTACTGTCACGAATTTTTTCATAAAGTACTGCTATGTGTAAAAGTATCGTATGAAACGAATCGAGTCTAAAATATTGATATCAAAAGAAAAGTACTCGATAGTCGATACCAAGATGTATCGAAACTTTTTCCGTGTCCCTGGGCTTGATACTTGTATGATAAGAAGAAGAAGATCTCTTGTTTTCCTCATTTGCACACCTTCAAACTACTGTGTTTGGTCTCCGCAAGTTAAACATTTCAACATAGTGTTGTATAAAACTATCGTAGGGAAACCAGAATAATGTTAAACAAGTTGGTCTAATGACAACGCGATGTTTAGTTGATTTTTGTCACAGACTTTAACAGCTTTCGACCAGTAACCGAATTATATTTTAAACAGCAACAAACCAGTAGAATTATATGATGCACATTCCAAATTAAGTAAAGCTATTTTTAAGGTCGTTATTGCACTGTTAACTGTATATTATCATTGTTACGTAATTAGTTGACGTTACAATAACAGCGGGAATATTAATTTAAAATACCTTTCTCCAATTTTTGCAGTGATATAAAAATCAGTACTTTATTTCAGTGGATGTGCGTACATTGTAATATCACTACGCGTAATTTTTAACTGTTATTTCTGAGATAATGGTGACAAAGCGAAGCTGTCCGCCATGTCAGGAATGGGAAAAAAGAGCTGGGCTGTAGATTTTAATGTCGCGTCCAGTAAATTCCCATTTGCGCAGAGGCTGGGCGCAGGGCAGGCAGTATCACCTCATTTGCGCGGCAACTACTGTGCTACAGCCTGCGGCCGTTATGAATGTGGCTCGCCACCTAATTAGGCCGATAATGTGATGTTTGGCTCACCATCGGCTAATACATAGCCGCGCACTAAGATTAATACATTAATCCGAGATTATGCCGTGAAATATTAGTCGTAGGCCAACTTGATAGATGGCTCTGGCAAAGCAGTTTGCGGTGGGAATCGTATCGAAACGCAGTATCTACTCTCCGTCTAACTCTGTTCAAAGCGTAGCCTGGTTGGGAAGGTAGTATCAGCGGTCATGCTCTATTAATCCTCAGGACAAGATTACACTAGTTCAATAGTAAAACTCACAAAACCAGTCTCCTAAAAATCAATGAAATAGTTGTTTATTTTTATCCCCTGTCTTGAAAAGAGAACCCAATTTTTTTTTTTTATTTTTTTTGGTTACGTTCAGGAAAATTGTTCTCCAAACCTAATGGATTTATACGACGGTTCTATTACTATTACCATTACTCCGCGATTCACTAAAAGCGTGTGGCGGAGGGTGCATTGCACCTATCCGGAAAGGTAATGGTTTGGAAGGGATATACGGGATATGGCAGGAGGCGCCCATGGGCTATTGTGAGGAACCATCCCAGCATTCGCCTGGAGCGATCTAGGGAAACCATGGAAAACCCAGATCAGGATGGCCGGAGTACCTTATAGAAAGCTACTCCTGTCGGATTTTAAGTTTACTCGCCCGGCAAATCCTTTCTATTCCATTCCCTAATCGTTGTTGTTGTTGTTGTTGTTATTTGGATTTTAGGGCGCGTCGACGACGGGGTCATTAGCTCCCTATTCTCTAATCGCTCGTGGAAAAAATGAATACAAAAAAGAATCGGTTCTGGCCCTCATTTCTCTTATCTTATTTCCACGGTCATTCCGACATACGAATGTTGCTGGTAGCAATATTTGTTTGCAGTCATTCTGAAATATGTCAGTCGTGAATTTTTCAATTAGCTTCCGTCGAGAGCAAAGCCTTATGTATTCCAGGTCTTCCCAGCCTAGCTCCTTCAATATCACACTTACACTTTCCCTCCAACTATATATACCTGTCACGAATCGGGCTGCTCTTCTTTGGACCATCTCTGATGCCTCCATTAATCCCTTTTGATAGGGACCCCATACAGAGCAACAATATTGTAAGTGAGGCCACACTAGTGACTTGTATGCAATCGATTTAACTTCCGGAGTGCATTGTTTTAAATTACGACCTACAAATAGAATCATACGGTTTGATTTCCCAATTAAATTCTCGATATGCTCATTCCACTACAAATTATTACGAATTGTTACCCCTAGGTATTTACCGGAATCTACCGTTCTAAGGACAGTACCATTAACTGTATATTCATAGCTAAATGGTGTCACCTTTTTACTTACACGCATGACTTAGCACTTTTTAGCGTTTAACTCCAACTGCCAATCTTTACACCACGCAATTATTTTCATAATATCGTCTTGTAACAAAGCACAGCCGTCCTGAGTTGTGATTTCACTATAAATAATAGCATCATCGGCAAATAATCTTTTCATTCCCCTTATTATGTCGCACAAATCATTAATGTATATGAGAAACAACAGAGGCCTTATCACGCTTCCCTGGGTGTGTCATGTCATTTACAAAGTTATAATGTGAATATACTTTAAAATCACATTATTTTCATAACTGTTTGTAACGCTCCTTGATTTGATGGGTGTATTTGCTAACCATATTAATAGATGATACTTGTAAAAAAAAAACCTAAATGTGCGTCAAACATGCATACCATAGCATTTCGTAGCTTTCATATTACGATTATGTTAATGTCGTGCTCACGCTTTTCAGCGAATACGCAGAACTACATCCGAATTATCCAATGAAAGGTTATGGCAGTACTTGAACACTATTGGAGGGCATATTTTACTAAGAAACATGTGCTGAAGGCATACAAAAAAAAAGTAACTAAATAAGTTGCAGTAATTACATCAACCAACATCAACAGTCAATATCCATTGAAAATAAATGTTTCATAGTAAAAGTTTATCAGATTCATCATCACCTTAACACCATTTTTTTTTTTTTTAAATCGATGAACTCCAATAATTGTTAAAAGGCTCGAAGAACTGTTCGGAGATTTGCCTAAAAATAAGTTTCTATATATGTTATATACCGCTGATACTTCTACTATCAAGCTTTGCAATGTTTAAGTCTCGATGCAAAATATACCACACACATACTTTTAAATAGCTGCTATTCCAGCAGTTTCAATATTTTATGTAGTACACGAAAAAAATAGATTCTCGCTGTTGTTGAACTTTTTAGTTATGCTTTACGTAAAACTTCGTCTTATCTGGTGGTATGTTTAAATTCAGCAGCTCATTAGAAAAAATGACAGCTGAAAGAGAAGAATTTCCAAAAAAGTTTCTTAACTGCGTTTGCCGCTTATAAGAAGAATAACTACTAAATCAAATTCCTTCAATTGGCATCGTCATCGATGGCGAGAACTTTCAGAAGAGTCTTTTATTATAAGAGGACCGAAACGCCTGAAAGAGATGGTCTTAATAAAAAATAAAAATGTTCTCGCGTGCCAATAAATCGAGACACATCTAACGATACATCCTGGAAGCTAGTCTGCTACAGAGAAATCTATCAGTGTGTCGATTTAAAAAAAAAATTACGTACTCTATATAACTGATCTTCATCATCATGCAAAGAGGGAGCATTGTCTTCATACTGCAATTACAGCGGAAGAGAAAAAAAAACTTGCTGATTAGTATGTCTTTAACTTATTCCTAATAAATGAATATGTCGATTCAATACCCAAATTCTTCAGTTTTCATCAACTATTCCCATTGAAACTCAATATTCACATGAACTTAAGTAAATACTATCAACAGATTCAAAAAGAGAGCAGACCTTTACTGGATACTGAAAGTTTTTTTGTGCATGAAGGTAATCTGAATATCAGACGTATTCCCGATGGAAACATTCTACATTTAACTGTCAAAGAAAATTAAGTATCAAATGCAAGTGATGGAAAATCGTTCTATCTACATTCGTTACACCTAGTGTAATAAACAGCACACAAACTCGATGCTCTCAAAAGCGTGGTTTGAACTGAAACGAGCTCAGGCGCGTATTCGAAGGACAACTTATCCACGACACTATGTTCACAGCCAAGTTCTAAGTTAATAGATTATCTCTTTATAGATACGTAATGATCAGCTGAACGTTACAAAATTTCTTCTCTTACCTAGTATTTTTTCTGACGATTTAAACATCATGATATCTCAACACAGAGTAGAAGGAACTGCACGCATACACCAAATGTAACTAGCCACTTTTACCCAACCTCTAACTCCTTGTAGCGCCGATCCTGGCAGCGTAGGGGATAGCGTGCTAGCCTCGCGTTGCAAGGGTCGCCGGTTCGAGTCCGGCCCCGGGCATGGGTGGTTTTAATTAAGTGTTATGTTTGTCTTGTGTCGTCTATACCATGGAGAACCTGTAATACATTGAGTGATCCAATACATACTTGAAAACTACAAAATTACATAGTGCTGGCTGTATGGCCTCGTAGCAAAAAAAAAAAAAAACTCCTTGTAGTTTCCCGTAAAACTTGAATCCTTACTATGTATTGATGAATCGTTATTTATAAAATAGATTTTATCAAGATATAAAATGAAGTATCCGAATTTCTCTGGATTTTAGTTTAAATAGGAGATGCTTAGTTACTACTGTTTCCATTCTAAACTTCTCACAAGTTACCATTCGCCATAGTTGCATGACATAAAGAACCATTTTTGCATGTCTCATTTCAATTCTGCCTACGAATCTCCTTTCTTCGATGTTTTTTCCCGTGATTACGTGACTTTGAACCAACTCTTTGACTAACTTGCTGACATTCGTACTTACTGTAATCCACTCACGACATTTTATGTTTGTAATACTTTATAACAGACTGTCAAATAATCAGAGAAAGCGAAAACCTCTCACAACTATGGAAATAGTTTTGTCTTCGGTAAATACTGTTTACTGTGTTCAACAAAGAAACTCGCAGTAAGAGGCCGCGTATGAAGACGAATACGATACCTGGAGTAGCGCTGTGTGTGGTGACAGAGATTGATAGCGTCGCACACTCGCCGGCCGTGTTGACTGAACGTTGCGGATACTGCGTAGTGGCCGTCTCAAGTGTAATGCGCTCTGCCGAGTAGAGGGCTGGGTCCCGCCGCCTTTAATAACTGCTGCTCAATCGATAGAGCTGAGAATGGCTTTAGCCGCCACTCTCACACAGCCAGCTGCCCGCAGTCATAACTGAACAGACCCACTAGAGCAAACACCACCCCCAAACCTGACGTCTACGTTGCTTTGCCGGATAGCAAGGCGATGTTACAACATAAGCAGCAAGCGGCAAGATTCTTGAACGAAGAAAGAACACTACTCTCTTGTTTCAGTAAAAATCATCGACCACATTTGTTATAAAAAAAATAAAAAGCAAACATTCTGAGGCAGCATTTTAGGTTTATTTAAATTAGAGTAATTGGAGTTTCATATTGAAATGTCTAACCAGCTCGCAAAAATGTCAGCTCTTCCGACACCTATGAAAGAATTTTCACTAACCTTTTCATATTTTGATTTCATGCCTCCTTGTAAAAACCCTTTGGAAGAAACAGGAATTTTACAGTCTGACACTATTCAATAAGGCATTGCTACCACATCGTACATTTCACTGCGTTATCGGGATCTGTGGTTGGATAACTAAAACCCTTTCGCTTCTTCGATACAGCATTGTACACGGATAGCTTAGTTTAAAAGCGACGAAGTAGTAGTGAATGAAGTGTAGCTTCAGCATAATACTGGTGTTTCCTTTTCTGCTAGCAGCATTTCATGCTAACCATAATTTCTAAGAAGCTAACTTATTCTCTTTTTTTGCCCTCTAAACCTGTTGACAAAGAGCGTGATAGGGATACAAGACTAGTGACAAGGAATGAGAAGTAATTCTGCCATGGCCCTTTCAGGGAACTATCACGGCATTCGCCAGGAATTATTTCAGAAAACCAAGGCAAACTAAAATCTGGTTGTTGAGACAGGGTTTCGAATCCGCATCCTGTCGAATGGGAAGACAGGGCGCTACCCGCCACATTCGGTAAGAGCCAACTATTGACATCAACAGTTTAGTCAGTTTCATATGATCCCCCGACCAGTAAAACAATTGAATTAATTACTCAAAATGATTGATCAAGCCGCAAACGCGGTGAATTTTGTCGCATGTGTATCATCGATTGCAATTTTTATCATCCTGTTCATTCACAACGCAATGTATCAAAAATGAAGGAAACACTACAACTGTGCAGGTCACAAAATTTGAACAGATTATCGACACTTTTTGATGTCGAATAGAAGTCAAGACGTTTCTTAAATCACTATTACAATAACGGTGTAAAACCAATATATTCGTTAGATACGGCAGAAGAAGTAGTAAATTTTCATTTGGCGTCAATGTTAAGTAGGAAAAGATACCCACAATGTTCATGTCTCATTTTTTTCTTTGGGACAAAGTGGTACTATGTTTCCATACAGCAGCTGTCTCATATTTCGATGTTTAAGTCTGGATTCGAGAGATTTTCGGGCTGTGGTGTACATACTTCGTCGTATCAATCTGACCATCAGCTATGGGATGTCCTATGGTTGTGGCTACCTGCTAAACTCTGGTTACTCTTTGTTTAGTGTGATTATGCAGTGAAGTTAACCCCCTGCAGAAGCGGAATGCTCGAAAATCTCCAAATGTCAGCTAAGTCACTAAGGCACTTATCTTCAAAAAATTCAAAGCTTTTCCAAATGCTAATTTTTCCTAAGTCTTTTTCAATATCTTACGGATTATATCTCGTCACTCGATACGCTATCAGCACCTGTATTCAAGATGTAACATTTGGAACACAAATCTCATTTTACGGTAGTTAAATATATCCATTGAAAGGCATAATAGAAGTTAGTTTTACTAATCTATGTGGTTTTTCAGAAACAACATTTTAGAGTTACACAGTATACGGAACGCATTCGCACAAAGTCAGTTTTTGGACTGAGGTCAAGCTGCTCATGATCTGTACGTTTATACTGATCCACTTAGTACAGTTTAGACAATTTTGTTACCAACAGCCCATCTCAATACGCAGGCCCTTTTTAGTTTAAGATTTCCTAATAGCGTAATAATTGCCAATATTTTAAAATTTAGTTGTTAGCATATAAGAACGGATAAGAGTGTTAAAGATTTATATTCCTCACAGATTTAGTCACAATATTTTTTTCTTTTGGAGTAACTGATCCTCCCATTGCTGTGCAAATTACGGTTGAGTTACAGAATCTACTTCATCGCTTCTCTAGGTTAGCACCAATGAGTGAAAGCAGTCGTATTGACTTTGCTTCTATACTGGCTTGGTAAATTTTGTAACTGATGTTGCATCACATTGCATTAATGAAGGAAGTAATCTATAATATGCCACTAATTTTTGTTACAAATATGAAATTAGTATTTAGTAACGCCGAAATCCACATTCTGTTGTGAATACCATCACATTTACAAAACTTGATACTCTATTTATACGAATATATTACACGCAATATTTAAAAAATGTAATTCAAATATTAGTTTTACTATCGGGCCAGCGCCTCTCAGAAATTAATTAAAAAATAAAAATTTAAACATTTGAAGTAGGAAACAAGCAGGGACAGAAATTTTTAAAAATTGGAACTAATATGATATTTGACATAGTCTCTTTAATACCTAACTGAACTTGTGTCATACTATCATACACGGATAAAGTGATGATAGATTCGTAAACTTAATATGTAACGTCAAGCTATAATAATTCCAGATAATCTCAAGACAGAGGAAAAGTGATCAGGTAACAGAAAAACTCTAACAGAAACATAATCCGAGCTAATGAGAGGTTCTGACAACTTGACGTGCGATACAATATGACCTAAACCAACGAATCCAGTATCTAATCTCACAATTTACTATGTATAGAGTTTTATTTATTTATCTGGTCAACCAATGATTTTGGAATGGTGCATAGTATCTGGGCAATATTACGCTCCAATCTAAAATACCTTGTTGTCCACGGAGTACTCAGACAAAAATATTTGTGTAGAAAGGCAAGGACTGCGATCCGCTGTTTTATTCGTCGGGGAGACGAAGTATATTCTCGCCTTTATGCAGCCATTACAAACAGGTACTGAGGGATCAAAAAAGTTTTAAAAGTACGATTGTCGATCATATTTAAGCAGAAAAATGCAATTCTTTAGTAATTTGACCAATATTAAATCCATAGAACGTTTCCATGATCTAACAATTAATTCCGAGAAGAACGGCGTACATTCCGTTTCCACTATTTATTATGAAGTAAATTTAATTCCACCATTTCTTGGTTTCAAGAATGAGGAAGTGTGGTCGCTTGACACAACGCCGTAACAGGGTCTGTATTAAATACTAGTGTTGGCTGTGAAATCCAGTAACACTTATTAACTATAGTGGTCGGCTAGGTGAGGCATCTGTTCCCATGTTTGGTGATCTGTTACGATCAATGTGACAGACTCTTAACGATGCTTTCAGCTTAATGCTAGACACGATCATGCGAAAGAAGGAGAAAACACTACGAGAGAACAACATCAAAGGAATCCATCTAGACATGGAAGATTTGAGATAATTGTCTCAGTTTTGCCGACGATGTTGCAATGATTTCTAAAAATGAACCAAATGCTAAAATAGCGGAAACTCTCCACAATATTGCAGCTAAAACAGTATTAAAAACTTCAAACAGTGAAATAAAAAATATTGTGCATAAACACAATAAACAAAATAAGAAGAAACACCACAGCGAAAAATCAGATGGGTTGATAAACTGAAATATTTGTGCGAGTGTATAAAATCAACTGGACTTGAAAATATAACCATCAAAGAAAGATTCAGAAAAATGATAAAACAAAAAATCAATATCATTCATGTCTAAAATTATGCAACGTCTCACACTGAATAAAACAGCGAAAAATATTAAAACCATTAAAAAATTATTATTGAAGGAGAAGGAAAAAGAAGACTTATACAAAAACAAGGGAAAACTTACAAACACAATAAGAAATAGAAGACCAATTTAAAGCTGTAAGTTGACCTAAACATATTCGACTTCATTTCTTTTTAAAAAAAATCGCATTCGGAAGGACATGGATTGAAATCCCCATCCAGCCATCCAGATTTAGGTTTTTCATGGTCTTCTGACATCCCTTTCTGTGACTGACGTGATGATTCCTCCTGAAGGCCATAGCCGAATTCCGTTCCTTCCCCCATTCCTTTCTCGCCTCTAATGACCTCGACTTTGTCTATTCGTAAAAACATAAGCAAAATAAAATGGCTGTCTTTCAGGTAAAAGAGTGGATCTGGAAATACTCAAGATCGAGGAAGACTGATCACCCAGAACAGTATAGTAAACCATTTGATGCTGTAACATTTCCGATATTCCAACCAATACCACACGTGAAGAAAATATTGTTTGATGCACAAAGAAAGGCAACTAGCATACGCGAGAAGTTCTGAGAAGAAGGAAAAAGTACTGCTCTTTGTTCTTGGGATCCAAGTGGTCTATAAATAGCCAAGTATCAAACAGAATTATATAAATATATATCACAAAATCATGTTAAGATTACTTCATGTGGTTGTTAATGAAATCAGATTTAATTTGATGAGCGTATAAAATAAAAAGATAGGCGTTAAGATCAAACACATATTGTTTTAAGTAATACATCACATTATCGGATGGATAAAACACAAACAAAGATTCTTCCTAAGAATTACTCTTTTATGTGACTTGTCTGAGCATTAAGCTTAATTTAAATGCAACAGAATGGGCTACTGTAAAAATTAGAAGCAAACGTTGTCTCAAATGTGATGGATAGTACTTAGGCTTCTCCACAATTTTGAAAGATTTAAATGAGCTTCTCATATGAGTTCGCGTTCATACATTTTTATTTTTATTCTTATTTTATCTGCTTTACGTCTCTCTAACGGCGAGGTCTTTAGAGACGGGAAAGGATGGAGGGCAAGGAATGGGAAGGATTTCGGCAATGGCCTTTTGAAGGAAGCATCCCGGCATTTGCCTGGAGTGATTTGGGAAACCATGGAAAACCCAAATCTGGATGCCCGGACGGGGATTCGAACCGCCGTCCTCCCGAATGCGAGGCCAGAACGCTAGCCGTTACACCACCACGCTCGGTGCGTTCATACAAACATTAAATTTGATATGAATGATGCTGTGGAAGTTTTCATGATTCTATGAATTTTTATCAGAATTTGATATGAATTTACTAAAGTACCTTGTTTAAAATAAGGCTATGGAATAAGCTAGTGTATACGTTCATACAATTTCTTTGCATGTAAGATTTTGTTGAAAGAATACATGACATTTTCACGTAGGACTATACTCAATGTACGACCGGGAAAACAGATTTCTTTCCTTGACAACAGATCCCAATTTACAGGATATCCGAAATGAGTTTCTCTGGTTTATAAACGGATCATAAACCACGACTGTCCGCATTTTGCCAAAACAGTTGTGCGATTATCAATATTTGACGTTTTAGAAGTTTCCACTAAAAATTTGTTTTAATTTATCAATAGATAAATAAATATCTTATTCCTCACTACCTTTTCCCAACGTTTTAGGGTCGGCTGTCTTCGGTGAGTTTTACGCGTTGTTGACATGGTCAAAGTGGAAGCTATATTCGAATAATAAATCAAAAAGGAAGTAAACCACCCCGAAATCCCCTACCACTTCAACAAAGGCACGTAATACTAGAAATAAATTCAAAATAAACAAGTCACCCAATCCAAGTTTCAAAATCCCCCCTCCAAAAAAAAAAAAGAGGTCGTATAAGTGTACAGATACTTGCTCCTCCAAAAGTTTTGAAGTCTTACTATTACAAAATGAGGAATAAATAAAATTCATAAGCCACCAAATATTAATCTCGCAATTTTACCAGACGAACCATCACTAACTTATCCACATCGATATATTACAGATATAAACTGTATTTATGTATAGCGAGCTTAAGTCTCCATTATGTCGATAACAAATGAAAATAGCACTATAACTAATATTTATCAATCTGTAATCTAAAATAATATAATACAAAAGAAAGACATGTAAAATGTAAGAAAGATGTTATATGTAACCAAGATACGAAACAATTATAAAAGTAGAACATTGCCGAAAAATGAAAAATGTAAGATTCTTGAAGGGAAAATATGTAAATATCCGCTGGTCAAATTGGCGCAAGCCATCAACCATTAAATAAATTAAATAACAAAAGTGGAAGCTATGGTTTGACGGCCGCATACACTTGCTAACGCCAAGTATTTTATTCCTATTGCCAGGTCGTACCAAGTAATAATGGGGGAAGTGAAGTATTGCCATCTGTCTGTGAAATGTTTATCTATGTTTAGCGTTTGTTAAGTATATGTTTTGTTTGTGAAATGTTTAGTTTATGAACTGTAGATTGAGGCATTCTCCTTGGGGGCTGCGAAAAACCATATAAAAATTGTTCGACGTAATACTGCATGCCTTTTGAGAGAATATCCACCGAATAATTGAATAGTCAAGGTGATTGTAATAACAGCTTAGGAAAAGGAGTACGTTGCATAGAGAGACGAGGTCGGAGCACGACAGAGGCGCTGCTATGTCTGAGGATGTTAGTTAACTAACTGGCCACAGGACCGAGGACGAGAGGGGAGCGAGGCCACGCCTAACCCCCACCCTGCCTCTAATCTCAGTTCTGTTGTTTCAGCAAGACGTGCTCTGCGAGTTGGTCAGCCTGGCTAAATTCCGGATTACGTGTACTTCAAGAAGTCGAGACCTTAGCAAACAAAATGGAAGGAAAAAGAATAGTAACTGTATCGTCGCATCGCATGTCTGCGTCTGTCATTGTATCTAACAGCACATTCGGTACCAGTGTAATAACAAAACAGGTTTATCTTCAGAGTTACTTGGGGACATCTGTATTTTTTACGAGCAGTCAATCTGAAGTCGTAAATGTCGTCCCATAAGAAACACCAGTGACGCGATTTAACTACACTACTAAGTTCTTCAAATAACAAATTCCATATGAAATGTAGGTCTCAAGTTCTATTACCAAACTTTGAGATACCGACATAGATTTAAACTGAACTACACAGAAATATGATTTTTTGAGGAAAACAGGAACTTGTTAACAGTTGTTTTAAAAAATGATGGACTTTTCACTTCTAGAACCGTTACCACGGCTTCAAAGAGGTATAGGGGGCTAGTAATGTTTAAAATATGGGATAGTGTTCTATTCCCAGTAAATCTTCTCACTATTATTAGATGAAATAATTTACATGTATTTATTTTTGCGGAAACTACAAACGTCATACACTGTACATTGTTTCTGAATAAGTAATTTCACGGACTCTTCAAACACAGATGTGCAGTCACTTATAAAACGAGAAAAAAGTTAAATCTAATAAACAAATGTATCCATCACCATGTTGTATGTTATCGATATTCTAAGAGAATTATTTTAAATCCGTGCATGAAGAATCTTGAGTAATATTACACCCTAGAAATTTAGCGTCTCGGCTAGAATAAAGCCTTTTATCCGTGCAGAAACAATTCTGTGTGTGTAGGTAAAATTTTGTGGTGAAGAGTAAGTTAAAAGTCCTAGAAGATTGAAAAACGTACCTAGTTTTTAGAACTAATTACTTTTGTGAAGCATATACTTTTCTTAGTTTTTTACTATGTGGGGATAATAAATAAATTATCTTACTATTTTTAAATTCGTATGCTAAATTTTAAAACATCTTTAGTCGACGTGCACTTACTGATTTACCGTTTAACGGTTCACTTTGGTCTCGTCAGAGTAGAAATTAATTCCGTTCCTCTCGAAGACAGCATAGAGTATACCAAAGTAATCTGTAAAGCAAACAGCTTTATCTTCAAACTTGGTTTCGACCTGGATTAGTCTATTCTTCTCATTGTGATTGATTAGATCCTTAAGATGGTGCTTTAAATACAGGCGATGGACCAAACGGTTTGACAAATAACCTGAAATTTGTGGTAACCGTTACCTGAAATGAGTTTGTAAGAGGCGAATGAATTAATAGCCTCCCAGACTTATGGCTCTATTACAGCCAAAATTTTCAGACCCATATAATATCCCATTAGCGCTAAGGAAAGGGAGACTTAATTCATTGCATTAAATTATGGAACCTGACACAAAGTGAACACAGTTAAAAACGAAAAACCCATTACTAGTTTGAAGGCAAAAACATGTCTATGTGAAGTAAGGAAACCTATTAACCTACGAATAACGATTTACTGCTTTTAGAGTATTCGCCACTAGCGAATGTTTCGCTATAGCTTCGTAACCTTGTGTAGTATTCATTCAGTTGATAAACTGTGACGAAAACTAATTCTGAGTTGCCATTATTACTGCACGGCAATATGTCGTTACGGTTTTTTTAAGTATGGTAGCAGAAAGACGAGTCGAAATACACGAAGAATTATATCTGTAGTCTACCGGAGACTTTGCTTAGCGAAGTAGTAAATCTATTCTAGCATTCACAACTCTACAGGAGAAAAACTTGTGTGTTCACTGGAAACAGGTGATGCGCAGCTCAATATCTAAATCAGAAGGAGAACCATGATCTGAATACAATTCACAAACGCGTCAGAAAGTTGTGCGTAGATAATTTATTTATCAGAACAGACACCAATTTCGTAGTTTAAATGCTGTGTTCACAAAAGGTTTAAACAGGCCAATATCGCGAGAAAATAAACATCGCCAGTCAACTTTTTATTATTATTACTCAGCGATTCACTAAAAGTGTGTGGCATCATCCTCCATAGTTTCCACAATCATTCCTTACATTACAGATTTGCTTCAAAATTTGCTTACATTCTGTAATCATAACTCGTTTTTGAGTCTATGTGAATATCTTCCGTTATTTCTGCATTTTTTAAGAGTTTAAAAAGCAAAGCATTACAATCTTATTCAAATACATTTCTTAGTACCAGGGAATAAGTAGAGAATTATTTCATGTGAACGTAATTTTTTTGTAGAAATTCAATTACATTGATATTTTTTTCATTTTCGCCAAGTGTTACTCCGAAAATTTGAAATTTTTCCTCGTTCATCTTTAGAGTCACAATAAATGTCGCCTATGTAACTACCAGTCTCTGTAACTAATGACAAATTTTTTTCGTTCCCAACCACTGATGTTGGCTTGCACGAATAATTTGTTTCTGAATGTTATCATACTAACGCTTTAAAAAATCATTATATTCCTCTGTATCTAATCTCGATATACCTTTTCATAAAAATATTGCACCAAAATTTTAGTTAACTAGAAATTCTTTGGGGCGCTCTGATTTATTTAGTTGTAACCACGAAATGTCACAATTAATCAGAGTAGTTTTTGCTTGTTTCTTGTAAAGATAAAGACATTGATTCAACTGACTAACCTATCTGATACCAGCTGAAATGGTTAAGAACTAGATGTGCAAGGTATAGAAGTGCACTATACAAGTGGGGAATCTCGGACTCGCCAAAATGAGACGCCGTAGTTCCTGACCATATTGTGTGAGAATGCCCTGTAACGCGTTTTATAGGAGACCGGGAAGTAGTTCACTGGCTAACCAGCCTATCCACAGATCTGTAAATACGATAATGATCATAAGTTGAGGGATTTCGGGAAAACATAGGCGATAAACTGATAATGTATGCACTAGAAGTGACCCTGGCAACAAACTGAATCTTGACACAGCGCTACTAACACAAGGTATACAGGATAACCAAACGTGGACAGTGGGTGGCAATGAGCGTGTACTGTCCCCATCTGTCGGTTGCGGATCAGAATGGCTTGCGGTAACGCTTCCCGTTGTTGTACAAACGAATGTTGTAAATCAATAGCGGTCCGTTGGTGACGGTGTTAGGTCTACAAATCTTGGTGTCCGTTCTAAAGCGCACAAGGGTCTATAACCCTCTACCTTCCTGAAAGGGCGGAGTGACCAGATAAAACGCACATTCGAGCCCTGACAAGGTGCGCTCCTGTGCAGCGTCAGACGCTGGCGACTGCTGAAATGGAAAGCAAGGAACCGCTTCCTATAACGCGACAGTGACCCTCCTACTCGGAAACGGTAATAAAAGTACAATATAATCTAATATAAGTTTATTCATACTGTTTATTACCTTCATCTCACTTATTATTACAGAAACCTTCGCTTCGTGGGGTATAATTGTAATTAAAACTTCATTCAGTACTTAAAATGTATTACTGATTCTAACGGATATAGAAAAACGTTAAAATTCTGACACTTCCCACTATTCGTATTACTTTTACTTCCATAAAATTTTTATTGTTTTATCTGCATAGAGATTGAATTTTAGGTTGGGCATGAAATGGACTTCAAATTAACTCAGGTCGACCTCTTTGGTTAATAGACACGTTCATATAAATGTTCTTTCGTTAACTCATATATCTCTTCCATATAGTTATGAAATTCAATATTAATAATTTTCATAATTATTTTGGTGCATAACACAAATTAACAAATAATACATCAAATTAATATTATACATTCGTATAATAGAAGAGATAATTTTTAATAATATATGCACATATTTTTAAGATAATGCAATTAGAAAATCACCATGAGTTCTTGCCACGTGATTGCCTTGTACAGTGTCATCCCTAGACCTGCACGGCTATTTAAGTACGCTGTGAATGTGTCTCTCACAGAAAACTCATCAGCATGTACGTAACCGTCGCCCCGTGCTGATGGTCCAAGATTTTCGGTTGGTAGTTGTTCGTTTCTGTTTATTTTATAATGAGGTACATAATTTCTTTTTTTTCCATCTGTAAGTAAATATGCAATTATCAAGCATCAATAACGAAATTATTAGTTGTTTCTGGCTTTATACAGATCTTTTAATATTAAATGAAATATCAAATCGAGCTCGCTAATGACTTTGCAGTACCAGGACCACTGGGCGACTGACGCGCTACGGGAAACGTCTTCTGCGCGGCTGGCTCTGGCGAGTCAGACGCTGGCGTTTGACGCTGCATAGGAAGCCCTCCGTAACCAGGAAGTCAAGGGCAGGTATAACAACCCCAACCCACCGCTCTTGGGTTGAGCGCTATTGTCACTGTGCGCTTATGTGATACAACCACAAATCTTCAGCCCCTAGAGCATCCTATGAATGTTCAACTCCGGGAATTGAGCTAGCTGCTTAAGACGTGTAATGCCCTCATGGTGAACGTATTCGTCCGACAGACCAGCCCTGCGTGAGAGGGAATAGTCATCCATCACATGGAACCCAGGTCCTTACTCACCACGAAAACGCCACGCATACTGTTGCCATCGCACTACCACGTGGATACACGTAGCGAGAGGTATGAGCTGGTAACATGATTCCACACCAGAGTAGAACACCGGCGCGTTTTGTTTATTTATGACGATTAGACGCAGAAATTCATGTAAAAAGGAAATCATTCGATGTCTACGCTGTATTCTCTGTAGCAGTTATTAAAACCATGTTTTTAATGGAAATAAGAAACGGGGAAGTTTATTAAAAACTCACAAGAAGATCTTCACGAAACGTAGGTAGTCGCGAAATATGTGTATCAGGTAAATAATGGTTATTCGTTTCGAGATTAAACTTTACTTAAACATTTTCATAGAAAAAGTTCCCTCTTTTAAAGCCAAATACAGTTATACAAAAACATCGTAGCCAAAGACTCCGAGAATATAATCAGAAGAACTTAACACATATCACGGAAAATATCAGTAAAAAAAGATCTTTTTTTCTTAGAAGCTTTTCCAGAACTAATTCAAACTATCACCATAAGTGATACCAGTCAATTTTTAACGGGCGTTAAAACTAGTTCCGTAGTATGTGGAAAGAAATACACACATACCTTTGGCTGTAGTAGATACGAATTAATAATTATTATTGATTTATTTTACGAAAGGGATTTAAAATAAATGCATTTTAACAGTAAAATGCCGAGGCGAGTGAATGGTGTATGCAGCAGGCAGGCGCTGTGGTGTATCTGATAATTAGTTTTGGTTGGCGAGCAGGAAGTTTGAGCGGCGAGACAAAGCGCCGGGGCCGGTCCATTTCCTCGCCTCGCCTCGTGCAGACACGTCTTAATGCGGCCGTCGCGTCGCTGCTTTGTCGCCGAGGAAGCTTTTAGCTGCAGACGCTTCTGACCGCACGCTCGCCTAGCCCAGCCACCAGTACACCCGCAACCAGGGCATTCCCCGGATCTGTGCCAGATTCATGCCGACATGCCAACTCGGCTACAGTAACATTTTGGTTTCTGTTTCTAGACCGACATGTTATATCATTTCAGTAGTTCAGTTTGAGAAGTAAAGTTTGGATAGCGATCGATAAACCTTGTGTAGATTATAAATTTTCGCTAGAAAGAGAAGCAATATATGCAATGACAACTGTCTAGCAGACCGAATGTAGTCACTGTGATTACATACGTTGTGACAGGGTCAACAGGTACAGATTGTGCTAATCATTGGCGTAAGGTAGGGAGACAGTACATCCAAATGCGATGGAAGGGAAATAAACATATTGCGTCCGAAATTAACGAAGAGTGCCCTTGTGAATCAGTGATTAACACGTCTGACTGGAGATCGAAAGGTCCCCTGTTCGAATCCCTGACTCTGCTGGAATTTTCATAGGCCTTACTTAACCTCATGTCGCCTCTGGAACAGCTTGATGTGTAATCTGAAGTACGCCGGAAAGCTTCCATGTCTCAGATTCCACGTTACAAAAGAAACTAACCCTCCTACCTCCAATACTAAGCTAACAAAAGGAGGCCACCAATTGCAAAATTCAGATTCGATTCATAGTATTATAAAAGCTCATGGCCAGAGGTGTAATGTGGCAAAGCAGTAAGATGCGCTTCTTCGCCGTTGTCTAGAATATCGGCACTGAAATAGTCCGTTGTGATCAAATACTTTCTCCAAGATTCAAACGGGCGCGTGGCGCAGCGAGCTAGCTCTCTCCCTAATATGTCCGAATCGAATTCCCTGCTGGCAAGATTTTTTTTTATTCAAATGTATATACAGATAATTCCCGGCCAACAGTTTCAACTATTAAGTACTAGCTGTTACCCGCGACTTCGTACGCGTGGGTTTAGAGTTAGAATTGGATACACAAAGCTGGAAGTTACCTAAGATATGTCGGCATAATATGACGGGAACGCTACGGATATAGTACCATTCTACCGTCGAACCTGTATCATTTATTCATATCGGAAAAAGTATCCTATTTCGTTCCGAATCAAAGTATTTCGGTATAGACATTTAGTCGTCAAAAAAAAAAAAAAAAAAAAAAAAAAAAAAAAAAAAATGTAGACTTACTTTTGCATATATAATATTATTAGTTTAGATCCCACAAAAACTGCCTGTGGAACCAGTATACCCTGAATAAAGTAAACGCTTAGGGCACTATTCTATCGCCAAAGATTTTACAGAACATGGTATCCTTACTACAAAATCCTAGGGTTGGCTCAAACTATGAAAAACATTCATAAAAAATTTTGCTTCCAGTGTGGCTTGAACCCCAAGCCACACGGGAGTTTTCTTAAGAAGAGAGCGCGCTACCACTGCGCTACGCTGCCATCGTTCTTTAAAGATACGCATTTCAAAGACATATAAATATTATGCGTTTGTCTTTCACAGTTCAGATAGTTTTCATAATTTAACGACAATATGTTCTTATCTATGCAGAATATGGTATCCCATGTCCATCCTAATATCAAATAGCATCTCCTTGCCAGATTTCATCACGATCAGATTAGCCGTTTAGCCCAAGAAACGTAACAGACAGGCAGACAGAGTTACTTTCGCATTTATAATATTAGTAGAGATGTAAGAAGTTTTTTAAATGCCGTCTGTTGTAAAAAAAAAACCGACGCTTTCGAAATTGACTATGTTGTTCGCAAAAAAAAAATTATATTTCGAAATAGAATTATTTGTTGCGGCAGGTATAAAATACAAATATCGTTACTCGACGGTTACAATGGACAGAAGTTCATTATCGCACCAGGGGACGGGAGGGGCGAAACGAGACGCTGTCGGTTTTCCCGCAACAAAAGGCATTTAAAAAACTTATTACATACATGATTGAGAAACTGATTGCCAGAAATTATCTGTATACATATCTTAATAAATAAATAAACAAAATTAAATAAGAAATTACCAGCAGCGAGATTCGATCCAGCGACTACGGTCCAGCGTTGTGCCACGCGCCCCTTAGATCTCCGTAACGTAAAAAGTATTTGAACGCAAGGGAATAGTTCACAGACAACGACGGCGTTGGGTCTGTACGCATACCGCACACTTCTTCCAGACAGCAGCAAGCCTAGATATAACTCAAAAGGTACTCCTCGGGTGACAGGTCAGGTAACGCCTTGCTATCCGCTTGCGTCTGGAAAGTTCGGTGGTGATTAAATTACCAACACCTGAGTACTGCCATGGCAACGGTGTTTGAATCCAGACGAAAAAGATCCACATTTTTTTTATTAGGTCCGGAATATCTGATTTACTTATATGGGCTGTAATAATTCTATCGGTTAGTTGCAGTTTCTTTTTTTAAATAATAATAATAGTAAAGATGTAATAAAATGATTAAAATGAATGCTCAACATGTAAAATAACACATACGTTTCGTCACATATGGAAGTAGTTGTTAACGTTAGGTTTATAATTCAGGAGGAGCGGGTGTTTATTCTCGAAACAATCATCCATATTTTGGTTTTCGTGGTTTTCCGAGATAAGTCTAGTTGATTACCGGGATGATTGGTTCTAAAGGACACCGCCAGATTCCTCCCTTCCCTTGCTCCCCATTTTTTTTACGACTCTAGAGACCTCGACCCCGAAAAGACGTAAAAGTCCAACACTCATTACTTAATATTGGCGTTCGTGCTAGCTAATGATAATTACCTTCAATAAAATGGCTCATATAGTGGTCATTATACGATAAATGCCTTTTTACATCATAAGTACGTTGTGACTGTAAAAGCATCGCTACCTTCTATCTAAGGAAATAATCTTTAGCGCCTTTGTTTTTACGGACTCTATTTTCGTTTGGTGCCTTTTTGAGGCCACCGCAGGCGGAGAGGTAGGCTTTTTACATTCCGTACATGAGTCTCAGTGTCGGTTTTTCATTTGCGCGTCCTCGGCCGATAAAGGCCTACTCGCAGCGTACGCCTATTGAGACTGCGAGCTTTGTGAGTGCCTATTGATTCTCCACTCTGGCGCACGTTATTCAGAGCTGCGCGGATATCCTTCGCTGATGACACACCAATCGCACGTCTCCGGCTTTCACTTCGCGTCACGGAGAGCGTCTCGCCCGGCAACACAAATGTTCTGTTACATTTTTAATCAAGCAGAAGAACAAAGCTTATATTTTAGTACGGCGGCAGTGTTCCCGGCACAACGCGCGGGTCACGGCTCTTATTAGCCGGCGCGGCGCGGAGCGGCGCGGCCTACCCGGCTAATTGCCCGCCGCGCTGCCTGCATCCACGCAACGCACTCCTCTGCTGCAGGACGCCTCCGTTTAATCTCCAACTATGCAATTACTGTTGTTATTACTGCTGAGCTGGAGCTCATTAACAGTGCCGTCTCTTTGATCTGACTGACAGTCTATTAATACGAGTGGCTGCTTAGTGGCGTGACTGCGAATGGAATCGTGGCTGTGTTTTAGCAGACTCTTCACCTGGGCCTTACCTCTGTTTCGACGCTTAGAGCTACCTGTTTGTTACTGAATCAAGGATTAATTAAAATTTCAATAAGTTAATTTGGCCGATTACTTAGAAATTCAGCGCGATCTGGATGTTATTTTGGCTTGGTGCGCTAAGTGGTAACTTACGCTAAATTGTAAAAAGTGCAAGACAATGAGTATAACTAACAAAAAGAATCCAATTGTTCAGAAATACTAGGTAAACAATTCAGTTATTTATATGGTCGATTCTATGAAATATTTGGTAGTAACAGTACAAAGGAACATGAAATTGGACATACACATTATTTCGTTAGTAGGTAGAGCTAATTCTGGGCTGCGATTCATAGGTCGAATCTTGAAAAATTGTAATGAACAAACAAAGGAGATAGCGTCCACATTTAGACGATTGTTTTGCCATTTCGGATCCGTTTCGTAAGGGGTTGATCGAAAGTATAGAGAAAGTACAGAGAAAAGTCGCTCGATTCGTGACCGCTTGCTACAGTCCTTATGAAAGCGTCACAGAACTGATTAGTAGACTAGGCTGGGAGTCTCTGGTAGATAGACGACGCACGTTTCGTTTAAACTTATTGGTAAACATGTGTACTCGCCGGCCTCGGTAGCGTAGGGGCTAGAGTGCTAGCTCCGCGTGCCGAAGGTCGCCGGTTCGAATCCGGCCGCGGGCATGGATGTTAAGTGTTGTGTGTCTGTGTGAATGTCCTGTCCGTCCTGTGGTGTCCATACTTACAAGATACTGAATATAAACACTGCATGATGACTTATTCACATTGAGCTGGCTGTATGGCCTCAGCTGCCGAAAGCCATAAAGAGAAAAAAAAAAAAAAAAAAAAAACATGTGTACTCCCACTTTCACTTACGAGTGAAGCGAAATACTTCGTCCACCAACCTATTTGAGCCGGAGTGGCAGGAAAGATAAGATTAGAGAAATAAGGTGCCGCAATGATTTTTATATAAATTCTTTTTTCCATCTTACCATTAGGGATTGGAATGCATAACAAAGAGATTAGCTTTGGTGCTGAGCACCCTCTGCCACCCACAATTTTGTGAATTGCAGAGTATATATGTAGATGTAGATATTGTTACTGCTGTCAACTTCAGCACTAATTGGAAGTGGTAGCCCGTCGAGAATGACCCAGAATGTCAGTGCACATGGATTATGCTACCGTTCACTCGACATCTAATAGCAGCTTGAGCTATCTGAAGCTATTGCAAAGGTGATCATTGTTGGCACACAATGGCGATAAAATTTTGTTTCAAATGTATACACCGAGCGTGGTGGTGTAACGGCTAGCGTTCTGGTCTCGCATTCGAGAGGACGGCGGTTCGAATCCCCGTCCGGGCATCCAGATTTGGGTTTTCGATGGTTTCCCCAAATCACTCCAGGTGAATGCCGGGATGCTTCCTTCAAAAAGGCCATGGCCGAATTCCTTCCCATTCCTTGCCCTCCATCCTTTCCCGTCTCTAAAGACCTAGTTGTTATAGGAGACGTTAAGCAGTTACAAAAAAAAAAAAAAAAAAAAAAAAAAAAAAAAAAAAGATTACCTCTATTAACAGAATATAATGAAAACACTTTCAGTAAGCAAAATGTTTTCTCCAGAAATATTGCATAGCACCCATATCTAGCCGCAATAGAGCTTATGTTCTCTTAACTTGTTCCCAAGCACAAAATGTTGCAACATGTTGTTGGGGTATATAGTATTACATATTTTTCAGTAGGAAGAGATTACATCAAGGCAACAACTTCTCCCTGTCACGTCAATTCGTATAGCAACATGTTGCATTATCTTGTTAGGAGTCGAGGTTTAGAAATCCATGATAATACCTCAAAAATTTGCCAAAAAATTAATTTTTCAGCTTTCTATGTCACGCCATTAGAAGAATGGTTCTAGGCTAGCTCATCGTACATTAGGGAAGACGGTACGGATATGTAATGTATCTATAAGCTCACTAAAAGTATTCCCAGTAGTTACATACTTTATAGTTCGATTTCAAAGTTGTTTTAGTGGAACAGAAATTCCAAATAATGTAGTTTTCAACCCTCAAGAATTTTGTTGCACTCATTTTCATTGCTAAAACTCATCGTAAGAATCATTTTAAAGTTTATTCAGTATGCCCGGAAAAATTTCGTTTAAGAGATGTTTGATTTATGTTTTTAGGCAATGTGCTCAGTAAGGACTAAAACTTAATAATTGAAGTAACTTGGAATCGCGTAAAGTTACAGCTGATCATTCATCACCAGCTATAGGCAAGTAATTAGGTGAAATATAATTAGAACTTTTAATTAAGAGAAAAAATCGAAATTTTAACTAAAAGAGATATAAAATAAGAAATTTATATCAGACGATAGAGTAAATTAAGAGGGCTAAAAATATCTTTGTTCCTATAGAAAGTTTAAGGATTTGTAAGATAAATGAGACTTTGGAAACAGATTGTCGTAATTGTTGGGAAAAATGCACCAAGGTTGATGGGCCGGTATCGTAAGAGTATTTAAAATTAATTTGATAGAAACGCTTTTGAAGATTGAACTAAATTGGAATAGATAGAATAAGATATCAAGATGCCCAAGTATTAGTTACGATTTAAACTATCATGTACATCTGGAGATATTCATTTTCGAAGGTTTTTGCTTACGTCACAAGGTCAACCGAGCCAACAAATAAAATGCAGACATCCAGGCTGGCGTCCAGTTTTTCGACAGTTTTCAAAGAGTCAACATCGAGTCGCAATGAAGTCCAGTTTTCCGTCAGATCTCAAACAGTTAACTTCGTGCTGCTGGCTCCACGTGGTTAGGAGTTTATTCTATTTTAAAATGCCGTAATCGTATTTTCATTTGAGTTAGGTGGCTTGATGAAAGTTTGTCTCTTCGCGTGTGAATGTGACAATCTTCTATGGAACTGTTGTCCGATGCTTTATTCATAATTCTGGTACCGATATTATAAGAGGAACTTTTTCAAAAATATAAGTTTTTTGTGACTTTAAAACTGTGTCAAGTGAACTTATTTCAATTTACCCTTCACGTTTGGGGTTTATTTACAAACGTGTGGCGATAGCAACAATTAAATCTTAAAGGTAACAGAAGGCTACTACGGTCATGAACATTATTGTTAATTAGGGTTGGCCCCTCAAGCTTTCTTCATGCCTTACAGATACTGGGAAAATAGTGCGGAGTTGCCGAATTAAATGAATGAGCTCAAGATTACTCTCCTTTTACCTAAGCAATGGTTTTGTGATTTTTTTATTTTTACACTGTAAAACATGTTACCGAAAAGTAAACAAATAAAACGCCAATACACCTCTACGATACGAGTGGCTATCAGCCTCTCTGATTCTTACGCTACCACCAACCTTGTAAAACTTAAAAACTACCAACCTATTAAAAACTACCAATCTCATAGACTATACATACTACTCATGCTATGCAGCCCTTTTCTAAAATACAGTTACACACATTACATGAGTTGTAGGTACACCCCAGTGCGTGGCTGGTGCGCGGTAACGCTCTAGCCTGGCATTCGGAAGGACGCGGGTTCGAATCACCGTTCATGCATCCATATTGGGTTTCTATGGTTTTTCTAAATCATTCCAGGTGAATGCTGCAATGTTTTCTTCAAAAGGACATGTCCTAATTCCTTCCAGATCCTTGCCCAGTCCTTTCTCTCCTAGGCATCGACGATACGTAAAGCCATAAACAAAAAAAACGTAATTCCATCTATCAAATGATTGGGGAAGTTACGAGGTCACATAATCCGTGTTTTTCTTCCCAGGTGAATACTTGTCAGTTAACACTAAGGCGGAGTGCGCGGTGACCTTTAATTCGGACAGTAAGCCCACACAAAGAACTGAGTTCCATTCCAACAAAGTGCGAAGGACACGTTTTGTGATAGGATTCAGTATTGAATGTAGACTACAAGTAGATAGAAAACAGTGACAAACATATGCCAGAAAAAAGGAGCTATCGATGAATGAAAAGTTTACTTGTACTGTTTTTTTCCCTTTTTTCCATCAGCTTCCTGTTCTTTTTTGTCTGGGAGTATTCATCATTTTTCATTACAGGTGATTCTTTACGAATGAGTCAGTACACCTATCAGAGTGCCCAATACGTATTGCTATGTGTTTTGAGTTTACATTTTTTTAACAATTGCAGCATTCACTTAGATTCTTACCAAAAATTGCTTCGGCGTGGCGCCCATAACTGCTGCTGACTTGAGGTGGCTGCAACGAAACTTCTTTCTGCCATATCTCCTCAAAGTATCGCATGGTCACTCAATGAAAATGTTGATCACTCGATAGTAAATGATGGAAGACGAAGCACAGAACACGTGTAAAAAATACTTGTGAGCACCATTGATGAACAAAATTCTACGAAGGTGATATACATAATGTATAATGGAAAGTATCTATCATTGAATAAAACAGCTCAAAGAATACAAACAGCTGAAATTATGGTCTCAAAGAATAGAAAATGCTGAGAACAAGTTGCATTTTGTTACCATATAGATTTATTTTGCTGCTAAAACAAGGATTCAAGCGACCATTACCTGTCGCTGTCCTTAATTACTTTCCTGTGAAATATCTGCAATTTTGTCTTCAAAATATACAGCATTGATCGTTCTAAAGTTGTGGCTACTAGCTGCACTTTATTTTTCCATTGTTTTGTGGATGAGAAGAAAATTAATACACCCG
Source organism: Vandiemenella viatica (assembly GCA_031002005.1). NCBI lineage: Eukaryota > Metazoa > Arthropoda > Insecta > Orthoptera > Morabidae > Vandiemenella > Vandiemenella viatica. Next base: position 328,670,348 of record JARYHS010013630.1, on the reverse strand, counting down.
CATGAGCAAACATTCGCTTCACTTTGAGAAGGAATATAAGATGTGTTATGAGAACATATGCGCATGCAATGACGGTTTGTGAATGAAACATAATAATTCTGTAGTTTCTTTGAGGTGAAAAAATTGTTCAGAACAAAACTACATAAATTATTATGACACGTATGGCTGACGTTTTGCTCAGAAATGAAAGATTACAGTATGTAATTCCTTCATCAGATAGTTTTGTGTCTAATCCATGTCGAAATAGTCTAGTATAAATCATAGAATATTGTTCACCGTACTATCATCCCCAGTAAAAATACCATTCTTTCAAGGAGCATCTAGGAAAGTCAGCCTTTGTGATGAACTGGTGATAGTTCATACGACGTCTTTTCTTTTATTTCTACTTAAACGTAGTGATATTTGCGAACATTTGGTTCAATACATCTGCTAAATCGATGACTCAGAGGATGGAACAATGTGCGATGCTCCTAGTTATTGTATCTCCCAGTGCCTTCATATACGGGTTCCATTAATGAATGCTGCTTGGCTTCCGATTATTATTTTTTTAACTTTATCGCTCTATTAACTTTCTGAGACAATCCAGGGATTAAATATAAAAAACCAAGGTGTAATCATTTTCGTGTATAGATGATTTATAAATATTTATCGATATGATCCACGGTACGACACTGTAGCAATGAACTTCTAGATCACCGTTATCAAAGTTAACATTTATTTAAATGCATCCAAGAAGTAAAACCTAAGTCATACAATAGAAATGAATCGTAAATGTCCGCAGCTAATAGCTATCTGTGCTTTCTTTAATGCCTATAGAAATGTTTGAAGAGCGGTGTATTTGATCAGGTTACGTATATGAAGACAAGTTGTTCACATTCAGAACTTCAGAGATTGAGAAGTTGATATTATTTCACAAATTCCGGTGTCAGGTTTCAAGAAAAGAAGACGCAAATGAAATTGTGCAATGGTTTCTTTATTAGTTGTAACGAATATTAGACATTTGACTTGTTAGTTTGAAACAGAAGTTCCTTTAAAATATTTCGAGGGTATTCTCCGTTATGCTCTAACGGAATTAAAATACCTGATGGCGCATAGTATTCACGTTCTTCATACGTTATAAAAAATAAATCAGACGTCGGTTTAGTGCTGCAAAGACATTTATTTCCTTTAGTTATTTACTTCAGTACAAATATTGGCGTTGTTTGAGAAATTACTGTAACTTAAGTCCTACACGACACAGAAAACCTTAGCGATTCACCAGATACCACAATTCACGTTCTCAGAAACAAAGCGTACTCTTATGTATTGTTCACAACGAAAACTTTAATTTTATTAGTTAAATCAAAATTCTGATACTGCATTCTGAAATATCAGAAGTAAGTTAAAACCAGAAGAATCATAATAGAACTCCCAAGATGTATGTTCTCCATTATATGGAAACACACAATAACCTGTTGCATATTTCGATTCGAATATTTCTTTGTGCGATCTGAAAAAGATTTTCTTTAGATATAAGTTTTAAATGTTAACGGTATCTCGATTTTTCTCACTTATCATTAAAAATACAACATGCAGGGAGTCTAAAAATGCTACGTGTCATTGCGGCTGTCCATTACCACCTCAACAGACAGCAAATTGAAGAGAGTGTAGCGTCAAGGTTTAAATATTTGTATTTTCATCATTCCATAATAGATATTTAATACGTAAATTTTTTTTCGTACATGTATTATGTTTTGTGGTTCAACCACAAAGACAAAAAACTTTTAAATTTAAGTTCGAGTCACGCACAATTCAGAATAATGTTTGCAATTTTTGAAATTATGAAGTTGAGATTAAGGTTTTAAAACTCTCTTTTTACTAGACGATGCTTTTATGACGTTAATGGCTGCCAAATTTTTACCAGAGAAGAAAGAACAAAACATTGTATCAGGAATGCTGAACATCCTGCATCCTCAGTGCAATAAGATACATTTTTTTGTGTTTATCTGCATACTGAGGCAAAGCAATGGTTTAGCCGTTTCGCATTCGGGAGGACTGGAGTTTGTATTGTAGTTTATTCATCCGGGTCAAGTCATTTTCCGTTATCTTCAGTACGGCGCACTGCAACATTACATTTCCTATCAGCTCTGAGTTTATTTTTTTATTTTTTTTTTAAACTGATCTCTTCGCCGGGTCTAACGACTGCTACATCTACTGCGGAGCACACAATCCTATTTTATTACGCTGCGCCCGATTATAGTCAGGTACCACCAATGGGAATAGTATCAGATTAAAGTTTCGAACCGACACAATTTCGTTACAGTTACGCAGCAATGTAACTCACAAATCCACCGTCCAGTAGACCTGCAGAACACTATCACCGCAGCATCAGCAGCATCAGCACCATTAGCATTATCCTGTAACCGACCTGTGTAGTGTCATTTTATTCGAAATTTAAACTTGTAATCTCAGTCTACTGAATACCACATCTTCCTAAGTCTTATAACGTTAATTCCGGTCGAATTTTCCGCCTTATAGGTATCCTTACAGCTGGCGATATTAGCTGCTTAACCGTGTGTTACTTTGATGCGCGTCGTAAGTAATGCATTTAGTTACTATTGAACATCTCTAAAACACAATACAAAATCATATGCAACATTTAAAAAGCTCTTCAATACATACAATACTTCTGATAGCCGATTTTATTTTTAGAAGTTTTATTTTTCAGTTTTTCTGCCATTAACTAAATTTATTAAATTTATTGTACTCTCGAACATTCGTGGCAGTAATTTTGAATTACATGTGTTCAGCTTCTACTATGAGGTTTGCACTTCGTAGCATCATACGGCAATAAGGCACACTGATAAAAACTGAGATCATAAAGAAACTACATCAGCCAGGTGATGTCTGCCATTCAAATTTAGGAAGGAGTGTTTCTGTTATTTCCACATTTCCACGTTAAATAGTTTCTTACCTGATATTAAAGTTAGACTTGCAAAACTAATTGGCATTACTTCTCACGGTTTGTACCTACTTATCGATTTTAGAAGAGCAATTTCCTGTCAGTTAACACCAACCCTCTAACCAATAAAATGGATGAGATGCCTCAAAAATAACGACTGTACTCCGCGTCAGTAGAACCTATACCCATTGATTTCCTAATACGCTCCATATTACCTACGGTAATAGATTCAGCATCATGAATTGGATTCAACAGAACAACTCCCCTGCAGACGTTTTGTAGGTGATAGTGGTACATTTTCCACAACCAGGCTATAGTATTTTTATGTATGTCCAGAATATAGCTTAAATTTATAGCACATAGTTACAGCTTTAGTAGCAACGATGATCGCATATAACTAGATTGTCACTTTCGTATAATACGTATATGTAAGGTCGAAAAGAAAACAAACGTAACGCAAGAATAAAATCTGAATTTTGTAGTAAGTATGATATGATAATACCAAATTACTTGAATTGCTTAGCAATATAGCTGAAGAGAGTAAAGAAACATCTAAGTGTGGTACCAAAACTGGTGCTGTGTTGTTGAGAGGTTGCGTCCAGTGTGTACACACGCCTTAGATACACCACACATGCAGGGAGAGGAGCGGTACTGCTGTCGGCGTACAACAATCGAACTGCGTTCATTCACTGGGAACCCACTCCGACACCAAAAATATTCACATCACATACGACATACAGGTGGGTTTGGTTTTACCGCTAGCGGTACGAAAGTTATACGAGGAGCAAATGGAGTGCCCGATAAATATCAACACAAGTTTGTGTATATGACAGAAAAGTGGCAACGTTAAGCTACATGCTTTACAGTATATCGAGTTTAACGGCGAAGATGTTAAGAGATCTTTAAGAACTACGAGAAACACCTCTTAGGAAATGCAGTTATAATTCCACAAAAAAAAAAAAAATCAAGTTTTTATTTTACTAAACTTTCAGGTAGATAATGAATGTGACAGAGTATCACCTAATACCTCTGGTATTTGATTTTTATATTTGAGAGTTAGTCGTGTTTGTGGAAGGCAGTAGATATGCAGCAAACTTCCAGACTCGTCAGTATTATGTAATATCTTCCTCACCGTCGTGACTAAATCCTCATTTTCGCACTACGTAGTATGCAAGATCAGAGGAAACGTGTTCCTAACCCTGAATACCACACCTACCAAAATACTCAAAAAATGTACTTCGAGATCTTTCCTCCAAATTTGTGAACTGAAAAAATTAGAAAAGACCACATACCATAATTGAATCTAGATGTAAATCACGCCGTTGTACAGTGTAATATCTTTTCCGCATCTTAAGGGTGTGGTTTTTTTTTTCTGGAACAAGTAATCGTGGCGTCTGTCACTTTTTTCCAAAGCATCAGAACTGAGGACGGTTTTTGCTACATAACGTAATAGCCCTTATTCTTCTACCTCCTCATTTAACTGATTTTTTTGATTATGCTTACGTTTGTTCTGACAGGACATTATTTTTAAACGAACAATACTTTTAATAAAATTCGCTACCGATCCGCAGCAGCATCTCAAAGAAGCGTGGCAAGGATATTTTGTTTCATGGCAGAAGTACGTGAGTTGGCTCAGAAACTCTAAAGGGACTTTCTCAGAAGATAACTCGGCAAATTAGTGGGGTGTGTAGCAAATGTCCTTACTTCAATCCTAAGAATGTTCAAATAATTCCTCGCATTTCTGCAACAGTTTTTAATTTTTTACTCTTGAAGTAAAGTCTCGAAGTACAATAGTTACAATGCATGGTAATAAGTTCAGTTTTACACGGAACCGAAACAGAAAGTCTATCACTGGTATAAAAAAAATTATAATGCAACTTGCTGTAATATCAACAAAACAGTAATTGTTACACTATTGTTCGTCGTCATAATTATGTCTTTTAAGGTTATGTGTTTTTCTAATAAAACATGGCAGAAAACTACAAGAAGTATCAGTGCATGATGCGAAGACTTTTATTGGGGAGTGAAGCGTTTGTGGGACTAGTGTTTACGATATTACGGCCAAATGTCGCAGCAAGATGCAGACAGCCTAGCAGATGCCAAGACACACAGCTCCAGCCGGCCAGCGAGACGCGCTCGCCGGAAACTTCTTTGCAGTACCTCTTAACCTATAATAAATCTTCATCAATAAATGTGTAACAGGAAAAGAAAAATGTTACAAACTTCAGTATCTTTTCAGCGAAAAGATGTGTCGGCTTTTCCCATAAAAATGAGTTCTATTCGTATGGAAGTAGCAACGCATGTATTAAATTAACTCTCCTAACGTACAGAACTCTATGTCCAAGACCTTGAAACTAACAAGTAAATTATCTAAATTACGTTCAAGGCAACGATTATCGCGTAATTTGCACCCATCTGCATCTATTTTCGGGTGGTACATCTGTATCTACACAAGGCGTCTGGTAGCCTGGTAGAGCGTTTACCGCAAAGACTCAAGTATCTCCGTCCTTTCATCAAAATTTCAGGTAAGCACTTTTACTCCTCCCATATCTACCTTCCTGCCCTTAAGGTCATGAAGGGCTTTTGCCAGTAACATCATACCGTTATTTTTAAAACAAAGTTAATAATGGCATATGATTCAATGAATTCGAGTGGAACTTGTACCTTCTATCTTGCTAACTGTTTCAACCTTCTTGCACGTCATATTCGATCGTAAAGTTATAATATTTCCGGCATCTTTTTCATAATGACCCTAACACGTCTAGAAACACGAATATTATTACAATACTATAGGCGAGATAACCCAAAACTTTAGTACGCCACAATTCGTGAGCCGGTTGTACCTTCCCAAAATTCATAATCCAGAATACGTACAGATTCCGATTGATATTGTTCTGTTCTATTTTCCCTCAGCTTTGTGGTTCTGTATAATATTTTCTTCAATAAAAGGATGGATGTATTGTTTGTTCTCCGCCTGGCGCCCCTACCTGGTGCGACTGCTGCGCGCTGCTGCTGTGGGCTGCCGACCCTGTCGCCTGCCGGGCTGCTAGCTGCTCACTAGCGCCACCCCTAGCGCCGGGGGGGAGGCCGCCGACCACCATCCGACACCAGCGCCGCCGACGACGGCGGATCCAACCTACCGCTCCGGTAACCCACCTGCCCTTCGCCGTACGTCTAAGTACCTGTTGATTTACTGGTGCGACGTGTTACAGACTCCGGTACATACGACGCCCTAGGACTCGGCGACGTGTGACTGAAGTAATTAGTACCCAAAGTCGTTGGTTAACTGTGCCAGTGGTACTCAGTGGAAGGTCCCTGGTACTCCTCCTTGTGATGAAACGATTTCCTGTATCAAACTACAAGGAAAATACCCCCGAATGAAGTCATAGCACAATTTATTCGTATTAGTGACAAACCCAAGAACTTTTAGTTGTGTGCAAATATATAAATTTTAATTATTGTAAAAGTTTCTAAGTGAATCTCCATCAGTTCCAGCCTAAAAGAGTTTGGTTTTACCACGCCTATTTGATTATTCTTTCACATTCTGTGTGTTTTTAGGGGCTAACGTCTTTTTTCATTTAATACGGCTGGAATGAACAGCGTTATATCCAGTTGCAGTATGCGTTTAGAACTACTGTATTAGTTTCCTGTGGTAATTCAGCGTCCAGCTGTAATAATCATTCACCAATCCCAAACCGTTTGTAGACTCGTTATGTAAGCTCAATAACAATTTCTGCAGTAAACGAACCAAGAAATAATAATGTGTCTGTGATGAAGAATATGAAATTTCACTACAATGATTATTATTAGAAATGCGTTGAGATATTCGTGGTCAGCATTTATTGGCAATAAGAATCGAAAACTTCGATTTTATGGAATTTTGGATCTTGCAGCTTTCTTCCCACTCGCCAGGAATTGATTTACTACTGAATTATTGATCAGCAGTTTTCGCTGAAATCTGGCATTCGGCACAACTTGCTCTATCCAACGATGATATTTGCATCAACTTTGTCCCGAACGCTTAGCGCGATCACGCAAAATTCTACGAAATGTTTTCATTAAATAACCGTAAAGTCATTTTCACTTCAAACTAAAACAATGCAGTGTAGATTATTGATTGGCACATGAGTTCACATTAATGATCTGAGGTTTACTGGAAACACAAAGCTTCACTCCCCCGTCCTTCCCACTCCATGGAGATGCAGAGACGTGTTCATGATGACCATCGAAGCAATCCTTAAAGCCGGGGATATTGCTAATAATCAATGAGTAATAAGCTAACAAAGTGTGTTCATGCTTCTGTAGCCACAGATTTCCATAATAAGACTCTTGAGTTATTTCCATAAACGTATCATTCAAAATATCTTAAGCCCTACAAATAATACACCTTAAATTAGAAACACTAATCCGCTATCTTTTTAACCTCTGGGACTAATCTTTTCTATATCTTTAAAACAAAAACCAGATATATTGGTCTTATAAAAACTCGGAAACTACGGAGCAGATTTCGATGGGGTTTTCACCGTTTAAAAGATTAGAATCTTAATTCAGTTGTTTGGCATGTCTTACGTGTTTCAATGTTAAATGACGCAGGAACGTTAAATGGAATACTGAACGTATGATGACAAATCCCAAAGATGGAAGGATTAGATGTTCCATACTTCGCACTAAACACACAACTAAACGTCTCTAACCATGGCTTTTGATGAAAGCAATAAGATAACTTTACAATAATAACTATTTTGCACAGTAAACAAAACTTGAAGTATTCTTCCCTTTAATTCAGGATATTCAATTTTTAAACGCAATAGGTAGCGGTAAAAACAACAAAGATTTTCTTTAAGCATGATCTCTGGACAATTGTCTTGGGCCATCAGCGTTAGTCTCCTGTTTACAATAATATTATTCTGTATTCACTTTTGATTTTTGTATAAAAGGATGAATCTGCGGAGTTAAAGTATCTGGCGTTTCGAGCAAAAAGTATATCCATTCACTTCGCAATTAAATCAAATGTGAGTTTCTAACATAATCTAGCGTTGTTCAGTAATGCAGTAATGCAATTTCTTAACCAAATTAACGAAGCTTGATATACATGAATCTTTTTGGACGAATGAAAATAGTGTTCGTGCAAATAAACTTCAACCAACCCGCTTCTTGGTAGGGAGCGGGCGAATCTAGGTTTACTTTAATTCCGAAAAAAGTTGGCGCGAATTTCATGAAACTTTGTACAAATGTTTTTCTCTGTGGGAATAAAAATAGGATACGGTAAATTTACGCAAACTATACAGGGCAACGCCGGCAACTCCACCAATAATTGATAACTATGTAATCATTTGTTTATTCTATGTAGCAATTGACTTGGTCGAAGAACATAATTGCCGAAAAAGTAAGAGTATCAAACAAGAGATACAGTTGCCAAAGAAAAAACGTAAATGCATTTATCATTGCTGGCCGAGGGCTCCCGAGGGATTGTTGGATCGCCGCGTGACAGAGTTTCGATTAGCCATGATGCGCCTCTGTTTTTGCTGTCTGGCGACGGAGTCTTACTTGGAATCAGAACCGCGGAGCGTCCTAGTGTACTTCACATGAACAAAGCAATGTTTTGCCAGAGGTCCGTAAAAATTCCAGCCTAAACTGGGATTCAAACCTGGTACACCACTATTCTCAGTCTCGTGCCTTAAACAACTAAACCTCCAGAACGCTAACAGCAACCCATTACGGTAAAACTATTGGCAAGTATCTCGCTGGAAGTTGTCAGACTATAGGGAAAAAAAAAAAAAAACATGCTTCATATCGTCTCGCATTACACATAAAGTGTTACTGTTAACAACAGCACCTCGAAACATGTGTACGAGTAAGTCAAGAGAATGCGGTGCTGTGCAAAGCAACACTTTAGATTAATCGGGTCGTCGAGCGGCCACGGAACTTCGTATTACGCATACTAATTAGACAGACTGAGTACTGAGCATCGTGTCGAATATGCATGTTAATAAGTCAGATTAATTTAGGATGTGGAGGCCTTCACGTAGTAAGCAGTCAGAATATAAACGCATTCTGAAATCTAACTATGCGTAATACCATCGACAAGCAAGTCCTCTATAACTGACTCGTAACGGACAAATTTCCGACAACAAGTGAGAAGTTTGATCAGAAGGTAGTCTTGACCATCATAATACATGGCATTTTTTTTTTTTTTTTTTTTTTTTTTTTTACTTATTGCTTTACGCCTCGCCGACGGCAAAGGTCATTAAAGACGGACGGGTTGGGACTGGGGACAAGGAACGGGCCATGGCCTTTTTGAAGGAAGCATTCCGGCATTCGCTTGGAGTGATTTGGGGAAACATTGCAGCTAGGTAGAAGTAGTGAGTGATAGTTTCCACGTCTGTGTCTAGAAATCTATAAAGGACATTGAATAACTCGTAACGGCAGTAACGTTATGTCCACTTTATTGTTCAGACTACTTTTATTTCGTAAAACGTCATTTTCGAATGTTGCTGTTTAATTTCATGGGGTGTTTGAATGGAATATAAATGTAACCTATGACGGCGTACAGCGATGCTCTGCACCGTAGTGTATCTCTGACCCTGAGGAGGAAATTCAGACACGGACAGCCAAGATAACTTCAGCACCGCGTGTTAGGGGTAGCTTAAAAGAATCTCGAACATTAAAAGTTCTAGTAATTAACTGCAGAAGTGTTTATAATAAACATATACCGTTCGTAGGTTCAGCTTGCGCCTCCCCCCTGGCCGCTTGATCAGCGCTAGGATCCGTCCTCGGGGGTACCTGAGCCAGGCCCACCAACCCCCTCGAGAACCAAGCCAGTACACTACCTTGCCACCCAACAGCCACCCCCGCCTTGGGATTGGAACTCAGAAGGTACGGACTCTCGAAAGAAACGCCTTTAGCCACCCTTGCGGGTGCCCACGGGGAACCTCGTGGTGGCGGCGCTGTCATGGCAAGGGTCAAAGACACTCCCCAAGCCACATTGACGTCCGTTATAATGCACTGAAAGAAACAGGGGCACTATTGCTCCCTGGATGAACTCGAAAACGTTATTCGTAGTACAGATGCTGATATCGTAATAGGCACAGAAAGTTGGTTAAAACCTGATATAAGTTCCGCCGAAATTTTTAATAATAGCATCAACATTTTCCGTAAGGATAGGTTGCATTCCCAAGGAAGTGGTGTATTTATAGCTATTAGTAAGAACCTCCCATGTAGCGAAATAGATGTCGATACTGTTTGCGAAATCATATGGATCAAGCTCAATGTATCTAGGACAAAACTTGTGATAGGCTCCTTCTATCGTCCACCCGATGCAAGCGTAAATATTGCTGAGGCCTTAAGAAATAATGTAAATAATATAGTTCGGCAATTTCCGGACCATACGATAATGCTAGGTGGTGACTTTAACTTGCCAGATATCGACTGGACTAATTACGTTCACGTGACTGGTGGCAGGGATAAAGCAGCTTGCGAAATCATTCGAGACCTCTTCTTCACTATCTTGAGCAGCTCGTAACTGAACCAACGCGATGCCTCAACGGTAGCAAAAATATTTTGGATACAGTCGTTACAAATAGGCCTGAATTATTCATGGATATTTCTACCACCGCCGGAATAAGTGATCACAAAGCTGTAATTGCTACAGTAAAACTAACAACCACGCGCAAAAAGAGGAAAGAAAGGATCGTTTACAGATTCTAAAAGGCTTCAAAAGAGTGTTTTAGAGCGTATTTGAGTCATGATTACCATACCTTCTAAGTAGCAGGAGGCACCGTTAAAGAGAGGTGGCATCGATTCTTATGTATAGTCGGGGAAGGTATAAACTTCCATATACCGAAACGGACAATCAGGGAAGGGAACGATCCCCCATGGTACACACGGGAGGTTAAAAGGTTACCGGTACTCAAAAGCAAAGGAAGATACGTGCACGATCAGAAAGAACGATGCTTCGGACTGAGTTAGATAAGTTAGAGGAGATAAGGGGACATGTTAAGAACGCGATGCGTGAGGCCTTTAATGACTTTCGTGAAAATTCTCTCTCTAAGAGCCTCACTGAAAAACCCTGAGAAATTTTGGTCGTATGTAAAAAAAGTTGGTTGTAGTGGGAACAATCAGCCAGTTCTAATAAAAGACGGACGGGAAGTTGAAGACAGCCGCGACAAGGCTACCGTATTTAACACCGAATTCAAAAATTCATTCACGCAAGAAAACATGAGAAACATTCCCACTTTACCACATCGTGTGGAATTAGAGATGGATCCGATAGAAATTGATAGCGTAGGTATTGTAAAGCAATTAAAACTCCTGAAGTGGGGTAAAGCTCCGGGTCCCAATGGTATACCGGTAAGAATATTTTCTGAATACGCAGAGGAAATTTAACCATTTCTGTCAGATATATTCCGTAAATCTTTAGAAGAGAAAAAGGTACCTTCTAGTTGAAAAATAGCCCAGGTAATTGTCGTTTTCAAGAAAGGAGATCGGAGTGATCTTAGGAATTATCGACCCATATCTTTAACATCTGTCTGCAGCAGAATTCTGGAGCATGTCATATGCTCGAACATTATGAAGTTTCTAGATGAGCATGAGTTACTTACACCGTGTCTAGCCCTATTTTCCCATGACGTAATGAATGTTGATGCAGGTTCGCAAGTTGATGCAGTTTTCTTGGATTTTCAGAAACCTTTTGATTCTGTACCACACAACCGAATTTTAGAGAAGATTCGAGCTTACGGCATTTCGGCTCAGATCTGCTAGTGGATAAGTGATTTTCTAACTGATCGAACACAGTATGTCGTTGTCGACGGGGAAGCCTCTTCTAAGATAAATGTTACTTCGGGCGTTCCTCAAGGAAGTGTAATAGGACCACTTCTTTTCTTAATATTTATAAACGATCTAGGTGATAACGTCAAATGCTGGTTGCGATTGTTTGCCGACGATGCAGTTTTTTTTTTTTTTTTTTTTTTTTTTTTTTTTTTTTTTTTTTTTTTTTTTTTTTAATGGCATTTGGCAACGGAGGCCATACAGCCAGCTCAAGGTAATTATAATTGCTTTCAGTGTATGGACGTCACAGGACGGACAGGACATTCACACACACACAACACTTAAACATCCCTACGATATCTATAGGGAAATAAGGTGCTCTGAGACTGCTTAGAAATTCAGCGCGATTTGGATGCTATTTTCGATTGGTGCCGTAAATGGCAGCTTACACTTAATTGAAAAAAGTGCAAGGCAATGCGGATAAGTAACAAAAAGAATTAGTTTGTTCACGAGTACAAAATAAACAATACAGCTGTTGACACGGTTGATTCCCTGAAGTATCTGGGGTGATAGTACAAAGAAACGTGAAATGGGACATGAACATAACTTCCGTCGTAGGCAAGGCGAATTCTAAATTGCGATTCATAGATCGTATTTTGAGAAATTGTAATGCTCATACAAAGGAGATAGCGTATAGAACACTAGTGCGTCCGCATCTGGATTACTGTTGTGGAGTTTGGGATCCGTATCGTAAGGTTCTGATTGACTCAGTGGAGTGGGTGCAGAGGAGGGCCGCTCGATTCGTGACTGGATGCTACAGCCCTTATGAAAGCGTCACAGAATTGATACATAGATTAGGCTGGAATTGTTTTGAAGACAGAAGACATAGCTTGCGTTCAAATTTATTGGAGAATATGCGAAAAAAATTTAAATTTCGAGTGCAATGAAATACTTCTTCCGCCAACCTATATAGGTCGTAATGGCCGGAGGGATGAGATTAGAGAAATAAGATGCCGTACGGATGCTTTTATGTATTCCTTATTTCCGCGCGCTATTCGGGATTGGAATGCGCGAGTTTAGATTTGGTGCTTAGCACCCTCTGCACCCACAATGTTTGTGACTTGCAGAGTATGGATGTAGATGTAGATGTACCAAAATTCAAGGGATACCTCCTAATATCGTATGGAACCTCCGTTTGCCCGCGAAGTGCAGCAACTCGAAGTGTTACATTTTTCGATTTGTGTATTCAGTAATTATACCAGTAATATAAATGTTAGAGTGAATATTCGTATGGAAGGTTCACTGGAATTTTGCCAAGGCGAGCGGGAGAGAAGGACCTCGTACAGAGGGTTTCTTCAACAGCAAAACAACGTTTAAATCAGAGGCAGAAAGGAAACAATGCGACGGTCAGATGTGAACTCTGTGTGTGTGTGATTGTGGGAAAGGAGCATGGGAGGTTCACTGTCCCTCATTAACCGAAATCTCAAGTATACTGAGATAAAGCGAAAGATGTGCTGCGTTGAGGGCAGTGAGGGACGAGGAAATTGTGAGCGTGATTAATCCCAGGATAAAATTTACGAGGAGTAATGATTTATACTGCAGAGCTGTACAGAGTAGCAGGTGAGAAAATAGATTATCAATCTAGGTAGCACCAAATCACGCATTCATACTGACCAAATTGAAACAAGTTACTGGAAGTGGACTTTGCGCAAATCTAGCCAGCAAATAAGAATTTGACAATGTTATTGACCTAAAATAATATTTGAATTTGCTGATTTCGTGGCTAATCACTCGGTCGTCCTGCTTACCCGACGCTTGTATTGCCGCCGAAGACATCGAGCAGCAATAAAGTTGCTATGCGAAGTCTTCGTGAGACGAAACGGAGTGTAGAAGATTCATTATAGTTTAAGAGACATTCGGAACAATAATTCTGTTTAGGGAGAGTGTACAATTTTTTTCTGTTTGTGATAGTATTCTGAGTATGTATCGGAACTGACACATTCATGACATGTTTGACTATGTTTTGAGAAGTGTTCTGAAAGCTTTTTCCAGCTGATGTATCTAAAACTTCAACAACTGTTTGCTTAGTGACAGAGTTCGCTGCATTATGAACGATAGTTATTATTTTCTGTACTGTCACGCTGATACCATACTCCAAGCAGATGAGCGATAGCGAAGCAGTGTCACCATGTGTCAACACTGTACTCACGAAGAAAGAATCAGATTACCGTTCGGTAATGTGGTTGCTACCGAAATAGTCTATGGTTCAGTTAGTCAAAAGAAAATTTAAATGGTCATTATATCTGATCGACTCTGGTGGGTGAGCGGTTACGCTCTGGCCTCGCATTCGGAGGCAGGCGGGTTCAAATCCCGTCAAGCCATCCAGATTTGGGTTTTTCATGGTTTTCTCAAATCATTCCAGGCGAATGTCGGGACGGTTACTTCGAAAGGCCCTGGCCAAATTCCTTTCCGTTTCTTACCCCCACTTCTTTTCCCGCCTGTAATGACCCTCGACGTCAATTAAGTGCAAAACCATAAGCAACAAAAAAACAAAAACAAAAAAAAGAATATCGAGTGATGCTCTGTCCATCACAGAATCAGTTTGGCACACCGTGCAACTCCTTGTTGACTAGCAGAATTAGATTGGATTTTTTATGCTCTGTTAAGATTCACTATGTTAAAACAAATTGTACATGGTCTTTTAAAAATGTCGTATTTATTCTTGTTTGATATCTTGCTGAAATTTGGTTCCATATTTATCGAGTTAAATAAATTGAATTATTTTTATTTCTGTTCATGTCATTACATTATATGGTATAGTGTATTAGCTTCATGTAACAACATGATCATTCTTTTCCAATCATTGTAATCTAGTATTAATAAAGTTTTTCACTGGGATAGATTTTGTTTAACCTCTGGAATTATTTCCATTGCACCAAACTTTAAAATTGTGCTCTTAAATCAAAAGCAGTCATGATAATTATTAATATTAACACATAAATATTTAAATAAAATATGAAAGTACACTAATGTGCCGAAAGTCATGGTATAGGAATATGAAAACATCCAGATTACGGCAACACCACGGAAGTAACGTATAAATGTTTTGCGAAGTGTCTGTGCTTTCATTTGTACTTTCGTGTGTCGCGTGAAAGGTTTCCTGACCAGATTATGGCCGCACGACATCAGTTAACAGTCTATGAGTTCAGGTGGTAGTTGGCGTTAGACGCATATGGCATTCAATTTCGTAAATTTTTTCGTGAATATAAAATTCCTCGATTCACAGTGTCAAGAGTGAGCCGTGAATATGCAATTTCCGGCATTACCTGCCTCTATGGACAACGCAGTGGCCGAACACGCTATGCTTAACGCAATCAACCAGCGTCGAGATGTCCGTGTTGATAGACAGGCAAAGAACAGCAACACTCAATCACTGAATGTGCGGACAGTGTAGCAAAATTTGGCGTTGATCGGATATACCAACAGAAGACCGACGAGAATGACTTTGCCATCAAAACACCCGTCCTGGACTCGTGAATCGGTAAGTTAGTATATAAAGAACTGGAAACTGTTGTGCGGTCAAATGAGTGACGATTTTAGTTGATAAGAGCTGGTAGCAGGGTTCAAGTGTGTATTAGACCCCATGAGGCCGTGGATCAAGTTTGTGAGGAAGGTACTGTATAAACTGGTGGTGGCTCCGTCCTGGTACGGGCTGTGTTTAACGACATGAACTACGGTCAAACTGAACTGACCATTGACTGGGGGTGTTTATCTTAAGCTACTTGGAGACCTTTCGCGAAAGGTCAGTTAGTGCGGAACATCCTGCACCGGCAACTCTTTAGCAACTGTAGACAAAGCATGGCTTAATATTTCTTCGGGGGATTTCCGACGACTCGTTGACTATATGCATGTGAGATGTCAAAATATGTAAGCGTATGTTTGCGATACACAATCCAGAAGCTGGTTATATTTTACTAAATGAAGCGTAACAGACCAGGTACATTGCTGGTTGCTTTCCTCCATATATTAAGTGATGTACCAGTGTAGATGAGTTAAAATTAACTTGAAAGAAGGAAGGGGTAGCAGACCCCTTCAAGACTATTCTTCCCAAGGATACAGGGTGGCTGCCAAGTTTTACGTTCCCCTCCTACTGTGGAATCGCCATCGACGGTGTAGTATACAATTACTCCGTAGGTATTGTGGAGGTGTTTCGGATTTAATGCACGCGTTTGATACTGGAATCTGGTGATCAGCAATTTTGCACCACCACTTCTCGTCCCTAATGATAAAATTCTTCATCGACGTGGCACTGAAAAGCTAACACCGTGTAAGCGTCATACACCACGATGGTGTCTGACTGACCTCGTTTCCTGTGATGTTCAAGTTGACTTTATATAAGCTGCATAAATTTCATAGTGATTTTTCATAACTTTTTCATACTTTTGCTTTATTTCATCATGTCGTGGAGAGAAAAAGAAATTTATTTTACAGAAAACTGAAGAATTGCGGTCACTCATTTACCAGCTGATATTACTTTTACCAATCAAGTTATTAGTAATTTTAATTGGTTAGACATTCGCTATGACGTTATGACTAATGTGCATTTGAATAAGCAATATTGTACTATTTTCAGGTGTGCTAGTCTGTAAAATGGTTGACTAGCGATATGTAGTACTTGGAATTGCTATTAATTACTCTATGTGATCAGTTAGAAATTAATTATTTGCAACAGATACGCAACCTTTTACGTCACACATCAAGAAGTTTCTAAGTTCCCAAGAAATTCGTGAGCTTTTATTAATGTCTTTAAAAAAAAAATAAAAAAAAAGTTAATGAGACTTTCCTCTTGCTATTGTCTTTGCATGCAGAGTGAAAAATGGTGCAGCCAGCTGTATCGTGCGCAAAACTTTCTTAAAATCTGTAGAACGCAGCATGGTGGGTGAACGGTTAACGTTCTGGCCTCGCATTCGGGAGGACGCGGGTTCAAATCCCCGTCCGGACATCCAGATTTTGGTTTTCCATGGTTTCCCCAAATCACTCCAGGTGAATGCCGGGATGCTTCCTTTCAAAAGGCCATGGCCGAATTCCTTCCCGTTCCTTGTTCCCACTCACACCCCGCCTCTAATGACCTTAGCCGTCGACGAGGCGTTAAGCCGTAAAAAAAAAAAAAAAAAAAAAAAAAAAAAAAAAAAAAAAAAAAAAAATCTGTAGGAATTTCAAATATCCGTTGTCGACTAGATTTTTCCGTTTCACTGAGGAATATCGTCGGGACTTCCTTTGACGTAAATGACAGAACATATCTCGAAAGAGAGTATTCACAATCTTTGAAGGCAATATTTATGTATTCCAATTGCCGTGTGTCTCAACCAACGTAGGAGAGATTGTGTGGTGTGGTGTTTGCGTCGTGTTGAGGAAGACGAGCCTAGTGGTAGCGGCTCAGGTGATGTCGTCAGTGCAATTAGCGTACCCTGACGCTCTGGTCGGCGGCTGATGCATAATTCAGGTCCCGCGTAGCGCCGCCTCTGCTCCATATGAAAGACCAGTGCTAACGACACGCGAGATCAGTCACGACGTCACTCCACTACACCAAAGTAGTGCTTACTTAACACGGAAAGTGTGTAGCCACTGTATTCCTCCTAAGGAGTGGCTGTTCAAATTTATTCTTTTCGCTTACCGTAGGTTAATGTGCCAAGAACCATCCCCACCTTCCCAGTTCGGTACTAAACAGTCAAATTTGTTGCAACAAAAGGAATTCAGTATATCTTTCCTGAATAATTTTGCGCTTTACGGTATTTATCACATAAATATGTCCTCCAGGGGAAATTTTGATGTACTTTTCCATTGGGGCCATACCAAAAATAAACTCTCACTGAACGCCCCCCTTGAAGCCTCTGTATGAAGAATAAGAAACTGGTCCAAGGAAGCTTAAAAATCTTACGCAAGTGATCTGTATCACATTTATTATTGTTTGCGTGTAACAAATTTCATTTCTTGAAGCCTGTATGAATTGCAAATTTTACGTAGTTGGCAACTAGATTTTTCCGTTTCATTGGGAATATCGTAAGACGTTCCATAAGTCATGATTTTCTTCGACGTAGAAGATTATATTCACAGCCCTTGAAGGAAATATTTCTGTATTCCACTTGCTGTCTGCCTTAAGGTCTGCATCCTGACAAAAGAAATGAAAATAAAAATACTAATGGTCCCCCCACTGGTGAAGATCTTATCCTCGATCCGATTGAACAAATACTCTGCTTCTCACTGGATATTTCACTGTCGCATTACAAATAATACAGAATAAATTACGACGTTAAATACACAAGGTGTAAAAGTGGCCAAACAGGTACACGTAAAGATAGTACACTCTCACACCCTCAACTGCAGAACAGCTAGTTTTCATTGATGTCGCAAAATTTTTGGATGCAAGACCATTTCTAAAAAAACATCTGCTGATAAGAGAAAAGAAAAGAATGGCGTCTTCTTATCCAACAAAATGAAAAATTACCCCAATAACTGATCGTTTTTGATGATCAGCCCATTGACCATTTTTTTTTTTTTTTAACTGCTTTACGTCTCTTTTTAACATTGAGGTCTTTAGAGACGGGAAAGGACGGGGGGCAAGGATGGGGGCAATGAATGGGAAGGAATTCGGCCATGGCCTTTTGAAGGAAGCATCCCGGCATTTGCCTGGAGTGATTTGGGGAAACCATGGAAAACCCAAATCTGGATGCCCGGACGGGGATTCGAACCGCCGTCCTCCCGAATGCGAGGCGAGAACGCTAACCGTTACACCGCCCCGCTCGGTAGGCCATTGACAGAGAGAACAACACTCAGTTTGTTCCGTAACGAGAAGAGCAACATTTGCAAATACTAGAAACAATCCTTCAGCAATTTAGAAGCTCACGTCGTAGTTAGTCCCTCATTTTCTGGCCAGATGGACTAAATACACAAATGCCCTCTCCTTTGTTGGCACAACCCTCTACCAGCTCTAATCATCACGTCGTCAACAATCAGTCCATATAAGAAAGTTCAATCACGAATTTTAAAAGCAATACAAAAAGTAGCTTTTGTTCCCTGTCGTCTGAAACGTAATCAAATCCAGAAAGGGGGCGTCCAGAAATTACGTGAGGTGAAATAGGGGGGGGGGTCCGGCGAAATCTCACCAAATCTCACCAGGGGGGAGGGGGGGGGGTCTACGGAAATCTCACGTGAGATTTTGCGAAAAATTTGGGGATAGTAGAGCCAAAAAAAAGGTCTACAATTTGCGCCTAAGTCGATTTTAGGAGGGTATTTCGTGAAAAAGTTAGGGTGTGACCTAAAAAAAAAAAAAAAAAGTCTACAAAAGTTTCGAGTGCGATTTCTAGGGGGGGTTCTCACGGACCTGATCTCACCAGAGGGGGGGGGGGGTCCGGCCAGATCTCACGAAATCTCACCAAGGGGGAGGGGGGGGTCCAGAAATCCGGAAAAACACCTCACGTAATTTGTGGATGCCCCCAAATGCATGGACCGCACATATGTCTTCCGCTGTACATTTGTCACAGGCCATGCGTGACTAACCCGCTCTCGGCGGGAACACTAGAGTCTGGGAGCAAGCTGCTCACTGCACATTAGGCTGCTTACTGCTCAAATAGTGCAATGCTCTACCGCACACTCAACTGCCTCTATTCTTACGTCCCGGAAACACATTGTTGCAATTAAAATGCAATTTGGAACAATATGCGCCTTTTTCTGTTGTATTATTTAGTCGAAATTACATCAGATTGTATCAGTCACCATTTTGTGCAGACAGAATTAACCATACCTGTGAATCTGCTTTGCTCAGATAACTTTGTTCGCAGTGGTAGAACTGAAAATCGAAACTTCATCCACTGGACTAACTACAGGATAGATCTCATAGTAATAGTTTTAGAGGAATCTAAGCCTAATGTTGAATCCAATATTTCATTTCAAATAAGAACTTGTCGCAGTCGGGATCAATAAATCTGAGGGCAGGAAACAGGAAGGAATTTGGCCATTGTCTTTTCAAACAACATTCCCTTCACTCCCCCGGAGTGATTATGGGAAACCATGAAAACGAAAATTATGGATGGAACACCCTTTCTTTGGAAAGAATTTTAACAATCACCTACCAGCCTCGGCCTAACGATTTACTTCAGGGCAAAAAAAAAAAAAAAAAAAAAAAAAAAAAAAAAAAAAAAAAAAAAAAAAAAAAAAAACCTGACAATTTCTAACTGATTCTCTGTTTCCGAATCCACTATTTTTGCTTGAGATGTTCTGTGAACTAGAAATACATATTTTTGTATGAAATAGCATTCAATAATTCAGATTATTTATAAGTTGAACCTTAGTCTAGCTATCTGGATTTAAAAGACCTAAATCTTTTCATTAAAAACTTCGTTTCGAAAACCGAATCTTGGAACAATGTCTGCCTGGAGGTGCTAATTACAGTGATGCTAAACATACTCGTTGTTGTTATACTACTGAGTCTGACTTACTGAGGTCATAATAATTTTGATAAACTGACTCTCATGACAGTTCATATTTACCAATTTTATTTCAACTTTAAAATGTGCATTTTGTAACACAATTTTTATGTTTTCTCTCGTAATTTTAATCCAAAATAAAATATTTAGACTGAATTTTAAGAATAAATCGTTATGACGTATATCTGAGAAACGTGACTCTAAGTTGTAGTTTAGGAAGTAGCATAATCCTGCCAGTAATTACGTAGGTCACATCGGAAGTCACTATTTGATGATATGTGTACGAGGGGAAAAAAGGACTCACCTCTTACCTACTCACTCTCTGAAGAAGAGCCTTATCCCAACAGGCCGGAGCATATCACCACTTCCTGGTGTAAGGATGTGACTTAATGGAAAATCAGCACCAGAGGAAAATTGCTGAACTCTCTCTCCTCCTTAAATGTCGAAATCTGGGAACGAATTCCGATCTCTACCTCCGCCATTCCCAACCAATGGCATTCACCTGCATGACAAGATCTTACTGAATTTTAAAATTACATTTTTCAGTAAAATAAAATACAGTTATTTTAGAGCAACCTGACACCAGCACGCATGATAAGGTCGACGCCGTGTGAGAAACCGTTCACAAATCCGGAGGAATGAATTTCAGTTTATTGGTTTCCTCAGATAGTATTGTTCAGTATACATGGGAAACATAGGGACGAATCTACATCAACTCAAAGTCTATTTTTTTAGAAAAAAGTTACTTCCAAACGGGCTCTGATCCACCCCCACCCAAGATAACAAATGATATTTACGAGAGAGTCCTATTAAAGGTTGGAAGAAACAATACTGAATTAAATTATCCGGACACTAACTGGCCCCAAGTGTGGCGAACTATTTTTAATAAAATCTACCATCTGAGGTAATGTCTATATGGTACAAAAAACTAACGAACTAATACCGACAAACGAGAAACTATTCCGGATACATCTCTCAGCACTGACAGATGCCACAATTGCGGCAACACACATAGCCTTCAACATCGCTTCTCGTGCGGCGAAACACAACGCATCTGGATATGGCTCAAATCAATGTTGGCGCAACTATACGGAACCACAATAACTAGAATTTCAGTACAGGAAATCCTCAGGCCGAATAAGATACGCAAACCCGCATGGAAACAAAACTCCGCAACATGGTTGGTAGGCCATACAGTACTATACGTCAGTCAGCAGCAAGATAAAGGATACACTAATTATATTTCCTTCATGGAGAGAGAGTTCATTAAGGCGACCACTTCTCCCCGTTACGTCAGCTCATACGGCAACATACTGCAGTCACTCGTAATGGGCGGAGATTCAAAAATCCCGTGACAACACTCGCAGGGGCGCCGATTCGGAAGAGGAGCGCAACTTTGAATCTCGTATCATGATTCTTTGAATTTTGTATCCTGTATTTTGTAAAAGTATCTTGAAAAACTAATAAACAAAAAAAAATTAAAGGTCCCAGGTTCGACGGAGCGAAAAAATAGCCCACCCAGTTGCAACATGTTGATGCACTGCCACGTTGTTAGATTGTTCGAACCTAGGTTGCGGAATATATTTTCACTATTTCAATAGGCCTACCTGGGAGGGAATATGGAAGCACACAGTTTGTTACAACCTGATTACCAAACAAAGTTTTTTGAAATAAACCACCTTCGAGTGAAACGCTCCCCCTTCTTTCCAAATTGAGATATATAACACAAACAATTATTATTACTCGGTGATTACAAACTGTGTAGAGGAGGGCGCCCTGCACCTGTTTTAATTTCTAAATTGATTTGAATGGGCAGGAATATACGGGATATGATAGAACGCACAACGCACTATCTTATGGAATCATCCCTGCATTCGCCTGAAGTGATCTGGGAAAACCATGGAAATCCAGTGGTCTATGAATTACACTCCTGATCCAAAACAGTATGATGCTTAATAGCGTGTTGGTCCATCATTGGAACGCAATACAGTAGCAATTAACCATCGCATGGATTCGACAGCTTCTTTGTACATCTCCAGAGGGATCTGACGCCAGATATCTAATCACAGTTCATGCAATTTCCTTAAGCAACGAGCCGGTAGTTTGTGGACGCCGAACAGATTCCCGATAGCTTCACAGATGTGTACTATAGCGTTGAGATCAGGCGAATTTGATGGCCAAGACATCAACCTGAATTCACTAGCATGCTTCTCAAATTACTCGTGCACGATTCTGGCCTTATGGACGGAGGGTTATCCTCCTGGAAGAAGCCATCACTGTCGTGGAAGACGGGAAGCGTGAAGGGATACAGGTGGTCTGCAATTATTTTCGCTTAGTCCACAGCTGTCATGGGCTTCTATCACTGCCACATGTCCCATTAAAGCCCAGATGAATGTCCCCCACAGCACTGTACTGCCCCCACCGATGCATGTTTCGTGCAGTCTTTCACCAGGAAGAAAGCGTGTCCGAACACGGCCACCGACCTGGTGTAAAAAGGCGCTAACTGACACTTGGTAATTATATTATCAAATTCGTCCTAATTGCTTCCGAAACTCATCCGACCAGGTGACACATTTCCATTGATCAGCAGCCAATTTTGATGATCTAATGCTAACTGCAATTTTAATTGACGATGTCATTGGGTTTACATGGGAATACCAAGAAGTCGTTTGCTGCGGAGTCCCATGTTCAACAATGTGCGCTGAACGGATCGCTACGAACACCTGCGCCTACACCAGTATTCTCTCTGCCGTCAGATCTGGTACAAAAATCCCCCATCCTCCTTTACTGAACAGGCAAGCCACCGACCTCGACATTTTGTGATGAGGCTTTGATGCTCACCACATGGTCGCCTACTAGTGGCTTCACCATCCTTCAACCACTTTCCTTAGATGATCAATACAGTATGACGCAAATAGCCGACCAGTCTCGCCGTTTCCGATAAACTTATTCCCAGGCGTCGGGCCATAATAATCTTCCCTTTGTCAGAGTCACGTCTATCAGTGGATTGCGGCATCCGCCACACGTTTTGTCGTTGAAATGATTTCCCATGCATCTCTGCTCCGGCTGTATACATTCCTTACCACATGACGTAACCTCAACGTCGCCACACGGAATTCAGTCTCGCGAACGGCAGTACTCATAATGTTTTGTTTCATCAGTGAACATCCCTTACAATTATACACACGGAGGAAATATACTCGCCTTGCTATGTACCTAGTATCAAACCTGCAGTAAACTAAGACCCACTCACATACTTATATTCTTTACTTCGATATCTTGTAATATAACTAAACTAAAAATTTATCGGTAGTCTCCGTAAATTCGATGCTTGACGCTAATTGGCACATGGTAATTGTATTACCAAATTCGTCCTATTGCTTCCGTAACTCTCGCCTTGCTGTGTTGCACTATCTGTCGTTTTGAAAAGTTATCGGCAACGGACTGCGCGCTGGCAAATCTGCAGTAAGTCAACTTGGCTGCACACTTGTTGTTCGGAATGCCGGCTTTATTGCAGGCCTCGCTTGGCTTGCTTTCATTAAATGCCTGGTGGTCGGCTTGCTCGTGCCGGGCGCTATGTCTAACACAAAGCACGCGCCTTTATTACTTTCCGTCCCCCCCCCCCTCTCCTCCCCGCGATCTTTTATCTGTTGCAGTGTACCGTCCAGCTTGCGTGCTATAGTTCCACTTTCTGCTCCTCTCAACAACTCTCTTAACTCACAGCACGCTTCTTCTCTCTCAGTGCATTTTTATGATAGTGCTCTCACTCGATAAAATCTTTCCATGTAATTTCATCAAATAAACATAGAGATAATGCAACAACAATAACAAAAAAATCTACGTCTAACCGCAGCTATTTCTCGTTTTCTGTCACCAATATTATTAACATATAATTGGTATAATTTTTAAATGAGACGAAAAACAAACCACAACCTAACTTTTTCAAAAGAAGCTTGTTGTTAAAATGAATAGGTACTGTAGCGGGACGCTGTTACGTCACACTACAATTTGTATATATTTCCGATTATTTTAATATTAATTTTATTTAGGGCCTAGATTAGATTAATTAAAGTGATTTCGGGCAGCCCAGATTGTATATGGTTAAATTAATATGCAAGGATATTTATGTGAGAGGACTCAACGCAAATCTGCGAGTGTAAGATTTCTGTATAAAGCGAGGGCTACAGACCTCGTCCCAGGGGCGGAAGTTGTACCGTTAGTCAGCCCGCCTCAGTGACGCCTAGGGACAATGGACAGCCAGACTGTCGCGGGTCAGGGCCATGGCGTCGTCCTTTGACTTGTGTAGCGGAGATATGAAGACCAGCTCTCCCCCCTCCCCACCAAAGACAGGCACGCGGATAGCGGAAGTCTCGAATCTGAGTGTGCTACGACATCAAGTGATTTCTAGAAACGCCTATCCCGCCAATGAAACGTGACCTCATGGTTTTCATAACTTAAATCAGGGCTTATTCTTTCTGCCCCGGCATGTTTCTTCGCGGAGAGGAAGGAGGCCATCTTTCCCAAGAGCGCAGGAGACACTTCTGGCTTGGCAACGATCTGTGACGTTTCGACCAGGGGTGGTGTTGAAGAGTAACTGTCCTATGATCGCAGGCTGGTGATGCTCGTCTGGTCGCTGTATCGACATCGCACAGAGATAGGCTGTGCGACAACCACCAGTGACGCCGTCTACGCGATGGTAATGTGCACTCGCCAGGTGTTGAATCATTTGGTTCTTGAGACTGTAACAGACACGTAAGCGACTTCAGACGGAGACCTCTGCTCATCAAGCAGATCCATTTCTGAGCCAGCTGGCATCTTTTGTTGAACGTTATGTATTGTGGAGCCCGTTGCATATCACAAATTCTATAATGTTTGTTTGCTTTAATTTAACGGCGCCCGAGATTCATTTTCATGTACATGTACTTATGTTTTAATCGCTGATATTTGTTATCGCGCATATTTGTCATCTTGTAAAACTTAATTTCGTTACGTAATTCCCGAATCACATTAACGTAAATTCAATCAATTGTTTGCTTTGATAAATCGGCCAATTGTAACGTCTAGGCTTTATGTTTGATATTCCAGTGATTTTATGTTAATAGTAAATTTAAATATGCCTAGCGGTGTAAAAGCCAAATTATCAAAATAAAAAATCAAACGTCAGTTTCTTTGCGATCTGGCCGTTTTGAGATTCTTGCCAACCAAAAATATAATTCTTTAAATAAATATTAAAATTTATAAAATCCCCCCTTCTTACGCCTATCATTACAGTACTGATCTTCAATTGTTTGAAGTAACTAAACTATTAATTTTTTCCTGTCTCGAAAAGAATTTGGGACAAGGATCAAAAGCAGTTAGCTCATGGCCATTTGGAGGATCCATCCCGGCATTCGCCCGGATTTATTTGGGGATACCACGGAAAAACCGAAAGGTGGTAAGACGGATGGGGATTTGAACGCGAGTCATACCCAACGTAACCGCTCACTCACTAGGCAAGGTTTAAATGGAGACAGAGACAAAGTCCCTAGTAAAATCATACTCAGTTCTTTTCCACAGACACGGTGGAAACAACGTATGTGTAATCCACATGTGTCATTTACAAATTAAAGAATCTATTTTAGACCCCCTTGATGCTAGCAGACCTTAAATCTTGATAATACATAAGCAATGGATCATAATTCCGT
Organism: Vandiemenella viatica; assembly: GCA_031002005.1. Classification (NCBI taxonomy): domain Eukaryota; kingdom Metazoa; phylum Arthropoda; class Insecta; order Orthoptera; family Morabidae; genus Vandiemenella; species Vandiemenella viatica. The sequence goes on along the minus strand of JARYHS010013630.1, from coordinate 328,644,474 downwards.
TTCTTAGTTTTCTATAATCTTAACAAAGGAGAAAAGTTTGTGCGTTACGCAGAGCAGAAAAGTTTCATTTACCGAAATTTCCCATGCATAATAAACGAAAATTTAATGCGGTTAGAAGAAAAGTTAGTTAAAAGTTGCAACAATTCAGTAGTTTGAAAGGAGTTGTGAAATTCATCTCAACATTTCCATAGATCCTTGATACACTCAATATCTAAATAAATAATTTTAAAAAAATTCTTTAACTCCTTCTCGATATATTAAGTCACAAAATGATAATTACAGTAATGCAAACCTATTAAATGAGTTTTGGCTCCATCGAGGCAATACAGGAAGATTAAATGCATCACACACGGTTGAAACACACAGCCGTGTAATAAATAACCCACACATTTTCTGGTCTCACGCAATACTGATAATCTTCAAAGGAGTATCAGATAGACGCTACACAAAATTCTTAGTAAATAAATACCAAACATTCAGAAAATTGAAAATTTAGAGAATATTTCTTCGCGTTAGTTTAGCCGTGAAGTGAAATTGTACCGCTGCCAGAATCCTACTGGAATCTTCTGATGTGATGATGCGATTAGTTATCGTTGAGAAAAGTCTATGAAACAGTATGCAGTACTTCATATGTCAACTACTGGAATAACTGAAAATGGAGGTAAACGGAACTTCTGATACGACAACTCGGGTACGTAGCAAAGAAGCGAGCGACGCAGTAGGCAAGTCAACGTGTAACTACTAGAAGAATTGGCAGTTAAAGTGGACAGTCGATTGATAATTAGGTTTGCTATACTGAAATTAAAATAAAAAAAAACAGAAACTGAACGTATATATAAACTGTTGATTTCAGTTTTGATTAAGAAACAGAGAGTTTTGTGGATTCAAACTGAATTAAAGTCAAATGGTAATGGAAGTATAGTAAAAAAAATAGAATTACTGTAAAAGAATTACAGTAAAATATCTAATGTAGAATTAGGCGTCTGTGGAAAACTCGTAATTTAAAAGAAAAAAAGGCATTAAACAAAAATTTATGATTTGTTGTATATGTATGTGCATGTCTGATTTGATTTCATCGCTGTTTCCGAGTGAGTTTGTTCTGTTGTGCATTTTTGGTATGCAATACAGAAGTTTCAAAGAGTATTAGTAAATGAATTTGGTGTTCTTGGTCTTTCTTGTTGAAGTATGTGAAGTATTAACGGCGTTGCAAACAGAGTTGAACCATTGCTGTCTATCGTGCAGTTTGATAGAGCAGTCATTGTGTGTTAGCGGACTGATTAATTCCCCATAATAATAATAAAAAAATGTGTCGGTTACGTTGTGAAATATTATTATTATTATTATTTTTTTTTTATTATTTTTTTTTTTTTTTTTTTTTTTTTTGATATGGCAAACAATTGCACCACTTTAGTTAGAATGAATATTCAAAGTGATTTGGAAGATCCGAGTAATATGTCGGGTTGGCAAACGGACAGTACGGGTATTATTAGTTTTAATTTTGGGGATGCGAACAATGGTAGGCATGTTCAGATTGAGAATACTAGCAGTCCCAATGTTAATGCCGAAAAAAGGGGGTTGATGAAAATTTTGAAAATAGCAGTATTAACAACTATGACCAGAATAGCGGGTTAAGTAACGAAGGTAACATTAATGGGGGGAGAGAAAATTATGAAAGTAGAACGATCTCACCAGAAGTATGTCAAACATCAAACACTCGAGAAAGGAGTGCTGATACCCAAATAATAATATCCCTTTTAATGCAAATGAAAATAGATAATCAAGAAATGAAAATAGATAATCAAGAAATGAAAACAGAAATTATGTCAAATCTAGAAAGAACCATTCAGAACCAGGCTAACCAAGAAAAAGCTATTCAGAAGATCGCTTTGAGTCAAAAGAAGAAAGAAGAAGGATTGCAAGTCATGAGGGATGAACTAAGTAAAATTCGGGATGATTGGAAGCAAGAAGTGGAAGTTAGTTTAAACAACTGGAAAGACGCGGAAATATCAAAGTTGGCTAAAATCGATCTGTGTAAGGATAGTTGTAGAAAGGAGGAAGTTGTGTTTAAAAAAATTCAAGTGGCGGAGAAAAACATTCTAGCAGAAGATATGTTCAGAGAATAAGAATTAGATAGGAGTAGTATAGGGCTACCGTTAGATGTTTACGTAAGTGAAGAAGATATGTCAAGCAGCGATAGTGTAGAATGTGAAGAGGAAAATGAAGAAAATGACGGAGATATATATAAGAAGTTTCGAAGAAGAAATGATTAATACAAGTGTATCTCAATGAAGAACACTTGAAAATATAATAAATTGTAGCAATAGTACAATAAACGTATCTGCAGAGCAAAATAATATCAACTTCGCGACGTATTTTGAATGCAACAAGGTAGGAGAGGGCAAGGAATTTTTAGTCCAAGGCACAAAGCAAGATAGCCAGCATCGATTCGAAATGAAATTTTTAATGGATGGGAGAGAACAATTAATGAAATTGTGTCTTTTCAGGGTAATGGTAGGATTTGTTTATAAGCTTTAGTGTTGCCAAAGACGTTTTATTTCCAAAAAGACAGTTGGTTTTTGAGTATGAGTTTGCAAGGGTAGACTGGAAATGCAGAAAGAAGCATTTGCATTAACTTTGAGGGGTGAGTGAATTCGCTACCTCGTACTACGTACAAATTTATTTTTGGTAAGGGGTCTAAATTCATAGTTCACTCGAATTGCTAATATTTTAAGTTTTATTCCTGTCGAGTTTTCATTGATGTTAATGTTCTTACTTGACAGCAACAAGATTCTTTGTATCTTTGTTAGCGAAAATAAATGAATGAATGAGTGCTGTAAAAAGTAAACTAGTCTATAAAAGCATGATAATTATAAAAACGTATCTCATAAAAATTGGGGGAAAGCAAATTTTAGAAACAATTTTGAGCAGAGGTATATTCAGGTAACAACGTTATTTGACTGGGATTTTTTTATTTTTTTTTTAAAGGAATGTAGTGGACCTAAAATTATATAAATATAAATGAGCAATGAAGTGAGAGTGTTTAATGGTCAGCATGAACAATTTTAGTAATGAACGACCTGACAAAAGACTGTGAGATTTATGATTATTAATTATTTTATGTTGTGTTACTGAATGGTGTGTTGTGTGTGAATAATTTTGCTGATGGTTTGAACATTATTACAGTGCAAGAACATTGTAAAATAATGTATAATTTACATCTTACAAAAGAAATGAGAATGAACGATGTGATATTGGAACATCTCGGCAAATAAATGCAGCACTGTGGTAATAGAAAAGTAGTTGGCAGCATTAATTATGCCTCGATGTGGAATCATATTGTGACATATGGTCATTTTTTGATGCACCATTTTTTTATAAATTAAGGAATTATACTTGGAATAATTATGTTAAGAAATAATTAATGCTTTGTGTACATTTTTTATATTTATAGTAATGAGTATTTCCACAGACGATATATATAAATTGATGTCGTTGGAATAATATAAATGTCTTAGTTTTTTTTATTAGTATTAGTATCTTTGATTGTTTGGTTGTTAAAAAAAAGATTGTTAACTAAAACTTAATGTGTGAATTTGTAATAATTATTATTGAATTGAACTTTAGATATGATTAAAAAGAATTGCTACAAGGTACCTGGTGTATTAATTTAAAAAGTAACGAGGAGGTTACACCTCTACGATCAGAGATGTCACTAAGCGTATTGGCCTAACTCACCAAAACGTGTTGACAAAAGGCTGCTGAATTTTTTTAATTTCCTCTAAAATAATTATCCTTTTTTCATAAAATTATCACGGTAAGTGCATAGCATCTAATGATAAATTCAACTAGCCTTTTATGCAGTTACTACAATCTGAAAGCTGTTAACACGCAATACAATCTAATGCTGTCGTTTACTTAGCTCTGGGAAACATTCGATACAGCAAATCATCGACAACTCTTAAGAAGTTAGGAGCAAATAATACATTGGGCGAAATAAATATTAATGTGCGTGACAAACTTTGCCCTGCAGCAGACCTTTCCGTTTCTTAAAACTCCTAAAAATAAATTTGACACTGCTTCACCTCGTTTCAATGTTCTCTTACACCAACCTTATTTATACTTCGGGAGAAATATTTAATTGCCTTCAAAGTTAAATATGGGTGATAATAGTGTGCGAACAATCTACTATATTGCCGAATATTGTTCGCCTGTGTCCTGGTTGCAAGTACGTACGTCCAGTACCGTTCATAGCAAACCTTACGACTCATAACTTTGATTCGTTTACTAAAAACTGCGTAAGTAGCCAAACTTGAGTTGGAAAATTCAAAATTTAATTTTGTGAAGATAAAATCATCAGGGGTCATTTAATGTCAATGTAGAAGTAAAAAGCTTATTCCCGATTGAGTTCAACCCATCCAGTACGATCCCCGAATCCCGATCTCTAATCCTTAGCCTACTTACTATCCCAAAAACGATACTAAGCTAAGCTCGCCGAATCTGGTATACTTCACTTCGTAAATAATATCAGTATGCCACATCACGGTGGTGGTGGAATTCGAGAATTTTTTGTATCAGTAGATTAAATTAATGGTGCCTTCTATTTAATGGTTGTCGTGCCTATACTTTATAAGAGGATGACTTAACAATTTCTTTCAGTATGCTTAATACCTGACCGATCGTGGTGGTGTAACGGATAGCGTTCTGGCCTCGCATTCGGGAGGACGGCGGTTCGAATCCCCATCCGGGCATCTAGATTTGGGTTTTCCATGGTTTCCCAAATCACTCCAGGCAAATGCCGGGATGCTTCCTTCAAAAGGCCATGGCCGAATTCCTTCCCATTCCTTGCCCCCATCCTATCCCGTCTCTAAAGACCTCGCTGTTGAGAGACGTAAAGCAGTTAGAAAAAAAAAAATTAATACCTGAACACATTTCTTCAACTACGAAAATGTATAGCTCAGTTTGTACATACCCCAATAAATAAATTGATAAAATTTGACGATTGCAAGCTAACTACTATGTTCCAGCAAAATTTTTAGCCTTTTAAATACCCATTTTGACAATGGTGCCACTATATTTAACTGAAAAACTCACCTACCAGTTACAACAACACTTCTTCAATCTTTTCAACCATTCGTAACTGATACGGATGCTACATATTGTAGCGTTATTGACTAGCTGACTAAATTTGAAAAAAAAAATGTTAATACTTTACCGTATTACCCATTTTAATCAAGTAACGTATTATTTTCCAAAAAAATCGTACATTTAAATTACGTATTTTGCATTTTTTTAAACCAATTTAAATTCACCCCGAAAACGCTTAAGACTGTCATGGCGTCTTGAACGAAGTCACGCCGTGCGAAACAAAACAGTACGATCGTGTTGTGTATGGCAGATGTTAGTTTCCTTCGTTTCTTTAATAGAAAATGATTTCCTTGTATTATAAGTGTAAAAGCACAACTATAAAAACTACAAACAAGTTATTTATATATGCTCCAAACAATGAACAAATACTGAAAAAGTGGCTAAAACTTGCAAGGAGGAAGGATGCTCACCGTTTATCTGAATAGTCAAGAATGTATTTATGTGATAATTTTAATATGTTTGCACACGATATATTTCTAAATCTAAAGCAAAACTGATAAATTTTACGGAATCACTGTTTTTCAAGTATTGATAAAATAATAGTATATAAGTTGAGGTTAAGTTGTTTTGGTTTTATGATTTAAAATTTTTTCTAGTGTTATTCTTAATGCAATAAACACACTCTGGCAGCACTATCGTTACCATGGCGCGACGACTTGATGATAGATTCGTATACAGCTCGACGAAGCAAATCGAAAATAAATAATCTTTTTTAGTTTTTTGATATTTCGCTTAGTTTTCAAGATATTTTAATTGACAGGTGATGTTGGTAGCTCATATGCAGCTAGGACCAGATGGGAAATTGGCAGTGACATAGCTTTAAAACTTGCCACACCTTTTTTTTAGGATATACTTTTCTAGGAAAAGTGTATGTGAAAGCAAAAAGAAACGTATCTTAGACGTAATGCAAGAGAAAAGTTACAATACGACACAGAAATAATAGTACGGAACAACAACCATGTTCAATGATATTGTTCAGGCCAAAGATAGTATCGAATTGAAGAACAAAGTCTATTGATATATCGCTTAGATGTCTCTTCTGTACCAGGGTACATATCAGCCCAACCAAGCGAGACATAAAAAAAAATATTTTTGGACAATAGGTTAGCCGGCCTGGGTAGGGCGTCGCTATCGAGCTGGTTTCGCGTTGCAGAGGTCACCGGTTCGAGTCCGGGCCAGGGAATGGGTGGTTTTAATTAAATGCTGTGTTCGTCCTGTCACTTGAGATTATCAACAATACTAGAAGAATCTGACACAACTGAGGAAAATGAAACACAGATGATGCAGACTGAATGGCAGAACAGTCGAATGCCATTTTAAATTTTAAAGGTCATTGTTTAAAAAACTGAAATAATGATATTTAGGTTTACAATCCGTATTTTAAACACGTTTATTCTTGCATCGAAGTTTTAATATTGCGATGAGCAAAAGTCAATGTTTGACGCGAAAAATCTATCAAATGATACGGCGTCAATTTTGGGAAAATTACTACTGTTTGCGTTCCTAAATCCTGATTCCATAGCGAATTATACTTTTCCTTTAACACATAATTAAGAACAATCGTATTAAATCAACAAAAATCGCTACAAACGAAAAATTTATCAATTAAGCTGTTCTGCTGTACAAAAATGTAAACAACTACGGAGTTTCGCACGGCGTGACGTAATCTTTATGATTGGCGTTAGCAGTCACGTGACTGAATGCCTAATTTTGTCGAATTTATTTTCAAAAAATAATGGTCTCTATATTTTATAATGAATAATTTTGTTTTATGTTATCTCCTTAGCATGAATAATCATTGAAAACTGCAGTCCATCCCAAATATTCTTAGTGGATACAAGCCTATTTTAAATGTCTTCTCAAGTGTTATATGTTGTTTTATTTCTTTTTATTTTATTTATTCGCTAAATTTCATCCAGATATGTCCTATGGAACAAGGACTGAAATTTACATGTTAAATATTATCTCAAACTAATTTATGTTGCTATTTTTACAGCCAAATATTTTGTCTGATTTCGTCATTTCAAGAACTGAACCGCTTGCTTATTCTCTACCCACCATTTTGGTTAATACTGGATGACAAAGCTGCCAAATTTTTTTCCCCCTTATTTTTGCGTTGGCTTGAAATATCATCCAAATTTCCTTTGAAGTTTTGAAAATGTTCTGAAGCTCTTATTCCTCTACGTATTTTAAAGAAGAGATTAATATCGCCTCCTTTTTTCAGATTGTTCCACACCCACCCATAAATGACAAGCTCTTGTTATTACAGTTTTCTGTACAACTTCTAAGAAACATGAGGAATAAAGCTAGGAAAGCAATTACCTATGCAGACTGTACTGCGACATATCGTATGTTCTTACCTTGAATAGCTCGTTGAGGTCGGTCATTAGAGCCTGGAAACGATTGTGGACAAGGAAAGGAAATAAATTTGATCATGACATTTTAGGCATCATTTCGGTTTTTATTTTTAAATATTTGTACTTTCAGTTGTATCTTAAGATTCGCACTGCATTTTGATTTATTATGCTTGCTGGAATACAAATTAGACGGACTTCTGTTTATAAGATGTAAAGGGTCACACAGTACTCCAGAAGCTATTTGTAATGCTCTCTTCTGAAGTTACGTGCGTCTGTTGAATAATATTAACAATATATTCTTTTGTTAACAAGCCCTGTATCACGGAATTACAAACTAATTGATGAAACCTTTACTTCAGAACTATTTGAATCAAAATCCTAATGGTGTTTGCAGTTTTTTTTTTTTACTTGCTGCTTTACGCCTTGTCGATGTCGAAGTCATTAGAGGCGGGAATTCGACCATGGCCATTTTAATGAACCATCCTGGCATTCACCTAAATTGACCTCGGGAAACCATGGAATGGATGGCTGGAGGGAGGATTGTTCCACCTGAATGACTGGATGCAAATATCAGTGCAAAGTTTTAACATCCGCAGGTATTTGATACTTGTTTTATCTTTTTTCCAAAAATTTTCACTAGCCTCATGCCATCCAATATTTCATCTACAGGTACTGGAATTATTTTAAGTGATATATAGTGATCGAATACACTTGTTTTCAATATTCTATGAATCAATATGCAAATAATTAATCGTTTCCTCTTTCGCGCTTCGCTTACTGTCAAAATTAACGGATGCAATCGTATTTTGTAACGAATGATTTTCCAAGCATTATTGTTTCAATTTTTTTACCTATTGTTTTACGCCTCGTCGACGTCGAGGTCATTAGAGGCGGGATGGGACTGGGGACAAGTAACGGGAAGGAATAAGGCTAACCGCCGAAATACTGCGTGCCTTGTGTTTGTCTTTCTTTATGTTCATCATTCCCAGCCGCCTTCATCTGTGGTAAGTGTTGGGTCATATTTCCCTATCGTTGCTTATATATATGCTATTACGACTTTAGTGGGCCACTTTAATTATGGTCAATGATTTAATATTGAACATAAATGATTATGATTGGCGCTTATTTTTTAATAAGAGCAGTTGAGAATCTCTTAATGAACTAGTTTCCGTTACCAAGTTTCAGGTCTAATACAAACTTGAAATGCAACTCAGTTTAAGAGTTTTAATACGGTATTTACCATGGTTCATTGCCAGCTCACTTGCTGGCCTACAGTTGCACAGGTGTGACTACACTGAAAGATTGCTTCGCCATCAAAACTCCTATCAGCAGTCAGCACACACTCTGGGTGTGGCGGTTAGCAGGTACCTCTCAGCCTGCTGTCTGCTGAATGCCCAGGCCAGTAAGTACTGTCTGGCTGTGCGCCCCAGCCGTCAGTCCCGGCTTGAATGAATGCCCGACGTCCGCCTTTGCCTTCGTGCAGGAGTTCGCCCACAGAAAAAAAAAAAAAGTTTACATGCTGCTTCTAACAAATCTCGCAGTGCTACGATGTCTGACCTCTCGATCCATTTCACAAATTTCCTGGCTTGTAAATATAAAGCTGTTTCATCCGAAAGCATTGCATTCTTAATCTTTTAAAGTTATGCCGGCGAACGCTCTTTACAGAAACGGCTGTCGGCTTCACTCCTCACTCGCCGCCGTGTGAACGTCCTCTTAAAAGCAAGGCAGGACCCTGTCTTTTGTTACTGTCCATCCGAGGCAAGCCTTTCCCAAGAATTCACCTGAAATGAAGGGCTTCGTGCTCACGTAAAACACGCAAATATTCTTTTCACGGCCTTCGTAGCTACAAAATAATTCTGTTCTGTCTTGAAAACATTGTACATTTTTTACGGCCGGGCGAGTATTATATATTGATTCAACTTTTTGATCATTACAATCTACATCATCATTTTCTCGCACAACTGTATTAAATATTATCGCAAATACATAAATCAATTAATGAGGTGAAAGGCTATATAACAACAGTAACTTTCGGTAGACAAGCTACTTACGAGTAATAATGTTTAACTCAACATTCGAAGTAGGATAAATTTAATGAGGAGATGTGTTTAAATCCTAGCAGAAATACGTAATTGTGCATTATTGCTTCCGCCTGTAACATATCTGTTGGATGCGCGCTAGATTTGGAAGCATAGAATAAAACAGAACAATCTACCAACACTAGTTACTGCTGTAAGGAAAAACTAAAAAAAATGTTCGTAGGATTTTAGGATCTTTGCGTCTATTCCGTTACGGTTATTAGCTGGGCAGTCAGAGATAAAACTAATTATTATACTGCAAGAGTCAAGACTTCCTATCATATAAAAAAAAAATTAACTGCTTAACGTCTCTTAACAGCGAGGTCTTTAGAGACGGGAAAGGATGGGGGCAAGGAATGGGAAGGAATTCGGCCATGGCCTTTTGAAGGAAGCATCCCGGCATTCACCTGGAGTGATTTTGGGAAACCATGGAAATCCCTATCATACTACAGTGTATTTTAATGAATTACTTAGTATCACAAGAAGGCAGTAACATGCTTTGAAACCAATACTTTCGTATTACACTGTTACCTGCTGGCGCGACCTACAAAACCCTATACGTCCGTAGTTTGAATAGATAATTACGCTGACATAAAATTCTGTCACTCAGATTTGCATGGCAGAAGACCGTTTACATAAAAATGATTGAACTAAGCCATTCTACGCTTTTTGAGAAATTTAAAACTTTGTGGAGAATTAAGATAAAATCCATAAACTGTTATAATGAATTTAAAAAAATGTATGTTGTAGCTTCGGTCCATATAACCATTAATAATCTCCGTCAGTTCTCACTTTTGGAAAGTAAAATAAATATGATAGTAATATTGTGGTCAGAGATGTGCAAAAACTTCAAACTTGTGACTGCATTTTCTCCGAACTTCAGTTTGTGTCAGTTCCTTATGGGGAACCAGATGAAGAAGTACACGATTCTCTCACTTTAATGTTGATGAAGATGGGAAATTAAAGTAGACCCAGGACTTTTTGGCAAGAAAAGTTATAAAAATTCTTTAGAAATGTTTTTGCATCACTTGTTATTGTTTATGGAAGGTTAACATGATCAATGAGGCTGTAACGCTAACTGTGATTCCGAAATCGTTGAAAGCTCACAGACGACGATTAGAGTGTGGAAATACCTAAGGCGTCTCCCTGAAAATGGGATTACAAGCTACATACAAATGTTTTGTAGCTTGTTTTCAGTGACGAAACAGCAGCAGCTATTTAAGGAGACATCTTAATAAAACTGCGTGAAACGTATTATACTATTACAAAAATAACTGTTGGCTTTCGGTGTTAGTCTTAATGAATTAAACTTTAGAAACTCTCCGATTGTTTTCTTGATATATCAATAGTATTGGCTGAATAGTAAGTAGTCGTGTTGCAATATTCTTCTACTGGCCGCGAACTTAAATGCTTAGGATTAAACTTCCTACATAGGAACAAAATACATTTCTTCTCCAAAGATTATTCTCATTATTTCTCCTCAAAGTGATATGTCATGATTTGACATTTTTGTTTCGTTTTTGATTTACTATTAATTAACTGAAAAATATTTGACGCACTTTTTAGTAATCCAAAGCTTCCTCCACGAATTTTCATCTCATACTCGTGTAGCATTTTCTTAATTTCATCACCTCGAACCCTGTCCTTAAAATCTTATAAATACTGCAATTGTTTGACATAACAGCAATACGGTTTGATTTTTAAGATCATTAACACAAAATCTATCGTCTTATCAAAAAGAAGAAAACTAAAAACCGATTTTAGAACGTAAGTCCCCTCTAGCGGCAAAGGCTGGTACTGAGACGGTGATCAGTTGCCACGATAACCGCTAGAGGTGTCTGCGAAGAAGATTTCTATTCCATGTTCCGTATTCTTTGCCAAATCTAGAGATTTGTCTGAAATTAGAAAGAAAAAATGCCTCCGGAAATTTAGCCGATCTGTTACTTTTATATCAGTTCAAATAAGTTCTGATCACCAAAATAAGCAAGAAAAATTTAATGCAGTATACAGCACGTGTTATTTGCTAAGGCTTTAAACAATTCGTTACATGCTAAGCCAAGGAAAACAAATATAGATCGATAATACAGTAATGTTCACAAACAGTTTGATATAAGTATTTTAGATGAGATGAAATCATTAATGTCAAATTTAACTTGTTTATAAATCAATATTTTGCAGTTTGGCAGATTATTTTCACGAAAGATATGCATTAACCGAATAATTCTTCCTATGAATAACAAATGAATATTCATCCTTAAAAATACCTGCAACTGCAACATGTTGTCTCTATCTGCAGTTTACTGAAGTATACGTTGTCAAAAATGAAGGGTACTCAAAGAAACAAGGTAGTGACATTGGCGATATCGGTCATTTGAAGAAACAATGAAAACATCAGCGATTCCCCTTTAACTTGGTACTATATAGAAGAATTTTTTAACCATCGATTATTACTGAACAATGTAATTCCTAAACAGTGTGATTATGAGATATGTTGTTGGTTACCTTCTTATGTTATTTGTTTCAGTCCCTTGCTCCTCTAGCTACAAATAAAAACATTTCTACCCTTTATTTAATTTAATTAAATTGCAATGGAACACACGCTCCGGTGGCAATTTCCCTACACACCCATCTTCTCCCTTTCCTGAACCCACTTACATTTTCCCTCTACCAATTTTAACTTTAAATTCTTTCAACCTTTTTGGTAAATTATTCATCATTTCCTTTGGTAACTTATTCCGATCCCTGACACCCTTACCTAAAAAAGAGAATCTTCCCACACCCTTGTGCCTGAAATCGAGTGGTCATGGTCACCTTTTCCCTTCCATGCACCACTTTTCATATCTCAAGTCAATTACTAATTTATTATCAAGATACTCTCTTTCCTTACGCATGCTGCTTCTAAATCTTCCCCCAAAATTTATCCAGGTCTCCAAACTCACATCCCACCAACTGCCCTTACTAACCTCAGTACCAAATCAGCTACCTACAAATCATCCGCAAATAAATCTAGTTCTGATCATCTTTTTTTAAGGTACATCCAGATCAGCATCCAGACAAAGGCTTATATGCTATCTGATAAGTTGGATGTAATATGTATAAAATATGACCTCTAGACCGGAAACTAACTAATATATTTTAAATAAAAGAAAGAATTGTGGTCATGTTCAAGGCATAAACATAAATTTTGTTAAAGATAGAATAATCGAACACATCTTCTTTATCAGTCTCACACAGTGGAGAGCTTAACACTTTTATTCTTCTTTTTTTTGCTGTCGTCAGTCTTTAGACTGGTTTGATGCAATCCTCCATCCCTTCCTATCCTGTGCTAACCTCTTCATTTCTACATAACCCTTACAACCCACGTCCTCAATTATCTGCTTCATATATTCTAATCTCTGTTTACCTCTACAGTTCTTACCTTCAACTGTTCCCTCCACTAACAAATTAACCAATCCAACATGTCTCAAAATATGACCTACCAGCCTGTCTCTTCTTTCTGTAAGTTTCTTCCATAGACTTCTTTTCTCACCCATCATTTCCAAAACTCGTTCATTTCTTACTTTGTCTGTCCACCTAATTTTCAGCATTCTTCTGTAGCACCACATTTCAAATGCTTCAAGTTTCTTTCTTTCCGGTATTCCTAAAGTCCATGTTTCGCTACCGTATAGTGCTGTGCTCCACACATAGAGTTTTAAGAAGTTTTTTCTAATTCCTAGATCAATATTTGAAACTAAAAGGTTTCTCTTTTTCATGAAGGCTCTTTTTGCTAGTGCTATTCTGCTTTTAACATCATTCCTGCTTCGGCCATCGGTTGTAATTTTGCTTCCCAAGTAACAGAACTCACTCACTTCTCCTATTGCATCCGATCCTATTTTTATGTTTAATCTGCTAGTATTGGTGTCATTTCTGCTACATTTCATCACTTTTGTTTTACTTTGATTTATATTCAGTCCAAAATCTTCCTTCAGTATTTTGTTCATGCCATTCAATAACTTCTCAATATCCTCAGCCCTCTCTGCTAATAAGACATTGTCGTCAGCAAATCGTAGCATACTGATTTTTTCCACCTGAAAACTTATGCCACACGGAAATTTTTCTTTGACTTTCTTCATTGCTTCTTCTACATACAAGTTGAATATTAATGGGGATAGACTACAACCTTGTCTCACACCCTTTTTAACTGATGCATGTCTCTCATGATTCTCTACTTTTATTACAGCCACTTGATTCTTATATAGTTTATAGAGTATTCTTCTATCTCGATACTTTAGACCTAACTTCTTTAAAATTTTGAACATCTTGTCCCACCTAACATTATCAAAAGCTTTTTCTAAATCAACAAATGCCATAAAAGTATCTTTGTTTTTCTTGATCCACCCTTCAAGTATTAATCTTAAAGACAGAATTGCTTCCCTTGTACCGCGATTTTTCCTAAACCCAAAATGATCTTCACCTACTATCTCTTCTACTACCCTTTCCATCCTTCTGTATATTATTCTGGTCAATAATTTTGAAGCATGTGTTGTTAGACTAATGGTGCGATAATTCTCACATTTGTCAGCTTGTGCTTTCTTTGGAAGTGTGAAGATGATATTTTTATTAAAATCAGTTGGAATTTCTCCTGTTTCATAACTTTTTGATATCAGCTTGATTAATCTTTCGATTCCTTCCTCTCCTAGAGATTTAAGAAGTTCTGCAGGGATCTCATCAATTCCAACTACCTTATTTGCTTTCAAGTCATTCAGAGCTTTATTAAATTCTGTCCTCAAAACAGGATCTCCTAAGTCATCAATGTCGACCTCGAGTTCCTTTTCCAATACACTATTGTTCAAGTCGTTCCCATCATACAGTTTCTCAATGTATTCCTTCCATCGGTTAGCTCTATCTTCTGAGCTTAAATGAGGTTTCCCATCGGCAGTTTTAATGTTCATACCTCTTTTCTTCATTTCTCCAAAATTCTGTTTGATCTTTCTATATGCAACATCTACTTTTCCTATGACCATTTCCTTTTCTACTTCTTCACACTTTTCTTGTAGCCATTATTCGAGTAAAAATTTTAGGTCAGCTGGATTTTTTTATATTTATTTTCTTATCGAAGTTGGTTAGGGATGCGGTACGTCTAGCACCTGGGAGTGGTTGTGTTTTCCTGTCCACATCACTTTCATACAAGGAAAGTTGTGTATTTTGAAATCATTTTAAGACAATTTTTTTTTTTCTTCGTAGTTTTCTATATCGTCTTAGCAATATAAATCTATAGTTGCAAGACAGTGTTACCGTTGCTAATATCACGCGAGATACAATTAAAAAATAAAATAATTTTCAAACTATTTTAGTATAGCTGAAATTTTAATATGATATAGTTTTATAATACAATATAAATTTTCCAGATAGAAATTCGGATGCTTAGTTAGGAAACAGACCAATTTAAGTCCCTGGAAAAGTAGGTGAGTTTGAAGAGTGCGGCAATTAATTCATTGGTCGTATGAGAGAGGTAGTTGCAACAGAGGGCGTCATGAGATATAAGCATTCACGTCGTGATGAGGTAAGAAAACGAAATGTATAAAAATACCAGAATCTTCTATGTATGACTGTCAACATATTCACAATACATTTTTTTAATGTTTTGTTGTTTTTATGTTTTTGCCGCATTCTTCTAACTCGCCTATTCTCCCAGAGACTAACTCGGTCTGATTCCCAATCAAACAACCGAATTTCTACCCGGTAAATCTTTATTTTAAAAGAAAAACTTCCCACAAAAGTGTGTGAATATTTTCTTTTTTAGGTAAGGGTGTCAGGGATTGGAACGAGTTACCAAGGGGATGTTAGCAGCGATAAAACAATTTGGCAATTATACATTTATATTGTTAAGATTTGTCTTAAAATTATTTCAAAATGCACAATTTTTACCTTTACGGAAGAGGTGCGCGCAGGTAATCGCAACCATTGCGAGGTGCCAGATGTACCGCATCCATACCGAACTTCTATGAAAAAAGAAATATATTTTAAAAAAAGCTGGCTTAAAATTAACTTTTTCACGACGTTATACTCTTATACTAATACGTTATACTCTTATACTACGTTATACTACGTTATACTCTTAAAACTTAACTTAGTCCACAACCCGAAGGTTGGTATACTAATACTGTACTACAAGGCAAGTTTTCGGACTGGAATGGAGGTTTTTAATTGTGATTTATGGTCTAACTAGAAGTCTCGGATATCCTGTCACAATGTTTGACTTAAAACGGATAAGACAACTGTAAGGCAAGTCAAGGCAAGGAGCTTACCTACCTCGGCTAAGCGGTTAGCCAGGGAGTCTAATAGTTCATTATGAGTGAGACCAGAGTATCTTTTTACCTACATGAATGTTGTGTCTCGAGTCATCTCGATGATATCCATTATATGTTTACTGAAGCGAAAATTCTAGCAGAACTTGGGAACCAATCGGTCAGGTAGCCTCTTTTTTAATTTTGTCCCATTTTGTGGTTTATAACTCCCTTAGTGGCTAAACGTTTGGCCGCGTGGTTATATGCTTCGACTCAAAGAGAGAGAGATGACGGGAAAGGATGGGGGGCAAGGAATGGGAAGGAATTCGGCCATGGCCTTTTGAAGGAAGCATCCCGGCATTTGCCTGGAGTGATTTGGGAAACCTTGGAAAACCCAAATCTGGATGCCCGGATGGGGATTCGAACCGCCGTCCTCCCGAATGCGAGGCCAGAACGCTATCCGTTACACCACCACGCTCGGTGTCTTGTACCCATCCGTGTGAATTTGTGGAAGTCCTACCAAAGCGTTGATAGAAACTGAAGAGCAGGTTGGTGATTAAGATGAGAATGCTACAAGGGGTGATCAAATGAAAATGTACGAAATGACACGGTGGGTACAAATGTAGACTTTATTCAAAAATTACCCCATAGGCCTGAGCACAACGATCCCACTGATGAACAAGCCGCAGGATTCCTTATTCCCAGAATTCCTGTGGCCGTGACGAGACCATGTCCTTCACAGCGACCTTGAGTGCGTCGTCCGAGTTGAAGCGCTTCCCTTTCAGGTGTTTCTTCAGTGGACCAAACACATGGAAATTGCAGGGCGACATGTCCGGACTGTATGGTGGATGGTCTCCCACTTGAATTTGGTCAGTTCCATGTGTGTGACTCTGGAGACGTGTGGACGCGCGTTATCATGGAGCAGAACCACACCCTTCGTGAGCAGCCCCGGTCTTTTGTTCTTGATGTCGGAGTGTCTCACAGTACAGACCCCCCACCTGTACGCCATCCTGTCCTCATACGGACAGCCGCATCATTTGGACGCCACTTTTGATAAGAGCCTCTGCTCTCTACTGCACATGCGGGCGCCCGCGCATGCTCCGATCTCAGTCAGAGACTCCAATCGCATCCCGAGATGTCTCGCTACGTTCTCCCATGGCAGAATATGCAAATATTTAACTGTTACGTTTTTACGTCGTTTCGTACCTTTTCATTTGATCACCCCTTGTAGTACGTAGGTACGCACAGTCGGTGCAAAGCATTCAAAGGTATGTTAATAAAACAAATCCCTTCATTATGAGCGAAGCTATGTATGTAATGTTGAATCGACAATAGACCAAGAGAGACCCTGTCGGGCCTATGTTGTTTCATCAGATTTGGAGTTTCTGTAACAGTGAATGCTGTGTGGAGGGAAACCGTTGGAGAAGATATCTATCTGCGAGATGTTATCAATAGCTTTTGAGTGGTATCTATAAGCAGATCACTCGGGCAAATGATTTCATGGCTGCTACACAGATACAAAGAGCACGGTATTGTAGTTAATCTTGTTTCCGTAGACATTGCGACTAAGTGTTTCAATATTCGATGAGCGATTTTCTCTATGATCGGCAGAGCAATGGGAAGATGGCTGGATCTGCTCCTCACCAGGTATGCGCTACTGCGCGAAGTATGTAAAGGGCGCCACTAGATGTGGATGTTATGTATTCCACCTGTGGTGTCGAGGAGAATCTGCTGACTAAGGTAAGACCAAGAAATTTTTCAGTTGGAAGTACTGACAAGACACACTAGTCCTGACGAATACATTCGAGTAGCTGTGGGTTTCGTTTGCATGTATATAGCACTGCAGATTACTTCTGAGGAAATAAGAACAGGCCATGTTTATGTCGCGTACATTGTGTTCGAGATCCACTTACTAGCCGTACAAAAACAAGTGGCGGAGGCGTATCTGCAAACTTCATCAGCGTATTGCGGAATATTTATCTGAGGTCCAAATCTGTTATCGTTATTAGCAGTGGGCTGGGATACATTTCTCATTTACGGAATGGACGAAATAATAAGTTATTTCTCTTTCAGATATAAATCATGCCTTGATGGAGGCTGAAATAGAAACCTTGCAATAGGGAAGTTCGATGACTCATCTCTTTTTAATTTCGTCATAAGAATAGGCATTTGTCCATTGTCATAGTCATTGGAGATATTCGTAAATAGTCCGAGACAGTATCTATGGTTCTGAAATGAGTATTCAATGTCTGTGATGAGAATGGCTAAGCTATCCATGATGCTGCGAAATTTCCGAAATCCAAATTGTGACAACATAAGTTGGTTGGAATGTTCCAGCCACCATTCCAACCGACGTTTGCAGAGACGGTCTTCTGTTTTGTTGACACATGATAGCAAAGCAATTGGACGGTAGGAGATTGGATTTTTACGATCCTTTCCTAGATTCAAAAATATTCGTTTCGAAAATTGAAATTAAATTCATGACGAGTCGAAAACGTACGAGGTGTCAGTCTGACACTACGTTGTTGATACATTGAGTTTGACGAGCGACTGGATCCATAATTCTTTACGCCAGCCATCAACAATGAATTCCAACACGAAGCTGTTATGAGTTTAGTTAGTGCATCCTTAGGAAATAGTATGTTACATCAAATTGTTTACAGACAACACAATGAATTTTAAAATACAAACTGGCTAAAAAGTGGTAAAAAAGTAAATTCTTCCCTAAAGTTCGTGTTTCATATGGAAGACGTTGAGTGTTTTAAGGCTGGCAAGAACATAAGGACCCTCTGCGATGGACTCGCGCCTCACCGATGCAGCGTGTTGGAGTCAACGCGCACTGCCACACTGGCGGGATGTCTCTCTTTTATAAAAAAAAAATAAAATAAATAAATAAATAATGACGCGCCAGAAGAAGCATAACAAGAATCGTCTGATCATTTTACATATATTCACAGTATAACAAAGTGTGAGAATTTGTGAATATTAACTGTTAATGATAAAGTGGAGGCTGCATTTCTGCTTTTTCTGTTCACAGAATATTAGAAAATTTCGAAGAACACAAAGATAAATAATTAAATAAAAGTCGTATTAATACAACTAAAGACTTCCACTTTTCATATTGGAAGACACGTCGCTGTGACACCTTCCACGCGTCATCCAGTCGCCAGTATCAATCATATAGTCTGAGCAAAGCAAATGTTTTGTGAAATTTCAGGAGAGCCAGCTTCGAGCAATCCAAACATCATTAGAAATAAAACGCTTGTAACTATAAACCTCCCTGCAAAAAATAAAATTCCGACATTTAGAGTATTCTAATATTAAGAACTCAAGGATTTTATTTACTGTTGTTTTCTGTGAAAAACACTTAAAATTCGTTCCCACTATGTCGTCGCTATGAAAGCGTTAGATCATGAGATGATGCATTTTCCTTCACTATCGGAACACCTTATAAACACACGATACGAAAATTTGTTTTCAACTGAAAGTTGTACGTTATAATATTTTATCACCAAAAACAAATTCCTTAGTAATAAATAATGGACAGTCAGTATGAACTTTGCTGTCAAACTGCGACGGACCTCAGAGCAACGATGCGAATTTCAGAATAGTTCACATAAAGCGACTAATTTTATAGCCCACCAGCTGAAGTCTAAATATACACTACAGGCCAACAGAGGAGCACCTTGACATTATTTAGACTAATTTTTTCCGTAAACCATAGCCATATTATGTCATTGTTGGAATGAAGATCTCGAAAAGACAGTTAGCATCATAGCTGACGCCTAACCAATTTTTTTATTGTAGAAAGTTGGTTTATTGGTTTTAAAAACAATGTTGTTAAAGTTTATAATAAAAATTGAAAACATGTAATATTGGTTCTACTCTTGCAAGCTTCTGTGAAAGGTATAAGAGAAAGTGATGACAAAGAAAGCGGATCCAAAGAATGTGTGTACGGGCGAACAATAAAAAGTCAATCATTCTGAATGGGGTCAGAGATGGATCGTCGAGATTGTGTAGCAGAGCAGGGGAAGGCTGCAAATAGGAAGCTGGAAAGAGGATGCAGCTTTTAAAAAACAATGAAATAATAGAATGCTCATAAGCATTAATATATCGTATTGTAACAGGTATTCTGCAATTGGTGAAGATAAGATTTTGAATTAATAATGTTGCAAGGAATTTGTGAAATTATAAAAAAAAAAAATTCTAGGAATAAATGTTAATTGAGTTTAACTGGTGTAAATTATTTGAAGCAAAGTGTATTCAATAAATAATCATTGGTGATAATGGATTTTTGGATTTGAAAGATATAAAAGTTTATTTCAGGCGAAGCTTAAAAAAAAAAAGATTCCAAGTTTTATCTGGTAAAATGTTAGGCGGGAACAAGCATCAGAGATTTGCTAAGAGGAAGGCTGCTGTAGGATGTTTCTCTCCTCCTTGGAGGCATAACACAAGATAAAGTAAGGTAAAGAATTTACTATATTATTAAATAAATCAGAACGCTTAGACAAAGACTTTCTATTACAATTATAAAAAGTATACGGGTTTGCTTCATGTCTGAATAGTAATAATTCTTGATCGTAGGTAATTGAATAAGTTAATTCATTCACGAATAGGTAGTCAACATATATGAGTAGTTAGGATATAATGATCCCAATATAATATTCATTTAAAGATAGGTGACAATAAATGAATAACGTCGCATCACACTTTAATTGTGTGATGGATGTCAGTGAAAGTTTTTTCTGGTCATAGTTCATATTACAAGAGTGTTGCTGTATAAACGACTGATGTCACGTGCCTACATTAGAGAAAATTTTGGCTCATAGATCACTCATTTTTTACAAAGTATACGGAAAGAAGCGAGTAAATACAGACCACAGACCATTTTCCACAAAAATTTATTCGTAACAGTTTACAGCAAACTCCCTAAAACTCCTGTAGAAACACAACACCAAATGCTTACAGACAATACTTCTCCGTTTATCCAACAATTGTCCTCTTACAATTCGGCCTGACGTGATTAAGAATATCCATCACTTTAACACAACCGGTTTATTCCGCTCGTTCGGCACCAGAATTTCAATGAGCTAATGGTCAACCCTTTGACCATCAGGTACTTCCGTCCCCCCCTTAATGAGTTTCGGACAGCACAGAGTTGCTCTTCAAATCAGTAGCCAGTATCCTCTATGAGCGTTGCACCTGCACATAACTAAATTTCGAAATTAAACTTTTTTGCTAAAAACGATATTTTTTGCTATTCCAATTTTTAAAAGACGTATTTATGAAATTCCTTTATTAACAATGGGTAAATAAATAAAGAGACCATCATATAGTTGTAAATCTTTCAAAGAAAATTAATAGGTTGTTCCCGTCTTTCTTGAAGTACAGTATGTTGATACATGCTAACGTTTATCCTCGTGCCATCTGCTGGGAGAAGTTGAAACTGCAGCTGTTGCCGCTGAGGGCCAGAGGGCAGCACTCTCCTGCATCTCTGGCTGAGCTGGCGCCAATTCCGCGAATCAAATAAGAAGGCAGTTGCTAAGAAGACCTCATACAGTACATATACAAATGCACAGACAAATTCTATAAGCAACTTCTATTCAGTGACTCCATGACCTAACTTAAAGAGTCTGAAATTTTAAACATTTTGCTATTAGTTCTCTGACTTAAATACTTTGCGGAATCATAAGTTCGTATTCTATATCACATTTCGTAAACATCTGCTGAAAAAAGAACCAATATATTTATTCTTTTCACGGATCCTTAGGAACTCTCAAGTAAACTAATGGAAACATCACTGCATCATTTTTGATCAGGCTTTTTTTATGAAGCAGTATAGTTACTGGAAATGTCAGCTACATTTAAATTTTCATCACTGACTTTTTAGAGTTTTGCTACCTGGATAACGTCAAACACAATCATAATGATCTTTATAAATTATAATTTCATCCCAAATGATATCATTCAATATTACGGTTTTAGAAGTGTTTCAAGTTTTTTACGGACTTAAGTAGTTCATAAATCAAGACTGCTGTTTCAGTGCGTAAAGGGACAATATTTAAAATAAGTTCTTATTTTTGAACAAATATTGCATATAATAATAAATTATTTAATAAAAGTACGTATTTTTATTTACAGCCATGTTGCAACTATCATAGAGAGGTGTTATCAATCATCGAAATTTTTATTCAGATATCTTTTATGAGGTGTGGAAGTCGATCGCCTTTGCTTTCACCAGGTATGCAGCTTTTCACTTGCATATTATTTTTCAGTCTCATCTGTCAAAATAATCGGAGGTACTGTGGAGAATACCTTTCGAATTTTTAGACTAAAAAAATAGATTAAACATAATCCGAGAAGAATTGGATTTTTATTAATTTTACTAAATAATAATTTACCCTTTAAACAAGCTACTGTGGAGAAATGGTTTACCACAACTGCATAGCGTATAGAATGTTTCAATGTACAATGAGACTAAATCTGAAATCAGTTCACGGATTCTAACAGTTCATTTACTCGGTAAAATAAAATATAATTTAATTAAATGGAGATTCGAATTTAAATTTTAATTTGAAACGTATCCATGGAAAAAATAGTTTTTACGGAAATTTCAACACCCACCAATGGACGGAAGAGAGCCATACACAGCGACGAGTGGGTACTGGACCACGCGCTGTGACCACAGCGTCAAGCGACCACCGTGTTGTCCCAAGTAACAGCTTCATCATCGCTGGAGGGTGTGGACACGTCTGTGTCGACGGTTCCATGCTGTCTGCTTAATAGGGTTTGACTGGTGATACTTATGCCATCGACCAGAACTCCCAACTCATTAAACAGCAATGGCTACGTGAACGCCGTCACTGACGTGCTCAGTGTTTTCGGACAAATCCCGATTCAACTTGTCCTACAGTGATGGCCGCGTAGATGTTACACGCTACCGTGGCGATCACAATCGGGAAGACTGAGTGGCATAGCGGACAAACGCCAAGCATGATGGTCTGGGGCAACATTCTCAATAGCATCTAATCTTGCCCAGAGACGTAACGGTAGAGTGGCAGGACGGGCAAAATTTCACGGGCCCCCAGCCAGAGGCAGTCCCCCGCCATAGGCCCGATAGGGCCTGCCGTCCTTTCGCCGCCCGGGGCAGTAGTGGAGCTAAAAGAAAAAAATGTCGCCCATAAACTGGGCCCCCCCCATATCCGGCACCCCGTGGCAGTGTGTTCCCCAGTTTCACTCTGATTCCATGTTTCGACCTCTCGAGGCTCTGATTGCAGCATGTGGTGGTTTCACAGCGCACTGAATTCTCACGGTCAAAATGCATGTAAGCTTCTATAAACCTGATCTGGGTTTTCCATGGATTTCTCAGATCGCACCAGGTGAATGCCGGGATGGCTCCTCAAAATAGCCCTCGGGTGCCTCCTGCCATATCCCTTCCAATGTATAAACGATTGCACATTAGAATAAGTGGAACACACCCTCCGCCACTAAGTTTTAGTGAATTGCGAATATTAATAATTATGACTGGATATTGTGGGCCATTTCCTCAATTGCAGGTTAATCAATTTTTTATAAAGGTGAATAACACGCCAATGCAATTGAATTTTGTTTTATTTTGGTGTCATACGCTTTTCGCTCTATTTCAAGAGCATCATCAGCGACATCTGTTTGGTATTTATTCATTTATTTAGTTACATTTGGTTTACAAAACAATATATAAAGTTGAGGTGAAATCCCCGCCTACCATCAAAGATAACACAAAGCAGTCTGTAAAAACCAAGGACCTCTAACCACAATGAAACCAAAAATATAAACAAACACACACTCCATGGACCTGTGAAAAACATGGCGTGGTGTTTACTTTTTCATGTTTTGAAAACTGTAAATAATAGTGTTAATATGAAATTTGGTCAGTTCAGTGTAGTGCTTCAAACCTTCAGCAAATTATTCAAAACATACACACAGAAGCTAACCCTGATCATGAGAAAAAAGTAAAAAAGTAACATGTAAGTAAATTTAATTTCACCTCAACTTTATATATTGTTTTGTAAACCAAATGTAACTAAATAAATGAATAAATACCAAACAGATGTCGCTGATGATGCTCTTGAAATAGAGCGAAACGCGTACGTCACCAAAATAAAACAAAATTCAATAGCATTGGCGTGTTATTCACCTTTATAAAAAATTGATTAATAATTATAATGGTAATAGTAATAATTCGATACATTTGTGTATTGACTTGTCCCTAATATGGGAATAAGTTACATTGCAAACACCGAGCGTGGTGGGTGAACGATTAACGTTCTGGCCTCGCATTCGGGAGGACGTGGGTTCGAATCCCCGTCCGGGCATCCAGATTTGGGTTTTCCATGGTTTCCCCAAATCACTCCAGGCGAAAGCCGGGATGCTTCCTTCAAAAAGGCAATGGCCGAATTCCTTCCCGTTCCTTGTCACCAGTTCCATCCCACCTCTAAGGGGGCGTCCATAAATTACGTGAGGTGAAACGGGGGGGGGGGTTCCAGCGAAATCTCACCAAGGGGGAGGGGGCGGTCAACGGAAATCTCACCTGAGGTTTTGGAAAAATTTTTTGGACTGTAGAGCTTTTAAAATAAAGGTCTACAAACGACACGAAAGTCGATTTTAGGGGGGTATTTCGTCGTTGAAAAGTGGGGGTGAAACTGGCTTTGGAAGGGTGATACCTAAAAAAAAAGTCTCAAAAAAGAGTCTGATGGACCAGATCTCACCAGAGGGACCGGGGGGGGGGGGCGAGATCTCATGAAGTTTCACCAGAGGGGGGGGGGGGTCCGGAAATCCGGAAAAACAACTCATGTAATTTATGGATGCCCCCTAATGACCTTAGCCGTCGACGAGACGTAAAGCCATAGTTAAAAAAAATACATTGTAAACACGTGAAACCTCTTGTTGCAGTTTTCACAAAAAGTATTGTTTTTATTTTTGACGAACAATGGACAGGATACAGAAAAACAGTTTAACGATTACTGCTAATGTTTAACTTGTAGAAAATAAATTACACGAATATATAAAAAAAATGCCTAATACCACATTAACGTTAGAAAGGACAGATGGTGATGTCTTACATCAACGCTGCAAAGTTTGTAATAATGCATTAGAAAATCGTAAATAAACTTTGGCAGCACTATGTTCATAATGACTCTACGCATCGTTGAAAATATGGAAACAATTGATGGAGGTAAAGCTCTTAAATCATAATAACAAATTTAAAATTACGAGTAAAGAATGAACCTGTGGATATCTGAATATAAAACTGCAGATGCTAACAGTGGTTTCAAGTACCTTCAGTGAAGAAATTCTGAAAATTTACGAGTCATATCGGTCGGGTAAAGAAATGGATAAAAATTGCAAAAAAAAAAAAAAAAAAAAAAAAAAGCCGTAGTAAGAATACGAGATGATAACAAAGGAACAACCGAGCCTGTTGGGTGAGCAGTAACGCTCTGGCCTCGCATTCGGAAGAACGTGGGCTCGAATCCCCGTCCGGCCATCCAGATTTCGGTTTCCCGAAGTCACTACAGGCGAATGCAGGTATTGTTTCTTCAAATGCTCATCACAAAATTCCTTTCCGTTTCTTGGCTTGTCCCTAGTAGTTTGCCGTCTCTAATAACCTCGATATCCACGGGGCGTAAAACCATATACAAAAAAAGGGGGGGGGGGGAGTTCGACTCCCAGCAGATGTAAAAAAGTCAGGTGCAGGATTAAATTATATCTTTTCTCAGAAAGTTTAATTAGTCACGAAATAGGTAAAAACAATTTCGAATATTGTTTTTAAAAAAAGAATCCAGTTTACCTTCCATTCAACCAAACCCCCTAAGTTTTAATTATTAGTGCTTGGAATATAAATGACACATTAATGTTAGAAAACATCAAGGAAGATGCCTTAACGTTACTTAGATCATTGCTGCAAAGTTGATAATAATGTATTAGAAAAGAAGTTAATTTACTAAATATGTATTAGGAAAATATTTTACAAATGAGGTCTTCTCATACATAGCAAAACATTGTAACAGCAGAGTTGTAAGCCACATTTACTAATCGCATTTTTTATATCAAAATAGAAGTATTTCCTGATTGGGCCAGACTACAATTATCAAACTACTCTAAATTACACAGAAGCTTCAGGATGCAAACTTCAGACTGTTATAAACTTCTGTAGCGTGCATAACCTGTTAAATACTAAGTATATTTGAAAATGGCATTTACTGCTGGTATTAGCGTAGACGCAAGCAATGATGTTAATTGACATGGAACTGACAGCTCTCGAACTGTAAAAAAAAGAGAAAGTTCACGTATAACAACTCATTATATGCATTAAAACTGAACGACGATATGTGTTTTCATAATTGGCAACTACTGTTTTTTTTTATCTGCTTAACGTGTCTCTAACAGCGTGGTCTTTAGAGACGGGAAAGGATGGGGGGAAAGGAATGGGAAGGAATTCGGCCATGGACTTTTGAAGGAAGCATCCCGGCATTTGCCTGGAGTGATTTGGGAAACCATGGAAAACCCAAATCAGGATGCCCGTCCTCCCGAATGCGAGGCCAGAACGCGAGCCGTTACACCACCACGCTTGGTGACAACTACTGATGAAACTAACCACCAAGAGGGTGATACGCGTTTCAGAATAAATACTTTCGTCAAGATTAAAATTCTTTCGACGCTTATTAAGAGCGCAGTGACGTGAGACGAAGTTCTCTGCAAAGAAGAGTGACGTGGTAACAAAACAAGACAAGAACAGACAAGATACTGGCACGAAACCAGGAGAATACCAATTTAAGAGAGTTGAATGTTTTAAGATAATGGAGGAAACACATGAAAATAGGAAGTGCGAAACAAGAAGAAAAAATATGAATGAATTATCTATGTATTTTGATGTGATATATAGTACGAACCGTGAAAATGAATTTTCGTAGTTCTTTCCTAGCGTTAACAATAATAAGCAAAGAGAGATGTGAAGGAATCAGTGACATGGGCATATGAAGAACCGTTACAACTCAAACCTAAATGACAGTGATTTGAACATGTGAAAAAATATGACAGGAATAATGATTCCGGGAAAGATGTTTGACGTATACTTGAATTGAGAGAGGCACACTGAGGGAAAGATGGTACGAAATAGTTCAGAATAGTGTCGAGGGGAAAAAGAGTGGAAGAAAAGAATTAGTGACCTGGTGGAAGACTTTTGAGGAGATTTGGTTCCAAGCAGACTATAACACCGGATGTAGCTGCATAAGCTAATAACGATGATCCTTTTTATAATAATTAGCAATTGTGTAATAATTGCTACAAAAAAGTTTTTTTCTCTGTCTATTATGTCATTTATTGAGATGGTTTTACGTTAAAAGTATATTTTTTTCCCTTCTGGTTTTATGACTCATCGACGTCGACTCATTAGAGGTTGAGGGCAAGGAACGAGAAGGAATTCAGCCATTGATTTTTGAGGAAACCATCTCGGCATTCGCCTGGAGTGATTTGGTGAAACCACGAAAATCCAAATCTGGATAGCCGGACGGGATCATGCCCCCTTGCTTCCGCATACGAGGCCAGTGCGTTACCGCTCAACCACCATTCTCGGTATTAAAAGTCGAAACATTGGTTTCATATTAATAACTTTTTCATATAAACAAAAATACTTTCCATGAATTATAAGATATTTGACTTTTTATAGCCGAGTGTGTAAGCTGTATTGAAACAGAACGGCGTGACATTTCGTATCTATGTCGTTACGCTTGTGATGTACTTTTCTGTTCAGTATGTAATATGGTGACATGGACTGAGTCAGTAGCTAAAGACAGAACACGCATCCGGCACAGCCTCCCTGAAATATTCCACTATGGTAATCACCAGGTGATTAGATTTTAATGATTGTGTCTCGGGCAAGGTCGAAACTCTCTCTCAGGCGACTGCCTACAGGATCCCCTGGGACAAGGAAACGAATCCTTTACGTTTGGCGTTAAGATTTTTAGCCACTATTAAGACAGAAGAAGATTTGTGGCAGAATTGATGCCTGGGACGTGCAAACGACCACATGTCCTTCATTAAAAGTTTGTAGGGCTCATAATTACAGGGGAAACTTGATCTATGTATTGTACGTTGCCTTAAATCGCTTTCAGAATGATTCATGATTTGTTTGTACGCCAGTTGTAGCATGAGATGCTTTAGAATAATAGATATAAAAACATTCGTAACACCGTATCTGATAGTATATTGATATAATATGAAAAGAGAATATATTGTCGTTCCACTGGCTTACTTTTAAAAAATAATATTAAAAGAAAGAAAAGGCATCCAACCGAAGGGAAAATGTCTAGTGACCTAAATTAATTCTAGGATTAGCTAAAATTTCGCGTCATTTTAGGCCAAAAAAAAAATTAACGACATCGAATTCGAAAAAGACTTCCAAATTACTCAACGTTAAGGAATGTCTGATGAGTTTTGTAATACACTGGCGGAAGTCAAAAGTGCAGCAACCAGACGGAGTTGTGATAAATGAATGACAGTTGGCACTAAGTATCCCCATATGAAGAGTATTAAGCGATTAAAAATTGAAAGCTTTACATGTAATAATTTGTGAATTACGGGGCTATTTATTATGCAATTGTATGATTTTTAGCGTATAATTTCTGAACAGGGAAGTGTAACATGACACTTTCTTTGTCCACAAGTTCTTGTTGACAAGTATGGCAAGGCGAAGAGTGACGACTCTCTACACCCAAATATCTAATTATGAGAGAGAGATCGGAGAACTGGTGTGTTTGAAACGGGTGCATCCTATCGTGAAATAACCCGAAGGATTGGCCATACGACAATGTCAGTATACAGACTTGTTACACAGTAGATGAAAGAAGGCACTAGTACTCCTAGAGCAGGCACAAGTCCATACAGAAGAACGACAGCATGTGAAGACCGACACATTGTGATGTGTGTGTGTAAAAAGGGGGGGGGGGGGGCTCACGGATGACTGTAGGCCAGATCAAAGCAGTGGTTACAGAGTTAGGTTACACTCTCTGAACTCTAAGCAATATGTTCCATTAACTTGATTTCGTTGGCAGCATCTTCTAATCTGGTGTAATGCAAAACGCAAATCGACACGTGAATGGTTCCGCATTTTCAGTTATCGAAAGGTTAGAATTCTTCGTGGAATCAAGCATATTTATTCTAACCCCTTTTGTTCCCAAAACTGTAGAGAGCGTATTATTATTTGCATGCTGAGTGTTTCTTTAAGAACAGATTTTAAATTACATAATTTCACGTAAACAATACATTCAGTTTCTCATCTGGATTAATATTGTTCGTTGAGAAATAACATTGAAGTGTTTTCCATTAATCTTCTACTTCTTTTCCTAATGTCATTGAATTTAAGACTTCCCGTGACTTTTCATTCAGTTCTGCTTCTGACGAGCCATTTAAAATACAGATAGTTTCGCTACGATTACAATACCAGTGTTGTTGCTCGATCTGGAAAACGAAATCTACAGTATCGAAAAAAACTGAATATGATTCTTTAGTCCTTCGTAGAATCTTCTTCTATCTATATCTATAAAACGTAAACTGGATAAATTTGTAATATAAAAACTCAGAAATTATTGAGCATATTTCGATGAGGTTTTCACTAAAGACACAACTACAATGCCTCTGACCATAGTCTTTAATGAAAGCAATAAAAGCAGCTTACAATAATAACTATTTTGCATACTCCACACTAAACAAAACTTCAAATATTCTTTCCTTTAATTCCGGAAATTCAGTTTCTAAACGCCATCTATGGACGTATTGAATACAAGAAACTAATAACGAAAAAACAACAGAGATTTTCTTTGATCACAATCTCTGTTAGCACAACTACAACGTCTCTGGCGGATTAGGAAAACTAAACGTTTTCGTATTACATTCTGCACTATACACGTGGGTCTATAATCTAGATTTTAATCGTATTCTATTAAGTTCTCGAGATATCGAATGTCAGACAAAATATCTGGCGTTTGGAGCTGAAAGTAGATTCATTCTGTTCACAATAATTAATGCGTAGGCTGATAGTTTTTAATATAAGTAGAACGTTGTGTTAAGCCTTTAGTGTTGCAAATAAAAACAGTTTAGGACAACAATTCAGCTTTTCTTCATTTTATAATTTATTGCGTTGTTTAGTAATGCAGCAATGCAGTTTGTATGATAACCTTGGCGCAACAATTTGTAACTCCCTGAAACAAATCGAAAGTGAAGAATTTCTTTTTTCATATCTCGTTTAGGGAGCATCCATAAACCACGTAGTACCATTTTGTCATCCTGGGAATCCCCATCCCCTCCCCCCCCCCTACTGTTTTCTCCTGTCAGACTATTGTAAATTACATACGGAGATAATTAACTGAGGGAAATAAATATTCACACGCTGTTGTGAGTTCTGTTCCTCATTTTAACTGTGAAAATTGTTATGAAAGGAAAGCTACGTGGCCTGGCTCGGAAACCCCCTACCCCCACGTAACACAGCGTATCCTTCCAGTCAACCCCTTCCTCCCCCCCCCCCCTGGACCGAGCCACGTAGTTTGTGTACGCTCAATAGTTTTGAATACTTGACATACAACTCTGAATACCTGATATTCAACTTTGTAGGTACGGATTAGATTTTAATTTTGAGCTCCAGTGCCAGATGAGTTAGCATGATTAAAAATCTTTTAGCTCGAGCGGAAAATGAGGTAGCATAATGACACACATTCAATGTTGGATACTGTAAAATCTCGGTTAAAATCGATTCAACAGTTTTCAGGTAATGCTAGATTATTCGTAAAATAAATGTGTGTTAACGTCTTAAGACACGTTAAATTTTAATTTTGACCCCAGGCTTTCAAATTCTGAAAACCATTCAAAATATGTATTTTATACGTGTTGCCGGAATAAACAGATTTATTCCAAATACATTTTTCTGTACGTGGTATATATTAATGAGCGTACGGTCCATGGTTCGATTTTCAGGCATGAACATTAGCAAATTTAACTAGGTTGAAATGTAACCTAGACTAAAATGAAAACTGACTTTCCGTTTCAAAGCATCCAAACCTCCCAATTATTAAAGCTGTGCTGCTAAATCACCGTTTAGTGTAGTACCGGAATTGGCCGGTACGAAATCAATGAAGCGAGGTACGCAATTTTTTATTTTTTTTTGACAAAAAAAATAATTTACGGGTAAATCAACTTCAACCCACTCTCTTGGTAGTTTTCGGCTGAATCTATGTTTGCTTTAATTCCGTTAATGGATGGCGTCAATTGTAAGAAACTGGGAACACGTTTCTCATTGCGTGAATAAAAACAGTGTATGGGTAAATCAATGCCTACTAGACCGGGCAACGCCGAGAACTCTGCTAGTATAGTATAAAATTAAAGTATTTTCAATCACACCTTTAGTTTGTGTCAGGTGCTGAAAGATAAGGTGTATGGAGAAGAAGGAAAATGGTACTGTTATTAAAACATCTATTAGGATTGATAGAGTTTCTACAGCGCACAGTTAAAAACTGGGCACGTGAAATTCAATAGGGGAGAAGAAGCATTGAAAGTGAGTCTCGCGCCGAAAGATCAGTTGGAACGATTATTCAGGAAAATGTGAATGTCGCACATAGATGATGACATACGGAAGGTTAACATTTCGCCAGCTTTAGGAGATATAAGACATTTCAAGAAAAACAGTAGATCGCATTCAGACTGAGAGATTGGACAAGAGAAATATTTCTGCCTAAGAGGAGCTGAAAAATTCAGCAGCATATCAAAAGAAATTGAGGAGGCCGATTTCTGAGGTAAATGCAGCCCATCAAGAAGATTTTCTTGAACAATTTGTATCTATGGATGAATCATGGTCCGTCACTTTGCCCCAGAATCAACGCTATAGTCAACTCAGTGCTTTTATGTCCGCAGGGAAAGTGTAGTCATCTTTTTTTTCGTAATTTTGCGAGTTTACTGCTTCCATGTTTCCCGAAGAAGAGAAAAATCACGACAAAATTCTAAACGTGTGACGTAAATGCGAGCAGCTATCAAGTAAAAGATATGAGGCAAGTTATCAAACAGATGGTGCTTTATCAAGACTACACTCCCTCTCACGAGTTTCTCATGGTCGTGGCTGCAATCCATCAACGTGGGTTTCAGCTGGTGCCACAGTCCTTCTATTTCGCAGATTTTTCCAAACCTAAATATTTTTTTTGTATGCCGTCCGTTTCAGGTAAGATTCTAAAGTCATATGTGCTGTTGTCTTATGTTTTGAAAACTTTTGATGTGGATGGCACAAATGCACTGGGACGTCGCAGGGGGACATGTATGCAGCTGAGAAGCAGTCTTCTTGAGAAATTTCCTTAAAAATCAGATGCATCGATGTGATGTCACGAAGTTCCGGTACGACGCTGGTACACTGACTCCTTCATTGGGTAAAGGAGGACGCAACAAACGGAAAAGTAAGTCCAATCTGAAATACACATACCACTGGCGTTGCATAAGCGTCCGCTGATATTAATCCAACCGAAGGGTTGCTCACAGGAAACCTATATGGAGTTGGCTGATGTCTGCACATTCGTCTACGCGTACACCTAAAGTCGCTGTATCGAGTCATTAATCTAATGTAGGATTTCGCATCTTAAATTTAATGATTTTATAATTTATATCTTTTTTGGCTTCACGTTTTACGGCTTATCGACGTCGACAGGGGAGGGTAGGGAGCAAGGATAGAGAAGGTATTTGACCTTTCCAAGGAACCATCGTGGTATTTGCTTGGAGTGATTTCGGGAAAAATATTGAAAACGGAAATCTGTATGGCCGAACGGGGATTTGAACCCTCTTTCGGCTGAATGCCAGACGCGAGTGTTGCCGCTCACTCACTGGGCTAGGTATGACTTTAGAACTTGCATCTGATTCATAAAATCTTTCAATAACAAGCTTAAGTCTTATCGCACGCTTGTAAGACAGCCCAGAAGACAGAATGCAGTCTAAGCATCATTCTCGCAGTGTCAGTTCTGATTATTTCTACACGATAGTAGATGACAGTTCAAGGCCTTCTCTGTATAGTTGACATTGATCTGAAAGTTTCTTGCCAGTGTCGCATTTATCCAACGCATTATGGCAATGTATGTTAGCAGTGATATCGAAGTGGTGAACATTTTGTATGACCGAAGGCAGGAAGGACTATGTTGTGCCTGGATGCCGCTATGGCGGAAACATGTAGATCTCTGAACATGGGTCTGCACTATATTCGCGGTCTTTGCAAGTAACGCTTAGGACTCGTTCTTCGCAAATATCTAATACGCTTGTAAATTATTCCCACTGGAAGTTTAAATTTTCCTAAGCAGGAAATTTAAAAAAAAGTCTGCTTTCTTGATTGCATAGCAGTAATAATAATTTTAATTCCGTAATGAGCTGTGACAGGGTTTCTACTGGTTGAGGATTTCGCTCCTATTGTAGCCGCCTTAAACTTGCCGATAGTCCTACCGAGCACAAAGGACCTACAGTTTAAAGCGTAATCCGAGTCATAGAAGTGGTCTGAAGCACTTCACATTACACAGCAAGCTATGCTAGAGATGAATGTCGGGTTAAGGGCCTATACAAATCCCCGCCCAGACAGGGATTCGAACCGGATACCTTTTGATCCCCTATCATACATCTCAACCATCAGACCGCTCGTATACCAGTTATTCTAGGCATAGACGGTTACTGAACTAAGATTAATAGAAGTCTGTCTAATGTTTGGATTCCTTTAAGTTATTAGTACTTATTACCTACGTTTTCACAAGGAAATGAATGCATTTTATTGTGCGTTTTGGGTCTTGAAGGTGACAGTCGCAATGAGAATATAGTAACTTTTTTTAACACACGCATAAAGCCTGGTAATACGATGTAGAGTCCGGTTTTCTTTCTCTCTCTCTGAACAGATAGTGAACCGGGTCCTCAAATATCTTGATATACTCAGAAGAAACGGGGATTATCTCCTGCTGCTACTAGGAAGAATGTGCAGCCCTGTGGGGATATGACCAAATATTCAGTCATCATGAAGCAGGATAATTATAGCAAAGTGGTATCTACTATTCGACTTCAAGCCCAACTTAAACATCCTGTTGAAAAAAGAAAGTAACACTGTACAACAATTTGTTAAAAGTCTGTATTTGCTGATAACCTTTGGTCTGATGCTGCGTCCGTCTATTTTAAGCACGAAGTTAAGTCAAAGCGATTTATACAAAACAGTCGAATCATTCACTTCTTGTTCGTTAAAAATTCTAATGTTGTTCTTAATAATAGCTATTGTTCTCCTGATGAATACCTAGGCACATTAGCTTTCTTTCAAGAAAAAGTTTCGGTCATAGAGTTGCTACAGAAACACTAAATGAACACTCTGCGATGTGGGTAAACCTAGAATAAGGCTTCACGTATAGTATTGAATGAAAGTTTCTGACTCGAATGTAAAGATGTTTTATTAATAACGCAAAAAATCAGACTTTGTAACCGCTTGTAGGGGAACACTGACCAGAGAGCTTTACTGTGAATAGGTAGAAGAAACGACACGTAGTGTATGAGACTCTGTGCATGAAATCTTCTCCAGATCCGTGTAACACGCTAATGAGCGTGACTGTGTATTAATAACTTAACGATGGCGTAATTATGACATCAGAGGCTAAAGAGCTTAAGCGAGGGCCTGAGCGAACGAGTAGAATATCTTGATGGCCGTGCAAAAAGCTTGTTCTCATTCCGTCATGAGATTATTGCTATGGAACCATAGTCGAAATGAGTTCTCACTGAAACCCAGTCTAGCATATCTCACATGAAAAACCGGTTTCTCATTTCAAACAGAAAATTGCGCGCACCATGTCAATAGGGATTTCTCTTTTATCTGTTATTTGTTTTATGTAAGCCTGTCCCAAGAAAAGTGTGGTTTTACAAACTACCATCAAGTTGGAAGTAAAACTCTATTTTCTTAAAGCTGCTCAGTATTTTTCTCTCTTTACCTCTGCATGTGTGAGAAAGGCAATTTATAAGGCATACATTTTAGACTAAATTGAACGATAATGTTCATTTAATTTAATCATAAAAATTGCAATATTTGTTACTTCTATTTTGTTATATTCTACGATTGCCCCGTCGTTGAGGAGTATTGAGTCTTTTTGACAAATGTTTGTAGAAATACCGACTGTAATAGGATACTAGTTTGCTGAAAGCCCTATTTTTATTATTATTATTATTATTTACTAACGGATTCCAAAGGTAATGACGAAGCTACTTTTGTTGTCAACCACATTTTTGCACGCTACACTTTTTCGTCGACTGTTTATATTTGTTTTCTAGGTGTGGGACACCATGGTTTTTTTTTTGTGTGTGTCATCAATCTTTCGACTGGACTGATGCAATCCTCCATCTCTTTCAATCTTGCGTTAGCCTCTTCATTTCAACATACCCCTTACAACCCACCTCCTCAATTACCTGCTTCCTCTACAGTTCTTACCTTCGAATGTTCACTTTACTAACAAATTAACGAATCCCACGTGTCTCAAAATATGACTCACCACCCTGTCTTTTTCTTTCTATACGACTCTTCTACAAATTTCTCTCCTCACCCACCATTTTCAAAATACGTTCATTTCGTACTTATCTGTTTACTTAACATTTAGCATCCTTCTATAGAACTACATTTCAAAAGCTTAAATTTTCGTTATTTCTGGTATTCATAAAGTACATGCTTCGCTAGCATAAAGTGCTGTACCACAATACTCGATAATTTGCCTTTAATCAGTCGGTGGCCACTCAATTGCTTTTCTAGGCCGTCGGTGTTTTTTTTAAATAAGTACTATAATTATAGACAGCAACAATAGAAGTCGTTAGGATGTCATCATATATCGCAATTCAACGTTGCAAAGGAATCATTATTTCGAAAAAAAGTGTCTCTCTTTCATTTTTCCAGGCATGCTCCGATTATTTTTGAATGTAACTTTCTTTCTCAGGGTTATCTGCCACAAGAACGTTCTTGTTTCTCAACTCTTGAGATACCGTCATTGATCATATGTTTGGATTTTCGTGATTGTAATCCGTCGCTGTCACCACTCAAAACAACAGGGTAAAAGTGAGAACAAATGTATATTATGAACAAAATCCACTTTAAGTAAACTACAAACGATTGTAACATGTAAAATACATTTTGAAGTACTTTTTTTTTGCATTGAGAAGTAATTCCATTCAACAACATCTGTCGCTACATTAACGATGTTTATCCGTTATTGTATATAATTACCCGGTAGTTTGCCTTCAAAACCAATATATGTATTGTAATGGTATGAGAACATTACGTTTACGTTATCTGTTTAGTGTGGTTATGAGCAGCAGGTAACAATTATTCTGTGCTGACGTTAACTGCCAGCGACACAGTGACCAAGGGGGTCAGCTACCTACCTGATCCAACTTCCAGGAAACCAGCGAGGCGTTTAACCGCTGACAAGAGGTGACGCTCCTCACTGTTAACTAGTGAAAGACTGTGTAGGAACATCTTCTTAAGAGCGAAATTTATGTGGCTCCAACACTCATAGTAGTAATTTGTACAGTCGCGACAATTTATGAAGACAGACCGTGGCGAAATGCAGACACGGCGTGTTTCTCGAACAATGAAAAACCGAGGAAGTGCCGATAACATGCAATTCCCAGAAACTTAAACTCGCGGCCAATCAGGAGAGCCTGAATGAAGAGAGGTCGTGTGTGTGTGAGTGTGTATGTGGGAAGGACAGTGATCCTCCAATATAAAATCCGTTACTATTCTATTTAAAACATAATTTTTCATGTCTGGACGTTTCCGGAGATGACAGGGAGAGAGAAGGGACTGGATTGGCTGGACCGACGTCCGTGGGTCTCCCCGAGCTGTGGAAGTGAGCGGCGATGAGGGCAAGAGGGACTCGTTCGG
The DNA here is from genome assembly GCA_031002005.1 of Vandiemenella viatica. Classification (NCBI taxonomy): domain Eukaryota; kingdom Metazoa; phylum Arthropoda; class Insecta; order Orthoptera; family Morabidae; genus Vandiemenella; species Vandiemenella viatica. The sequence goes on along the minus strand of JARYHS010013630.1, from coordinate 328,607,690 downwards.
CAGATCTCGAGACGAGAGGTCACTGAAGCGAGCGGAGAGCCGGCAAGAGGCGACCCATACAAAGTCATAAGTGTTTATGTCCACACGGACACAAGTGTGATTGGAAGTGGTCCATGTGAAGACAGGTGCTGGTGTATCTTCCCCTGTGCTGACTCACGGTAAACACCTTCATTAGGAAAGTGCACTAATATTCGAAGTCACTCTCTCACCCAAATAGCGACCCTGGCAAGGAAACTTGCATATAACAGTTTCAATCTGCCGAAACCCAATGAGTTTTTAGCCGGAGCATAAATTAAAATAACTTCGTGGTTACAACAAAAACAATGACGTGCCTTTGTCCTTTTGATTATTCAATTTGTTTATATCTTGTAAATATTTCAGTGATGATCGAAATGATATGTTCACTTCATATGTAAATTTTTACCTGAATAAATGTCCAGGTTATGGAAGTTTTATTGATGAATAATGATGTCATGCATTGTAATTGATTACGAACCCGTTCTCAATTGAAATAACTTTAATTAAATTTTCCTTTAGATTAAGAATTAAATTCATATGTTTTTTGTAAAGTAATAAGGCACCCAGACCCGCCACACGCTTCAGTATTCAGAATACTAAAATAGTAACAGCCAAAAAAAGTGCTAGATTCGGCGTACCTGCACTATCACATGTCTAAGAGCCATCAGAAGATGGCGACAGAGCATCCATTCACCGAAACACCTTGGTCACTAGGCTAGTCCCCCGAGAATATGATATTAACTATGAACGTTGTTCCTGAATTGCTGTGGATGTGTTCTGAAAAGTCAGAAAAAATTATATAAATAAATAAGCTGTGTACAGCATTGTTGTCCATCATGCTGCAAATGACCAGGCCAGCAAATGACAAAGTTTTAATTTGCCGTGCATCCGACTGACTTGTGCCTGGTCAGCTTTACGTGCAGTATGAACGAATAAACGCCCTGGCGAACTCACGTGATCAAATCCTTATCCCACGGTGATTGGAACCAATGATCCGAAATTTCGAAGGTGTGTGACTCCTCCTCTGACGTAGCAGATCATTCAGTACATATTTTGACATGTAGAAAAAGTTTTTTTTTTTTGTGGACTTCTGCCACTTCCCTTTGCTCTTTCATTGACTGCTACACTCCTTGCAACCATCTTAGTGGTGATCTACCTCGTCGATTCCGGTTAGTTGGTTGATAATTAAAGATTAGTTTTGATATTCTTCCTTCATCCATTCTGGTTAGTTCCCCGAATCACAGTAGCTATTTCCTTTCAACGTTCTGTACAATTGTATCTTTGATGGTATTTTGCCCCCTGATTTGTTCATTCCAAGCATGATCTAATTTAGACATTCTGGAAGCTCTTTGAAGGAAATCTATCTTAGTTCTTCTAACTTCTTGCGGTTTCTTTCTGTAGCTGGTACCATTATGGCTCTATACATATTTGTTTTGTTTTCAGCCAAATCTTAGTGAACCATAGAATTTTTGTATGACAGACTTCCCTCGCTTTAGTCTATGTCCCCCTTATTACTAATCCCCCCCCCCCTCTGGTGAGACTTCGTGAGATCTGGTCCGAACCCCCCCCCCTTCCCCTCTGGTGAGATCTGGTCGGTGACACCTCCCGTAGAAATCGCCCTCGCAACTTTTTTGAGACTTTTTCTTTAGGTCTCACCCTTCCAAAGACGGTTACACCCCCACTTTTCGACGAAATACCCCCCTAAAATCGACTTTTACGTGTTTTGTAGTTTTTGTGTTTTTTGTTAGCTCTACAGTCCAACAAAAATTTCCAAAACCTCTCGTGAGAATTCCGTTGACCCCTCCCCTCCTCCTTGGTGAGATTCCGTTGACCCCTCCCCTCCTCCTTGGTGAGATTTCGCCGGACCCCCCTCCACTCTGTTTCACCTCACGTAATTTATGGACGCCCCCTAGTGCTTCCCAAATGTTTATACTTCGATACTTTGAGAGCCGATGTCATCTTATAAATAGCCAGGTATTCTGTCTTTGTGGCGTTGATTTTTAACCACATTTATTATACTATTTTTACTAACTTCAATACCCTGTAAGCTAGGTCCTCTTCATCCCCTGCTACTACTACCCGGTCATCTGCAAATAACAAACGACATAAACAGGTATAACACGGTACTATAAGGTCCGCGTAGTGGAGCTTCGTTAGCCAGTTGTTGCTACCTTTCATCATGTGCAGCCGATGTAAAGGTGCGGGAGACAGTGCGGGTGGGGAAATTTCGTGCTCTAACTAAACCGAATTCAGATATATCTGCGAGCATGGGCTCCTCCATGTGTGATGCCGCGCAGCGTTGACGGAAGTAGGCAAGACCAAGTGGTCGCCTACTGCTAAGCCGACTTCCTCTTTCAGTCACTGTCACCCCAGGGAATCTGGACCCTCTACGAGTGACCACAGCCGCTGCCCAGGGATGACCAAACATACCATGCGTTGAGCCTCATTAGTCAAAAAACCTTGTGATCTACAGACTCGGCGATGTCCACAGACATAAAGGTCCACCACCTGATAGAATAAAAACGCCTCAAGTGGAGCAGTGGCACAGCTGTATAATACCTAGCAGTATATGTCCAGAGCCAATAAACTCTGCCTACGAAATATAAGGCAGTAAGAGAGAGCATTATGATTTAACAGTCATCTGAGCTGGACTACTGACCCAGTTTTGCAATCAGCTGCTATAATTTACTGGAGCTCTGTCACTAGTATAGGTTCTCATTTGGATGTACTGAATTCCTTTTATCACAATCTGTCTTAATTTAATTTTGATAGAGTGCGTGTTCGAATAGAAATTTCACTATTCACCTTTCTACTATTTTCTTATTATTATTATTATTAGTTACATTGTTATTCTCTGTTTAACACAATTCATTGATAGTCTGTATAGTTTCATGAAAGTTAAATCATAAAATCTATTTCTCAATAAGTGTTATAGTAAGTGAAATCTTGAAACAATATCAGACTAAAATAAATCGGATTGTTACTTAATTTATTACTGTTAATAACCACTATTACATTTACGATGATAGCATATTTCGGATAATTTGCTCAGATTTCAGCTCATTTGTTAAATAAAGATCTAAAGACGGGAAAAAATAATAAAATACAAACAAAATCTAATCAAATTGAGAATCGGTAACAGATCTTTAGTCTTAGCAGTTCTGTATTCCCAAAAAAATTTGATAAAGACTTAGACATTACATAAACGTGGTCATTAAGTGAGATATCGAAATTCTATATGCTCTGAAATTTCCCAACCGATCAACGAGGTTACGTGAATAGCAATCAGGTTTTCATGCCAACACATACGGGAAACTGGGAACACTAACATTTTAATCAAACAGCAAGTCATTACTAATTAATTATATCAAACAGAAATGTTTTTGTAGTGAAGTAAGTTGTAAAATAGTTCTATACATAAAACCATTCAATTAGGTTAAAAATTCAAGATGGCGCACGAAATATAAAATTTAACAATTGGCTAGATAAAGTCTAATAATGATTTATGTTGCGTAAGTGTTTCGTCGTAGTGTTTTCTCATCTGTCTTCCAGCGGAAAGAAGCAACTGTTGCTGAAAACAATAGGAGCCTGCATAGCCAGACATTGTCATTCTAATACTCGTAGTTACCCGATATCACGGGGCTGTGCAAGCAAAGTTGTGTAAAATTCAAAGAAGCAGGAAGAGAAGCGCCTCGTTGAGTTTTTAGGAACAGTGACTCTGCAGTTTTAGTGCACTTACGTAATCGATTAGCACCGTACTCTAGCAAGTAGGGGCGTACCAACTGTAGTGCCTTGAACTTCCGTCCATTCAAATACGGATACGACAGGATAACTACGGTAGCCATACGGATTTCCGTCGGTGGGCACTGTATTTATGTATATGTATGAGGCACTTGAAGAATTACCATTTCAATTACTGCCTTTAGGTAAGGCCTGTTCTTACCTGGTGTTAATAGTCGACTCATCTCCAGGCAATAGGTGTCAGTCTGGTGTGGAATATGCAAGGTACAGCATTGTTGGTCCATTATTATTCAGCGACGGCTGAACACTTTGGACTCTGAAACACTGAAAAGGCTGCTGAAAACCTGTAGCGTATCGTGACGTTCTCACTTCTTCGCGAATACATTCGGTCGCTGTGGGATACTGCTAAAACACAATACCTAACACCAGATGAGGTTCAGTTTTTGGCAGATGTGCTGGATCTCGCATTAGAACTAGAAACACTTGTCACTGCATTCTTGCTACTGTAATCTGCTAGTATTAGCGGTGCCCAAGAAACGATTTCCTGACTCCCTGAGATTCAAGTTTAAGAACGGTTACAAAATTTAACTTGCATCCAGCTAATTGTTAGGAAGCTGGACTCATATTAGCAAGATATCGCCCAATTAATAGGGAATATGTATGAAATTCAAATTTACGTCCAGCATTTTTATTTTGAAACTATTAGTGTAGAATTACCGCTATAACGTTTTTTCCTTATTTATTTGATTTTTATTTAATAATTTTAATTAATCAAAAGTGCTAAAAATACAAGGGAAATGTAACTTCGCAAAACGCAACGCTATTGGCCGAATCGAATCGTGACGACCAAGTACACGATATTATTGTGAACAAAGGCGTAGTTGCTGGGAGTTCTAATAGCTTTGCGATTGTGTTGAAGCTTATATTAACATATCAGCATAACTGGTGAGATGTATTCTTGCTACAATACACATACCAAATAATGACTGAAAACGGCTTTCTGAAAGCACAATCGGATAATCTTCCAAAAATTGATGCTTACATGATGACAAGATATTTTTCAACAAATCCGAATTTTACGGCCGCTCAGCTCAGAGCAATGAAAGCTGCAAGGTAATTAAGTGGTAGATATTTCAATATTCGCATGCAAATAAACAAAAACAAAAAAATGCTAGATGTCGGGTATATAGTAAATTATTACCCATTTTTATCAAATGGCAGCGTGGTCTATGCGGTAGGGTATTAACTTCATAATTTTCGTCGGGTATATAGTAAATTATTACCCATTTTTATCAAATGGCAGCGTGGTCTATGCGGTAGGGTATTAACTTCATAATTTTCTGACCTGCGTTCAAATCCCCTCAGAATTCACGGGTTTACCGACGGATTGTCTTTTCACAACACAAATCGGCCACACATCCTTAAAAACTTCATTGCAATCATTCGTCAAGAAAGTCTCCATTCTTACATTTTTTCACTTTTTGTTAATAATTTGTTTCGGTGCGTTTTCAATTGAAATAGTTCATATCATGTTATTTATTTCATCTTCGTCGTTTCTTTACTTGTATATCATCAAGAGGTATTTTAAATGAAATACGTAGCATTTGGAAGATAGCTTTTTCTTTCTTTCTTCTGCACTCGATTTGTTTCAAGAAAGATTGCATGTAAATGGTTGAAAATAAAATAGTAGACCTATCCGTGACGAAAAATGGAGCTCGACAAGGAAATGGAAGAACAAGTGACAAATGCTTATAAACATTGCTAAAATCTTGTATCAGATTCCAGTTTACTAGCAGATTCGCCTCATGACTTAATTTCATTGGGTATGGAGCGAGTCATATTAGGAAGCCATTTTTGATAACAGTGGCGTAGCTAGGTCAACAAGGGCCCCGGAGCAAAAAATTTATTTTGGGCCCTCAGGCCAGACGGGCGACCTTTTTTTTGCTTTGTGTTGCTGGTAGGGGCCCCCTGAGCTGACGCTGTGGGCCCCTGAGTTGTGCTTGGGGGTCCCCTGAGCAGTGGTTGGGGGCCCTTAGTGTGAGGGGCTCCCTGTGTCTCAGGAGTCCCCTTAGACGATGGCAGAGCTAAAAAAAGGGTCGCCAGTTTGCCGTTAAGGCCCGTGGGCCTTCTGAACTGCGCTTGGGAGCCCCCTGAGGTATGCTTGGGGACCCCTGAGCGTAGGGGCCCCGGTGCACTGCACCTCCTAGCCCCATAGTAGCTATGCCCCTGGTTGATAAATGGGTCGAAATTACGTTTGGTGTATTTGTTATAAGCTATGTGACTTCTTTTAAATTTTAATTCGCGCTATAAAAGTATGTAAATGAAATTTTAACAAAATAAATAAGTGAAGCATGCCAATTTTTGAAGATAAAAATTAGTAAAAATATTAGATTCTGAGGGGATTTGAACTCTGGTCACAAAATTAAGAAGTCAGCACCCTACCCCAAAGACCACGCTGTCGTTATCTCAAATTGGGCAATAATTTACTACATACCCGTCATCTAGAGTATTTTTGTTTATTTGTATGCAAATATCTCAAAAACTAGTGAGCTTTTTGAAAAACGACTATAGCACACACATATAACCTGTGTACCCTTCAACATATATGAAGGAGATCGCAATCCGTTCTTAAAATGTCTGTTGGTCTCCAAGTTAGATATGATGAGTTTGAACAGGTAACGAATTTTTATGTTACATTTCCTAAAATACATAAATACAGAAATTCTAAGTACTTACATAAAAATGATCTTCACAGTAATATAAACAACTAGTTGCAGATCTATTCTCATAGCGGTACACCACTTTTTTCTTATATTCGCATCTCGCGGGACAAGAAAATACACTTTATAAAGTGTATTTCTTTTAGTATTTTTGCACACAGGTACAATACAGTACTTATAACACAGTTTTCGACCTCCTTCCATAACCACATTAGTTGGAAACATTAAAGTTTTGAGATCAAACACTCCACGCTATACAGTACGCCAATGCGGTCGTGTACTTACACGTCACAGTGCAGCGCGCCAAAATGGCAGCGTTTAAATCGGCGGAACTGGATTTCAGTTTTAAAGTATTTATTTTGATGTTAAATCTTAATATTTACATCAATGTTATATTTTTTACGGTTATGCACGAATGTAAATAATTGATTAAAAATATTTAAAAAATACATGCATCTTCTCCCTAGCTTCCATGAGTAGGTGGTTCCTGTCGATCATGGATCATTTCGTTGACTTACCTTCCTCGTATACTGTTTGCGTAATTTTTTACTTCGATTATTAGACCTGTTATGAAAAATGATTTTACAGCTCCAGATTTTTAATTCAAATAATTTTCTCACATTACTTCGAACCAATGAATGAATACCGGAAGTTCCCTTAATGACTCATTAGGCTTTGCGGCTCGTCGACGTGGAGCTTATTATAGTCGGAAGAGGATTGAGGTTGGTTTCGCACATTGTCTTTTAAAAGAAACTACTCAGCATTCGGTTGGAAAAGTTAAAAAATGGACTAGCAAAATCTGGATGACCGGCCCTGGCGCTAGGAATGAAAGATCCCCTAATGGTGTTACGAAGGCTTCTGCCCCCGTTCCTTACCAATAATACTGTAAAAAATTATGGGAAATTGTTAAGGTTACATATAGAGATTGGCAAGGGCGTATCCAGGATCAGAACTAGAGGGGGGCAGGATTTGAACTAGGGGGGGGGGCAACTCATTTTGGTTTCGAGGAAGTGGGGTGGGGGACTGAAATATGACATTACAAAATCAAACTCAAACCTATTCAGGAAACTATTTTTATCATTGATTAATATAGTAACCCAACTACTTAATCTAAGGACCTACTATGTAGTTAATTAAGATCGTAAGTCAGTTAGTTTTTTATGTAAACATTAATTGTCTCCGATTTTCAATTTCAATAATTTTGTTTGTCAATATCTCATCGTGTTCTTTCACGAAATTTCGATGCACACTCATCAGACATAATCCAGTCAATCTTTCTCTCCCAAAGTGCTCCTGAACTAGTTCTTCACTCGTCGAAGCGCACTGAAGGCAACTTAATTTTTCTTCTAGGGGGGGGGGGGCAGGAGCCCCCCTCTGCCCCTCGCTGGATACGCCCATGGAGATGGGTCGTTCGCGAGTTAAGCAGTTCTTTAGAACAGTTCTTTTCAAAGAGCGAGTGAGCAGTCGCTCACTAGAAACGAACGGTAGTTCGTCTTGGAAGCGGTAATGACGGTGGTGTGTCAGTCTCGATTGAACTTAACTTCAATTGAGTGTGCGCCAACAATAAGTTGGTTTCCGCTTTGGCACTCTCCCCCGACCCATGTTTATTCTTAGTTCCACGCCGCCGTTCATTGTTTATCCAATCCGCTCTGAAAAAATAAGAAATCCCGAAGCTGGAGATCTCATGTGATTTGTCATAGATCGTTTTAACCTGTTTACTTCTAATTCACAGGTACGCAATTTCAATACAAGAAATAACTTGCACAATACACAAACTTATCTGTCATTAGTACAAAGAGGAGTTAATTATTCTGGTATACATGTGTTTAATAAACTTCCCAAGAGTATACAACAGTCTGCAGATAATAAAGATATATTTAAAGAAAAACTGAGAGATTATCTTATTGCAAACTCCTTCTACTCCATTAAAGAATTTGAACAAATTAATTAATTGTATTCAATATGACTGTTGCAAAATTCAGTTGTAAAAATTAATGTTTATTGTTAAGATCTAGTACCATATATTTCATTTAAGTAGTATCTGCAAATATGCTTCTGCGCTATGTGCACGTCACTTCTTGTTTCTCTGTGTCTTGCCCATGTATATGTAAATTTAATTCCTCGTATATCAAGGTGGTTAAGGATTATACAACTATATATTTGGTTAATTCAGATGCATTTCATTTTTTAAGATGTGTAAATTTTTATGTTTAAAATTTTCAATGCGGTAACATAATACATAAGGTTGTATAGTGAAGATGCATTAAATAAATAAAAATAATAGTTCTAAAAGTTCTATAGCAGACAAATCGTAAAATACGAAGCTGTAATACTGTCGAAATAGATCGTAAGAGAATTTTCTGAGGAACCGAACATTTACTGTTTGAGTCTACAAAAAGTATCATATGCATATAAGCAGAAATATTAGGTCTTATCTCCGTTATCGTGCCTATTTGCGATAATAGTCGAATTGGAAGCATAACTTCGCGTAACGTTATGGGATGCTTTCATAAAATCTCTATCTGGTGCGCCGGATGTTTAAACGTTACTGTTTTGTAGAAAGTACAATATCATAGGTATAACAAGAAGGCAATATTTTCTGCACACCATTTCTCGACGAGTTCATTTTAGTTTGTGTGTGTTTAATAAACGTATTTTCATAAAACCCTTTTGTCTAATAAGTCTAATCGTTTAAATTAAAATTACATGTAAGTGGGTTATGTGAATCAACACTCACTTCATTGCGTTAAAAACTATTCGACTAAAAATTCTTGAATTTTCACGCGTTACAATTCGATGAATAGCTATCTGATATAAATTGAATAAATGTGCACATATTTAATTAATACCGGTTTTTTACTTGCTTTGGTATTTTATTAAATAATTTTTGTTTTATTAGTAGAATTTTATATTTTTACAATACTGTAAAGAGAATATTGAGAGAACAAGTCGTTCTCAAATATTTCATCCTGATCATTTTATTTTACATAAATTCTGCAGCCGGAATACCAGTATTAGTATTATAATGTAACGCTTTTTGCCACATTCTAAGGCACATTTTTATTATATAAATAATAATGTTAGATTAATTTTCATAAATCTTGAGCGACCACTTAGGTAGTTTTTAGTAATGTCCTAAAGTACGCAAGATTCCATGTGTGGACTGTAAAGCCAATGGTGAACATTCAATGCATCTTGTTGCAATGAATATTAAACAATTGTTGAACTGTGTAGGCTTGAAGAGAGTTGTGACATTCCCGAGAGGCGTCCACCGGTACAAGCATTAGCCACGGCGACAGGATTGCGGGGATAAAGGGTTTCGCCCGAGAACGCTTCCTGTCACCTTGGGGTGGGCAGTCAACACGAATCCGCTGACCTTGTGTGAAAAGCCCGCCTCCCGAATATGCTCTCACCCCGCGAAGGCCGAATATTTCTGACCTCTGTGATATACATGAGGAGCGAATAAGATATCGGGGATATCACGCGACATCAGGTCGCCAAGCTCTGACCCAATCGAAGCGCTGCTTATAGCTAAAGTGCGGGGAATTTTGTGTTAAATGTGATCTTCGAAACTACAAGGTAGGAGCCAAAGTTTTCCTCGTAGATGAAAGAGCGACAAGCTTTATTCTGTTGCGGACTCCCAAAAAATTGGCTTTTCTCGCTACCTGCTGCAGTCCGACTACTGGTGTCGAGATTCTGCCGCGGGACGCCGTGCCCGACATAGATTCTATTCTATGCTGCTGCGGGACGACGTTCCCACATAGATTCTGATGTGGGCCGCGTTGCCTAGCTGCTTATGCATGTCAGCGGACTTATGAGACAAGTCTCTGAGCATCGCAGACTTCAAATGCTGAATTACAAATGGTAAAGTGTTACGACCGAGCCATCTAATTGTGCATTATGTGAAACTGAACCCTTTAGCGTCTTTGAGAGGAAAGATCTATGTTCTAACTTTGTAACTGAAAACCCCCTGATCTAGTGGCATACGAGCAGAACTAGTTATTTTCGAATGGCATATTGTTCTTTTTTTTTACGCCTCGTCGACGGCTAAGGTCATTAGAGGCGGGATGGGACTGGGGACAAGGAACGGGAAGCAATTCGGCCATGGCATTTTTGAAGGAAGCATCCCGGCATTCGCCTGGAGTGATCTGGGGAAACCTTGGAAAACCCAAATCTGGAAGCCCGGACGGGGATTCGAACCAGCGTCCACCCGATGTTCATTCGTGGCGCCCTAATTTATTGAAATGTAAAATTTTAGTATTATGGTAGCTATGTCTGAGGTCATCATAACTTGTGCTGTACATTGTTTCCAAGTATCATTCTTTCTTGCATATTAATTCTAAGATGGATTTAAAAATAAATTATAATTGTTTGCTTGCTCATGACGGCTAATTGTAACTCTGAGCGTTGCTTTGTGATTTTGCCTAGCGGTAATTCGCTCAAACTTGTAATCGCCAATGATACTAAATAAATTTCATGTTGTGACAGTTTTCCTGTATTCCAAATAACATCGAGATTCTTGCAAAATCCATATTTTCACTCCTGCATTAAAACAAAGTTAAAACTCCTTTAATAATGATAACAATAAATTTATAAATATTAACCATAAAGTATTCCCCAGTATTATCCCACTACAGTATTGGAGTCTCCATTAATGTGTCCTTTGCCTGTGGTATTTGCGTTAATCTTACTCGGTCCTTCGTAGAAAAATCGGTATCATGCACCACTATAATTATACGGGGCTTCTCCGTGACGATCTTACAAACTCTAGGAATGATGGAAAAGGGTAAGTGACCCTGGTCAGAAAACGACCGGACTGGATTTCTGCCTTATCCTCTCGCAGCGCTCAAACTAAGCGCTCCAACTTCCCAATCCTGATCATGACGTTCAGAATTCTCGCTGAATACTCACCGATACTCTCAGATAATTTCTCCTGTTGATAGACTAGTAACGGCGCACGTAACTTAATGTCAGAGAGACCAAAAATCAAAAGGCTACGGTACAGTAATAATGAATTCCATTTACCTGCACAAGATTCACATTTACAACATGGTATGGCACCGCTGCACACAGTTTTGTCTTACCTGTTCTGACTTATCAAGTCTCTTCGACAACCAGGACGTCATTGCAAAAACTAAGATCATTGTGAACAATTCTGTTGCTATCCCTACCTTACTTTACGAATCTGAATGCTGGATATGTTACAGGCGACATCTTAAGACGCTAGGAAGATCCCGCGCGTAAGCAGACTTCAGCTAGCGCCATATCCTCCTCCCCCGTCCCCCCGCCTATTATAGTGCGCGTCACGGACAATGGCGGCCCAGTTTAGCGAGGTTATGTGCATGTACGTCATCACTCCGCCAGTAACCAATCACATTCAGTAACAATCCAGAGCCTGTCGTGTTAACACGAGTGATGAATGCGATGTGTTTCTAAAGTGTACAGCTTTAAATAAGTGGGCATTGCAATAATTCCTATTCTAAATAATGTAAGATGATCAACATAAGCGTAAGGTTCTGCATAGTCAAAGCAGAAAGCCATATTTTAAAGTATATAAGCATTTTAAGCGCGAAGCAGACGCGAGATGGCCGATGTGCGACGTTGCCAGAGCTCAGGAGATAAATGCTAAAGCGTATGATACTAGCCTTAGAACTGTACTGCATATAGTTAAACGCGGCAACGTCAGATATTCTATGTCAATCCTATTTCTCTCTCTCTCTGCGCGACCCGCCTTCGTTCGTGACGCGCACTATAGTAGTGTCGAAGGCTTCGCACGAGTGCGAGTTTGTATGTGGGACCAATGGGCTAAAGTTTCACCACCCACGGCACTGCCACGTGTGTTTCGGATGCTCTATGCCGGGGTCCACATGATTGACAGTGGAAACTTCCGCCATCGCCGGGTGCCCGCCACCACGACCACGAGACAGTATTTGCAGGGCGATCCTCGCAGTGAGGCGACCTGGAGTCCTGAGAGCCGCCGCCACAGCAGGGCGCTCTACCAGTCGCGGACCGCGTGACAGCGCCAGGAATGGGACGAACCCGTCTGCAGTGAGTGACCGCTATAGTGTTAGTGCAGTGAGAGTTTTACACCATCTATCTGGACTGTCGTGTTGAACCGTTAAGCTGGCTTCCCACCCACGCATTTGCCTTCCGGACCAATCCGGATACCAAGAGCTACCCGTGGGAAGGGTCTCACCGGTGGTTGCAGGGACGGCGCGGCCCTATCCGTCGCTCAGTCGGTGGAGATCAAAGGCCCAGGTAGCTGAAACGACACTAGGCAAGATTGTGGGGAGGCGGCGAGGGCTAACAAGTGGCGCGAGATGATCCGTACACGTCGGCTGATGTGGCGCGGCCTTCAAAACCACGCGCCTTGGGGACCCACCTTAAAGCTTCCCAGGTTGTGTTTTGTAGGCCGCGCCATGCATCCGGATCAGCACGCGCCACCGACTAATGCTCGACACCTCCCCACCACGTCGTCCGCCCATCCGACACACGCGGTTGATCCAGGACGCCCGACTCATGCTGCCGCCTCTCCCGGGTATTGATACCGCGACCACTGTTATTCGTGTACCCCGATCAGAAAACGCCCCGGAGCCTATATATAGGCAATTTGCAGACGGCCTGTCCGTTATTCTGTTTCTTCCGGAGCCGTATTGCGAGAAACCTTGTACTCTTGCCAACATTTTGTGTTTAGCTAGTCGTGACGTATTTTTGACTAAATACAATAACTTTAATGCAATAACTTTCCACCACATCTTGATCTTTTTCGCACTGGTTATATTCATGTGTTTTATTGATTGTTAGTGCCAGGGTTTGTACTAGTTATGGCAGTAATGATGGTCTTGTAATTATCAAAATCCTTTGTCTAGATTAAATGTTGCAAAAATGTAGTTTTTTAAAAAAAATTATTTATTTATTGCTGGAGTAAGGATAAGATCCCCTCTTTATCGCAAGTATAAATGTTAACTATGTAAATTTCTGGACTATCCTCCTTGATGTTCGAGGGAAAATTGTTGTATTGAAACTTCCTCTTTACGGGCTGAAAAACATTACAACAGTTGAGGAAAAATGGGGACATCTCGGCTGTCGCTCTCTGGAAAGTCTGTTATCGTTGCGGTAAAGTGGTGCTTCTCGCATTGGACTCAGAAGTCACTTTCGGACCCATAGATGAAGAGGCATTGTGCTTGGAACACCAACCTACTCGAGTGTTTGCTATATATATGTATCTCTAATATCCTCCGTGTCGTTTGAACAGTGTCGCAGGCAGCGATAATTCTTGCCAGGAGATCCTCTTCAGGCTCGACAAACATCTCGTACACAAGACTTTCCACATGGCTCCACAAGAAGAAATCAAGTGCAATAATATAGTACTACAGCAATACAGTACCGATACACATATTCCACTATCACAGGTATCAGAACGATTTTCACTTATAGCTTTTGCCTCGGTGTTTCCGGACCATGTTCCTTTACCTCAAATTGATACATTTATCCTTCTCCATCGTCCCTGTAAGTTTGTAATATCAACACGGAATCACCCCGTACACCACTATACAAAGAAAGTAAGCCTCGATATTTCGTGGTCTAGTAGAAAAGACCGAGAAAGTCTAGGACTTCCTCGCAGTGACGACAGCAATACACCCGCCTAACGGGGTATCGTGACAAGGTGGCAGTCACCTGCCAGACGGCCTGTCTGCCCACTAGCGAGCTGCTGCGGTGACAAAGAGAGGGGGAAAAGAACAAGAAGTGGGAGACAGCCGGAAAGAAAATTATGCATGGCAAATTTAATTAAAATGGCAGGAGACGGGAAGTCTGCTCCGCGCGAACCCCACTTCAAGTAGACTTGCAACTGCAAGGACGACCGACTCTGCAGTCCGTCTTTCCTTAGACCTATAATCAAGACACTCACAGCGTTCCTTGCCAACGGATATAACGCCTAAATGTATTTGGAAAAAGAGAGCTTATTCAACTAATGCGATTTATTAGTGAAGTTGATAGGCTAACGCTAATACTTCACCAAAAAGAAAAAACAATTTGCACTTATTGGGCACTGCAGACAGAAGTGTTTTTTTTTTTTTTTTTTTCAAATTAATTGTAGAATCAAAAATTAAATTTCATAATTTGTAAACTAAAATCATAAACTTTAGTCTGTTTTTCACATCTATATCTACAAAATATAAATAAAACTTAATTGACATATTAATTAATTAATTCATAGTATTTGTATATACATGAACTTCAGTGAACTCAATTTTCAACATTATTTTCATTGTTTGCATCATCATTATCATTAATTTCAATATTACTAGGGTTATTCATACTATTAATCATTTAATTATATCCTAAAAATGATACAATAGGCTTATGGTAACAGAAATAAGTTAAAATATACATATTTTCAACCTGGAATTTCGACAGGATATGCTAATAAACCCTAAATTTGAAATAAAAGTCAATTCGCATGTTTAGGTTTAAATTTCAAAATTTAAGGGTTTTTACAAATTTTTCAAAAACAAAATTTCGATAATATAAGCTAATAAACAATAATTTTGTATTAGCAACCATATTTTAAAAATTCAACACATAAATCTAAACTTATTATAAAATTTTAGAGAATTTTAATTTTAAAATCCGCTGCAAAAATACCGTCGAACAACTAGGAATCTGTTTTACAACGCTAGCAAGATAACTCGTAAGCCACTATGAATTACTCAGTAGATGATGTATTGCAGAGTTTAAATATTTTAAAAAAAACTTCAGCCGAAACTGGGATTCGAACAGGGGATCTTCCGTTCCCCAGTCACCTACCTTAAACATCCTTTTTTTTTTTTTACAATTTTCTTGATTTTCTTAAGACTACATAATTGATTTCATGAAAGATATATCAGCTTAATTAAGACTACTAAAACTCTTTTCTAATTTTCTTGGTTCTTGTCTTGCCAGCCAGATGGAGTGCGCGTCTTGCAGTATTTAGCACCATTCTGCCCAGACACAGTCACAATTTTCATTGTTTTCTTCAAGTTTATTGAATTATTGTCCCTGCAGTTTTATTGAAGTTTCCAAAATATATTCAGCAGCAACATCTGTCATGATTAAAGACACCCGCCATTCGATTTGTCTGACAGGTAAATTTTCTGTCAGTTTATTAAAGGAAGGTTTTCCGTCATTATGATGTCTAGCATTCTCGTATATTTTATTTCCTAGTGTTGAGGTTGTATAATTACAAAATAGCCTATGTTCATGAGGCCAACGTAGTCTTCGAAATATTTCTTTTGATTTTGTATTATGTAAGTTATAGCGTTTCCTAATAACCATAGAACGGTATTTTGTTTTGTGACAGGAAATTTAATTTTGACAGTTTTAAGAATTTCATTTATACTCGTATTTACCGCAAGACAAGACGTCCTTTCTAGGAGAGCAATTCTTCGTTTTGCCCAGATCTATATTTGTTGATTTTCTCCGCACGTTGTTCTAGGTTCAAGCGTGTCTGAGTTGCCACAATGTGGGCATCTGTCTGTTGCTGATAGATGTATTGCATACAACCTTTTGTTCGTGGTGATGGTTTCATTTACAACATCGTACCAGACAGATTGTATCCTAGATGTTAAAACAGTGTTTGAGATATTTAGCCATATGTTGTTCCATGAATAGTATGGGTACATGAATTTTATTTTTATGCCGCGCTATGTTCATTACCCTGTATATTTCTTTGCCGTTTTATAGTGTAGGCTACTTCCTATGGTTTTGGCGTACGTTTCCTCCGATTGGTATTGTAGCATATGCGGGAGGATATATGTAATAGATGTCATGTTAAATGGTGATACATCATGTGTAGGTCTGGTAACGGATACCAGCTTGTTGGCCAAGCACGTCGGGTCGTTATAGTTATCATCGTAACCATCCTATTATATAAAACGCTAGCGTGGCGTCTGCGTGCGTCATCTATAGCTGCTACTCCTATTGGCTAAAGAACGGCCAATCATCAACCACCATAATACATTCGTACCACCATCTTACTTTTCGTTTATTTACAGCTAGACGCAGAAATTCATTTAAGGAGATTCAATATTTACGCTATTTTATCTGTATCAGTTAGACACAGAAATGGAAAAGGAGATTCAATATTTACGCTATTTTATCTACATCAGTTATAAGGACTATGTTAAACCATAACCTAAGAATTTTCTTCGCAGACGGTAAGAAGCAATGAAGTTTATTAAAAACTAGGAGAAAAGTACGTAATGCGAAATGTATTAGTCAAATAAATAACAGTTATCCGTTTTCGAAATTATAGTCTCCGTCATCTAAAGTGAAATGCATTTATTTTAAAATCCTAACCAAATATTCGGATAATCTAACCAGAGTATCGTATTCATATAACGAAAGATATCATCAAAGATGACTTATTCGTTTCTCCTTATAAGCTTTTCCATAATAAATTCCTACTACCATTATATATGATACCTTTAGTTTTTGATACATGTGTTAGCTGTTAAATGAGATTTAAGATAACCTTTTTATCAGATCAATTTATAAATTGCAATTCTACAACGATATTCTTGCACCAAAATAGTGGCGATTAGAGATATTAGAGATTATTTAGACAGTTTTATAAATACGCAACCGCAAAGTCTCTGCTATTGGTAAATTCCAAATCTCATTCCGGTCTATGTTCTGAATAAAGATTATTTATTACGGTTTATTTCCGTTTTGCATATTTTACTGAACACTTTCGTTAGTGGTATTTGTTCACGTTTATGCGTTTTTGATGTTATACTTTCCGTCATTTAATGTAAAATAAAGTAAAGTAAATAAATCACTGGAGATCACGATTCCGCCAGGAATTGCCGTGGTAAAACGCAAGACTCCTCTAGAAATTCTTTCCGAAATACATTTAACTGTATTATGACGGTCCAGGCTGTAATACAACCTAATTCCTATTTGAAAATAGTGGTACAGGCTGTATTACAACGGAATTACTGCTGAGCACCCTCTGCCACCCACAATTTTGTGAATTGCAGAGTATATATGTAAATGTAGATGAAAATAATATGTCTTGCGACTGACTACAGCAGTTTTACTACGCCATTACTGAATGTTATTTTGCCGGAATAGCGATCTCCAGGAGACCTGATCGTAATTCATTTTTCCTTACAAGCTTTTCCTGAATAAATTCCTACTACCACCATAGGTGATACCCATCATTATTCATATGAGGGTAATAGAAGCTGTGATTTTCGAACGCAATATTAGTGGGGTTATGGTTAAGTTGACCAGAATCGCAACTGACACATTTTGTTGCAGCATAATTCACTTTGAAATCAGTTTTACAAACCAATTAAACTGCTTTCATAAGCGCCATATTACTAAAGGTATTAATTAATGCGGGTGGAAGTAGTTCCATATTTAACGTGCTGAATTGTGTCTGGACCAGGAAGAAAGCTGATATTACATGGATAGCAAAAGTTTTTGGGATTCCTAATTTGATTTAATTTCATTGGTTCTTTACTTCCGGCATCACTGATTCAGTAGAATGGCTATATGAACTTCAAATGATATATGTAGAACATTGCAAAATCAAGGCCATTAGCATTATGTAATATCAATACTGTATAATTAACCAACTGAAAAAAAAAAATGAACTGCCAGAATATTGCGTTCAAACCGTCATTTTTGACGGGCTCGAAGCTAGTTCTTTTAATAAGTAGAGAAATGCATCCTTTTCTAATACTTATCAACCCTACTCCTCCTTTTTTTGCTGGCCAAGTCATTGTTTCGAAGGCGACTTTAAAAATTTTCTCTCCGCTCACAAACACTATCCTAATACTTTCTGAATCCTATCTGCGATTTGATCTGGAATCGGTAAGACTTGAGTTATGTATGACATTTTGCTCAAGATTAAAATTTGTGCGATTTTTGGACACTGCATAGTGTCTTACTCACGGGCACAATGGATTTCTATCACGGTTGGATTTTTTGTAATAATAAGCGCCAATTATTAATTACTAGCCACAAAGCCCGTCAAAAATCACGGGTTTAATGGAGTGTTCTGGCAATTAATTTCTTTTTAGTTGCTTACCTAAATAGAATTGTTATACATTGTGCTGTAATTTCTCGTCCTTGGTTATGTAGCAAAAAGTTTCAGTCGTCAACATGGTCCAGGTTGCGTTTCAACCTAACCACAATCTCCGCCAATATCGCCGCTAGAAAATCAAAGCTTCAATCACACGCGAATTAATACATTCCGTGTAACGCATGATAGTGTCATCATGCATTGCAATACAAATTTGATCCAAAATCTTTTTTTTTTTTTTTTGACTGCTTTACGTCTCTCAACAGCGAGGTCTTTAGAGACGGGAAAGGATGGAGGGCAAGGATGGGAGCAAGGAATTGGAAGGAATTCGGCCATGGTCTTTTGAAGGAAGCATCCCGGTATTTGCCTGGAGTGATTTGGGAAACCATGGAAAACCCAAATCTGGATGCCCGGACGGAGATTCGAACCGCCGTCCTCCCTAATGCGATCCAAAATCTTCATACTTTCTTAAATCTTTCTTATTGTCTATGATGAAGATCGAGGTTTAAATGTTTGACACAGCTTACATCCCGCTAAAATAATGACCCCAGTGAAAGCGACGGATGCTAAAAATAAATCTTAACAACTTACGTTATGCCACGTAATATTAGTTTTAATTGTGGTTTAGGCCGCATAGATCGTGATCAATTTGGAATTTCTTTCATTCAAATCAAGCAATGCAGTAAAAAAAAAAAAGCAACTGATAATTAATATGCCGTTCTAGCATTACATTTCTTAGCAATTACTTAAATTCATAGAACTGTTATAAAATAAAGCGCAAAGCAATTCCTAGTACCATGCCCTGTAACAAAAGGTTTTCGTTGCTATCCTGGTACAGGTTTCATTTCAACCTAACCACGTACTAAACTTGCCGCCAGAGAAACAATCACAATACATGAACTATGTCGCATTTTAGTGGTTGAATCGCGATATAAACTAAATCAAAAATCTTTAAGGGGTCTTCCATCTTCCTTTTTTATATTAATTATTCATAATTATACTAACACCTTTGAATGGCTGACACAGTTACGGTCGGCTGAAATAAGGCATCAGTAAAACCAAAGGAAATTAAAGATAAATATTAACAACTTACGTCATTCCACGTAATATTAGTTTTAATAGCCGGAACGTGATGTTCTACACCGGCCCAAACTGATACTGCCGTGTTAAAGTTTGTTTTAATTGCCTCGTTATAATAGCACATTCTTCACATTTGTACTCTCCTTTTCCGAATTAAATTAAAAATGCTGAAATGTGAGACGCTCCGCAACCGCAAAATGTTAGCAACATTTTCGTTAAAACGAAGTAATGATTTAAGTAACAGAAAACAAATTAAATTATTTTTTTTAAAAAATCAAATTACGCATGACCTCTGCTGTAACTTCAAGTGCCAGTGCTAATAACAATCTATCAAAACTGCCGCTAACATTAAAGCTTTTACCTTACATATCTGTGGCCAAAGATTTTAACTAATACTTTTACATAAAACATATGTTAAATAAATCTAAGCAACTAATAATTGTGTTGATTTAAACGCAATACATACTTTTACTTCATTGTTCTGTCAGTTAATTTATTCACGGATGCTTAGAAATGTTATTAAATAACATGCATAACCAAGAAAAATGGTGTAAAGCGTGATGTCATTACGTGACAGACGACTTCATACATGACAGACTTGCTTATTATAATTTTAGACTAGCCACAAAGCCCGTCAAAAATGACTGGTTTCAAGGAGTGTTCGGGCAATTAATTTCTTTTTAGTTGCTTACCTAAACAGAATTGTTTTGAAATAAAGCTCAATGTGCTGTAATTTCTCGTCCCTTGTGATGTAGCAAAAGAGGTTTCAGTTGTCAACTTGATGCAGGTCGCATTTCAGTCTAACCACAATCTTTGCTAATATTTCCACCGAGCGTGGTGGTGTAATGGCTAGCGTTCTGGCCTCGCATTCGGGAGGACGGCGGTTCGAATCCCCGTCCGGGCATCCAGATTTAGGTTTTCCATGGTTTCCCTAAATCACTCCAGGTGAATGCCGGGATGCTTCCTTCAAAAGGCCATGGCCGAATTCCTTCCCATTCCTTGCCCCCATCCTTTCCCGTCTCTAAAGACCTAGTTGTTATAGGAGACGTTAAGCAGTTTTAAAAATATATATATTTCCGCTAGAAAATCAAAGCTTATATCACATATGAATTGAAATACTGTATTCCTTGTATCGCATTTGACTGTCATCATGAATTGCGGCATAAACTTGTTCCAAATTCTTCACGTGTTCTTACATCTTAATTTTTTGTTATCTATGATGAAGATCGATGTGTTAACGGATGACATAGTTTACATGCAGTTGAAATAATGACCACAGTGAAAAAGAAGGATGCTAAATTAAATCATAACAACTTGTGTTATGCCTCGTAATATTAGTTTTAACTGTGGCTTAGCCCGCATAGATCACGATTAATTTAGAACTTTTTTCATTCAAACGAAGTAAAAAAAACCCAAGTGATAATTAATATGTCAATTTAAACAAAATACATACTTTTCTTTCAGTGTTCTGGCAAATCATTTGTTAGCAATTGCTTAAGTAAACACAAAAATAAGTCATAATGTAATTCCTATTGCCTTGCGCAGTAACAAAATGTTTCTGTTGCTA
>JARYHS010013630.1:328552492-328585491 GCA_031002005.1 Vandiemenella viatica | reverse complement strand
TTCCCTTTTGATTCCAGAAGACATTTTACGTTTTTTTTTTCTCATGTCAGACCGTTGTAAATTACATACAGAGATAATTTACTGAGGGAAATAAATATTCACATGCTCTTGTGAGTTCTGTATCTCATTTTAACTATTGGAAATGTTATGAAAGGAAAGCTACGTGGCCTGGCTGGCAACCCCCCCTCCCCCCACGTAGCTCAACGTAGCCTTCCAGCCAACCCCTCCCCCCCCCTGGACCGAGCCACGTAGTTTGTGCACACTCCCTAATCAGCGCAGGGCCGTGTGTGCAGATCTGACGCGTGAACAGAAGGAACATGAGACATTGCATACCCGGTGCGACAATGAAATAATTAGACCGATTTTGTAGCGCGTGATGTGACAACACTGCAGCCGGTATAGACTCACCATCTTTGATCTTCCCACTACTATTAGTCAAAGCTAGTAGTGAAAACGTCTTTTTGTAACTCGTCACGAAAATGGAATTGCGAAATATCGCGAACGGTACGTCGTTTCTTTTGGTTTTTAACTCTGTGAGAAGCCGACCCCGGCAGCGTAGGGGATAGCGTGCTAGCCTCGCGTTGCAGGGGTCGCCGGTTCGAGTCCGGCAGAGGGCATGGGCGGTTTTAATTAAGTGTTGTGTTTGTCTTGTGTCGTCTATACCAGGTAGAATCTATAATACATTGAATGATACAATACATCGTTGCAAACTACAAACTTACATAGTGCTGGCTGTATGGCTGTGTAGCCAAATGCCATTTTTAAAAATTAAAAAAATAAATAAATAACTATGTGAGAATAGGACGACAAGTTACGATAAGCTTCAGAAGATTTTTTGGAATAAAGTTGTGTCAAGAGGTTAGCAGCCACAAATTTCGGAGTGTTTCATTGTTAGTCTGTGAGATTACTGAATACCATTTTTGCACAAATTTTTCTCGTTCCCATATCTTCAGTTATTTTTTGGCGAATACTCGAATAATTTTCAGTTCCTCTGCAATAATATTTACTGATAATATTCGATCGAATCGTACAATTTCACGAACCCTTGCCATGTAAAACTGTGTTCGAGTGCTTGATGGTCTTCCACAGCGGTCTTCGTCTTTTACATTTTATACCAACGAAAGTTGAGCTTGTGACTCAATCTCATTTCCAGAAACCTTCCGAAACTTATCGTAAGCTGTCGTTGTATTTTCACCGAGTTAAAAATAGAATGAATTGGATTACCGTTGCCCAATATTTCGCGGCGATTTCATTTTCATGGCGAGATACACGAAGACGTTTTTACTTACTGCAAACTAGTCAAAACTAGCCATGGTTTACATGGATCTATTTCCTGGAAGAGTAGAGTAACAAAGATAGTGCACTTTACAACTTGACTATCGCAGCCTTGGGACCAGCTACTTGGGGTACAGTATAAGGCGCTTCCTGTGTGTGTTTGATAAAAATGATGATTAAACAGACAAAGTATTTCGAAATTGTCTAACAAAAGTTTCAAAAGCTTTGATGATGAAATTCGCGGAAACTACTGAAGAGGTGATAAACAGAGAAAGAAATGCGTGGATGAAGCATTGGCTAAAAAAAGGATTTACTCAGACTAACATCACTACTTTAGAGGAGGAGTCGGAATATAAAAGTAGTTTTAGAAGGACGACAGAAAAATGTGTAGAGCTGTTGAATATAGTAAAAAGAAAGAAACAAAGTTGTCTTAGAATGACACAAGAAAAATTTGCTGAACATAGTGAAAACTAAAATGGAACGACAAGACACGATAATGAGAGATGCATTAAAAGCAAGAGTAAAATGCCAAGTAATACAAAACTTTTTTTATTTACGGGAACAGTTACCGAAGTCTTCTCATTTTATTCAAGTTTTAAGACCTGCGATAATTTTTCGTTTTAAATATATTTAGATGCTATCATTTGCCCGCCGTTTCGTGCGCTGAATGCAATATGTGTGGAAATGCTTTATTCTAGTACCAAATATTAACATGGGAAAGGAAGAAACGTAAATGTCATCTAAAAACTTTCACTTCTTTCAGTTATTATCATAGACTCGGCTTTCATACTGATGTCCGAAAGATTTGTTCCATTATATTTTAACGCAATTACAGGTAATGTGTGAAATATAAGATATTAAAGCTACTTGAAAAATTATTCAAATTAATACGTAGTGATTATTGTTGTATATTAATATTATCCCAACCCACGAAGAAATATAGAATTATATCACTAAGCATGAGTTTTGAGTGGGATTACATTGTGGTCACAACGAAAAATATTATTTCTAGAAAAGTTAATTAAAAATCACGTTTTTAAATGGTTATAAGGAATAAAACAACAAAATGCCATCAGGTTTTAATATCGATTTTAAGCACAAATATGTTTACAGTAAATTAAAAAGCACAATTTTGTTCCGCTTATGCAAGTGTTAAAATGTGTTGTAGCGGCTTGATTAACAACAACAAACTATAATGTTTTCATATCGACATTGGGCACGAAGATGTTTACCGCAAATTTAATTTCACCCGACCATCCCTAAGGCGTAGTGGCATCAGACAAAATACACATCCAGGAAAATGATCGTCACTATCGCGAGACTGAAATTTAACCATGGAGTTTTCCTCCAAACACCTGCATCGCATCGATTTACAGAACATGTCAAGTTGCACCTGTGATGGAGTCACGAAATCACCACCTATTTCCTTGTAAGGAGAAATGGCGAAAGTGTACGCGGTTTATACAGGAACTTGTGGGACTAGGATTACAGCTACCACTAAATGTGACCCACCTCCTGGCCTTGGAAAACGTCGCCGTCTATCAAGCAATAGTTAAATTCATGGAAGAAAACAATATGAGGATATAATGCAAACTGACACCTAATGGCAAAGCGTGAAAGCTGTATTTTTGAAGAAACAATCAATCATTACTTTGTAAAGTCGTGCTAAATTTTAAAGGCATTGTCAATGATGAAATAGCTTGTACTTCCGCTTCATTTCACGTTGCTGTTAATTCTTGTACCTATTGAATCAAAACACTGTTATTAGTTTAATGTACTTTGCTACTTATATACATATATATATATATATATATATATATACATTCTGATGTTATCCTCATGATGTTTGCTGTTTGTATAGAGAAATTCCGTATGTCAATAAATAAATAATATAATATCACTGTTCTGTTATGCTTAACGAAGTGTTAATCTATAATTTTGGGGTTTGACTAACCTATTAAATGCATTTTAATTTACTACATTTCAGAAAACTGGAGAAAGAAATAATCAAAGTCGAAAAACGATAGAAACAGAATCCAAAATGTAGTTGAATCATCTTTACCGGGTATCTCTTAAAACTCTAAGATGTTTACAGTAAATTAAATATTAGGTACGTTATGTTTGATTCACGTATACTGAATACTTCAATTTACTACATTTCAGAAAACTGAACAAATAAATAAACGAAATAAAAAAAAAAACTCCAAAGAGTAGTAGTGTGATCTTTTTTGAGCAGTTCCCGAAAAGAGAGTTTATCTCAAACACTGATTAATCTTTGGCGCATATATATTTGTCTCGTAACGATTATAATTTCTTGCTCCGTTCCTCGGTCATATAGAGTACTTTCGCAGATTTGAAGATTTTTTTAATTAGACCAAGATTGTAATTGGTAGAACTTTCTTCCTACCAAGTGAGTTTGTGTTTTGTGAAGTATTTGTTTCTTACATCTCAAGCGAAGTGAGGAGCTGAATGGAAAGGTGTAGTAAACGATTTGAAGAAGCATTGGAAATCTCCGAAATGTGGTGCAAACGCTTTTTAATACACCCTCCTCCCCCCTCCCCAATTTCAGGCAGTAAATATTTTACTTATAAAAATCAAAACAACATCGTACTTTCAGGATCTGTTGATGATAAATGCTGGTTCACATATATTAATGTTGGTTTTAAATGTTCTAATTCTGATGGAGGAGTTTTTCAAAATTGCGGATTTTTTGAAGTTGTAGAAAGCAAGCTTTTACCTTATGGCCTAGTTATAGATGGAGAGGATTCATGATCATGAAATAATTCACTGGATATAGAACGTGTTACTATAAGTGACCCAAGTATTCCAACTACCGCCTAAACATGGCGAGAAGAATTTCAGATAAAGCATTTATAATTTTAGTTAGTCGTTTTCGGTTATTTGACAGACTGTTAGCTGTAAAGTTAACAACAGTAAACAGAACAGTTGATGAAGCTTGTGTATTTCACAACCGGTTATAAAACTCATGTTTGCCCACTGGTAGTGCCGATAGTGAAATTATGGAAACTGGAGAGGTAATCTGAAGGCAATGGCGAAAAGAAATCGGTGAAATACGACATATTAAACCGTATAGAGCAGAAAATCAACAACCATGACAAAGATGATGAGGGACCATTAAAAGGAGTATTTAAACAATAAAGGACTTGTTGCATAGCAGTACACATTTTTTTATTTATCATGTTATATTAATTGTATTTCAAATTTGATTTATTACATATTTAAACTCACCACAGGTGCCTTGGTTCTGTTTGATTTTGAATTATAGTACTAAATCATTTTATACGATACAAATCCTACGTATCTGCAACCGATTTAAATGATTTTTTAACATCCTGGTAATAAGTGCTCCCAAAATTTTTAATATTTTGTTTTAATTCGGTCATACCAAAATTACTTTTTCCAAATTTTTACACGATTTGTTGTCTCGTGTATTAGTCGCACTGCCTGAATTCCACAGTCACCTTACAAACAGACAAGTTCCGAAGTTTCACCATCTGTGAACTTATTTTCGATTAATTAAATAACAACACACCGATGACGAACTGATTTCACAACGCATTATGCTATACACTTCTAGCTAATTTACTCTAATGAGATCACATATGGTAAAATACTCTACTATACCAGAGACGATACTATCTTCAATACTTAGCATTTGTATGGGTTTCTAAGGGAAGATAATTTTTCCATGATGGATTGGTGGAACTTCCGCGACTGTGATGTCAAATATGGGTTGTAAAAAATACAGCAACCAGTCACAATATGATGTTGTTTATTAAACCATTACCGGTTTCGAGCTATACCTGCTCATCTTCAGATGGTTTGTAAATGTTTACATCAACAAATGCAATATACAGGAATGTATGGTTGTCCTACAGTAACAAAAGAAGTATTTGTTTATTGAGCATAAATTAATAAGGTATGATGAAGAAGATTACAATCTGTTATTACTTACATTTTGCATCTGAATATATCCGAAAACAAAACCAAAGTCATCTCATTGGTGGGAAGACTTGATAAAGCACTATAAACGTACATATTTACAAACATGCGCTGTATCAGCACTGATGGAGATGGATTGGAGCACACTGTGTTTGCTACTATTTTACAAATACACAGGATATACAAAGCAAAGAGGACATATTACAAAGACACACGATATCAGCAAGTGGTCAATGTATAAGAAAACGTAATCTAGCTGTATTGGAGAAAGGTATTTTCCTAGTTGAAGATGAAATAGATAGATTGGTTTAATAAACAACAACATCATATTGTGACTGGTTGCTGTATTTTTTACAACCCATATCTAAGGGAAGAGTTTCTCGAATGTACAGTACCAGGTACTCGCTTCATAACTTCATTACTATAAGTTAGTCTTGTAAACTAGAGATTGCGCCAGTATTCCGCTTGGACTAGAAGAAGTTGGAAGATCAAGGTCAAAGATGATACATTTAAGCTGAGGGCAGGATTGCCACGTCATGCTTAAAAAAAAAACGGTTTCATTACTTTACTGTCGAACGTCTTACAATTTAATCGACGCATAAGAAAATAATAATCAACTGTATTGAGCTGGCCTGAATTATTGTTCAACTGAATCTTAATTTGTTCTACCATGCAGTGTCATTGACGTGATGGGCGAGCGGTAACGCTCTGGCCATCGCATTCGGGACGACGCAGGTTCAAATC
Source organism: Vandiemenella viatica (assembly GCA_031002005.1). Taxonomy (NCBI): domain Eukaryota; kingdom Metazoa; phylum Arthropoda; class Insecta; order Orthoptera; family Morabidae; genus Vandiemenella; species Vandiemenella viatica. Next base: position 328,579,509 of record JARYHS010013630.1, on the reverse strand, counting down.
CCCATCTGGTCATCAAGATTTGTGTTTTCCATGGTTTTCCTTAATGCTTGGATGGCTCCTTCAAAATCTTATGGCTGAATTCCTTCCCGTTCCTTGCAACCAACCTTTCCCGCTTTCAATGACCACGACGCCGACGAAGTGTAAAGCCGAAACAAAAAATAAAAAATAAATGTTGCAGTGACAAATAAATTTATGGAATTTCGCCATAAGCTTACATTATATGGATGCAGTGCTGAACACTACGTTCTCGCATTTGGAATATAGCATCGAGACTTTCGGATCACCCTCAAACAACGAAGTTACAAGTTATATGTCATAATTTTTGCCAGCTGTCTAACAATTGTTTTGGATTATGATAGACAGTAGATGGCGAACCATGTCTTGTAAATTAATTTTATTCCTCATGTAAATTAACCAAGTCGGCAGTAACTTCGACGAAAGAAGGTATCAAAGCTGGAAGGACTACATTTTTCTATTTCAAACAGATTAAGTTGAGAATTATATGACACGGACTTGAACAGTTTAGCACCATCCGTTACCACTAGAGCAAAATATGAATATAGATTAACCTAGTTTGAGCCATTTCTATATTTTGTGCGTTCAATTCCTTAATAATAAAATGTTTGTAGAACAACGGCAATGAAAACAGCAACTATTTTTTTAAAATAAATCAAACAGCATACAGGAAAAAGAATGAGAAGGAAGAAACACTGGCATGTAAGGTATTCATGGAAATGAATACTGCACGTATAATGTTTTTTTTTTTTTTTTTTTGTTGACTGGCGTAGTAAATAGTAGTGAAAGGCATCTTGGTCCGGTCCTGGGATGGTTTATGATGGTCCCACCTCCAATGTACATGTAGATTCTTATTATTATAGGTTTCAATGGGAAATAAATTTAGAAAATATAATATCAAAGTCAGGTTAGATTGTCATGAGTGATAGTTAGAATCACTAAAATTAAATTACAGTGAAATTTCACATTTTGTATCTTGTGTACAACGGATTCAGGACCCAGGATTCCTATTGGTTTAAAAAGAGTTCTTGTGAAAATTCTTCACCATAAGCTTTAGATAGTTTATTTTATACGCATTCGGGTTTGAATACTTTTGACAATCAATACAAAAAAAATGCATGGTAGCAGTTTCATTCTTGTTCCAGACTACAACTTGAAACATTATTATTTTAAACATTTTCGTATAGTAGTCATTGTGAAATTATACAATCAATACAAAAAAAATGCATTGTAGTAGTTTCCCTCTTGTTTCAGACTAAAACTTTAAATATTATTATTTTAAACATTTTCTTATGGTAGTCATTGTGAAATTATTTTTGTGATGTCTAAGTTATTAAAAATATGTTACATTTATCAACGGGCAACCTAAGAATGATTGAGCAGGAGGAGTGCATTGAAGTCGGAATGCGCACACACTGCTAACGAAGGAGACAGGAGATTCGAGGTAAACATCAAATAATATGCAGTCGCATCCTGCCTCAAAGAGAACTCGTGCGCCCCTTCACTAAGCTTACTGTTTGTCTGCAGGAACTGTTTTCTACTAACAAAGCACCCCTCTGACAAACAGTGGTCTTTTAAATAGGTCGTTGCAACGAATGCTCTTTCATTTTCTACTGAGCCAACTGCAGCGAAAAACAAATCTCAATGGTTTCTTTTAATGCCTTCCTAGAGATCGCCTCCAGCAATACATGGAATCGACGTTTGAAAGCACTACCTCATTTGCAAACAGCGCGTGGATACTAAAAGAGGAACAGGAAATGCAAGGCACTGCATTATACCTATATTTCTATAATTTTTCTGTCGCACCATTCTTGGGAACATGGAATCCATTTAGTACAATGACATCAGGCATACTAAAAATTAATTATAGACTGCGATTAATCGGTCAAATTCTGAAGAATTTTAACGTATCTGTAAAGGAAATATTGTGGAAAACTCTTTATATATCCTAATATGAAGTATTGCTCAAGTGTATGGAATACGTATCGCAAGGGCTTGATTAACAGTACGGAGATAGTGCAGAGAAGAGTCACGCGATTTGTGAACACTTCCTACAGTCTTTACTGTAATGGTCATCTTGACTTGTTTTATGTTGGTAATATTAAGAACAAGGTATTACGGCGATATGTAGATGCATATTTATTCTCTAAGAACGAATGTATATGGCAATAAAAGGAATTTTTTGGTGTATGGATACAGTTAGACTGCCTATCAAAATGTGCAAACGAATATGACTGGAAACAAACGTAATAGATTAATAAGGCATCGCGTGCTTCGGGGTATCCAAAATTACGTGAGGTGAAATAGGGGGGGGGGGGGGGTTCGGCGAAATGTCACCAAGGGGGAAGGGTTGGGAGGGGGGTCAGCGGAAATCTCACGTGAGGTTTTGGAGAATTTTTTGGACTGTAGAGCTAAAAAACATTCTGCAAATGAAACGAAAGTCGATTTTAAGGAATATTTTATAGAAAAGTGGAGGTGGAACTGGCTTTGGAAGGGTGAGACCTAAAAAAAAATCTCAAAAAGTTGCGGGGGCCATTTCTAATGGGGGGGGGGGATCGGACCAGATCTCACGAAGTCTCTCCAGAGGGGGGGAGGGGGTCCGGAAATCCGGAAAAACACCTCACGTAATTTATGGATGCCCCCTTGTCTAGCTGACTTGAGGACACTAAAAGGACAGTTTTAGGGTAAAGAACCCAAGATTTAAGAATAGAAGGTAATGCCGACTGCCGAAAAAGTAGCTCTGTGGCTATAAAATGAATCGAGATCCGAATATGTTTTAACCATTTAGAAGAACTTGTGGAAAACAGAAAAATAAATAGCCAATTAGACTTTGTCCTTTCCCCTGTTCTGCAATGACGATACGTGGTTTTTGGTAAGACGGGACTGAAGACTGCACTGATGACTGGGACGCGGAGGTATTCTTGTATGCCGCCGTACGACAGAGTGTGACAATGTCTTTAGTGTTTTGAGTTAGTAGTTTTATGGTGAACTCGCCATATTGAGATAGGAAAGTGTGTCAGTTCCACTCGAGCAGTCGAGGAAGCAACATTTTTTTCCTTAAGTGAGAGTGTAGCGCACGTAGTCCAGTGAATAGTATCGAGTGCTGAATATAGACCACATTCAACTGAGTGATATAATAATATCTATCGAGTAGTGCAAGTGTTTAGTGAGTGATATGGAAACCGGGATCTACGGGGAGGGTGGTGACTCACCCTACAGACTGCTCGTCGACCATCAAGATGCACCAGCAGAAACACTACAGGCGGTAGTGACGAATACTTTACACGTTTTACACACCGACACTTCAGACCTCGACGTGGAGATATGTAAACTTGAGAACCACAAGCGTCGCAGTGAAGAAAACAACGGAAGCAACTACAAGTGGAGAGCGTTGACAACATATAATGTGAATAAGCCAACAGAAAACGCTGTAGTTAATGCAATGTGTGGAGATAACGCAGTGAATAGTTTAGAAATCGCAACCCAGCTAAACCTGTCGTCAGTTAAAGACAAGATAAATGACACGCGGCTAGAAAAAGTTACCACCAGAGTAGCATCCGGCCCCCACTTGACGGAAAATAATGTGTCCCACATACCTGCTTATGCACACAATAAAACAAATTGCTACAAAGTAGATTCACCAGGACCATATTACATATATGTAGATGGATTAGGAAAGAATATTGGAAACCTACATCGCATGGCATTGGGGAAAATAATATTTGGAGCTAGCCTAGAATACAGGAAACTTATCAAAAACATATTTGCACAAAGGAAAAAAAAAAACAGAATCAAAATAGATCTTGCAAGGTCACAGGCTGCCAACAACCTCGTTGATTCGCCAGTATTCTCTACACGTCAACTTGCAGCATACATCCCGACTCATGTAGTAACTGGATAAGGAGTAATAAGGAACGTAGATTCAATTATCGGGGATGACGAACTAACTAGCTTTCTTGAATCGTCGGTACCGGTAATTAGAATTAGACGAATGACTAAAAGGGTAGTAATAGAAAATCAAACAAAAGTAATCACATTGTGAACTTGTGTAGTGACATTTGACACTCAAATATTTCCGGAATATGTGTCGGTATACGGAATGCGCTGCCAAGTATCTCCGTATGTATATAGCAACAGTCCGTCAGTGCAATAATTGTTTGAAGTTTGGACATATAAACAATTAGTGCAAATCACAAACAAGATGCACAAAATGTGGAGGAAACCATTTAAAAATACATTGTACTAATCCGAAACCAAGCTGCGTACACTGCCATAGTGAACATGGAGCCTCGGACAAATAAACGAATTATCAGCCAAATTAAACATAACTTTCAAGGAAGCAGAAAATATTATCGCTCAAAAAACATACGTGGAAGTGTCCACTCCAGCCCCACATATTCAGGAAAAACTAACCTTCCCAGCACTGCCTAACCCGCAGCGAAAGTTAACCGTCTACAGACGTGCACGCCCGCCTCCATCGGGTACAACCACAACACGGATCAAACCGCCAATATATTACCAACCACAAGAACAACCATTAGAACCCATACGACGTAACCAGTACTCTCCTCAGATACAGGAAACACCACAACAGAAGACAGCAACAGTAGGATCACCTAACATCAACAAACGCACAGAACACACTGATCATCAGAAGGACATCATAGTAGAAAAACTATTCAGTATCGTCATGCAAATAATTAATGGGATTCAGGGCCCACAAACCTCCAACATAGATTCGGCTGCAAAAATAGAGTTGATGAAGGAGCATTTTAACTAGCAAACCATAATGAAACTCTTACAGTGGAACGCACGGTCAGTTGTCGCAAATAAAGAAGTATTACAGCAAGAACTATACAGTCAGAAAATAACAGTAACATCCATATCAAAAACATGGATAAAACCGGGAAGATGTATGACATTCCCAGGATATCACACGATCATACATAACAGAAAAGATGGAAAAGGCGGTGTAGCACTTATAATAAAATCAAATATACCACATGCAGAAATCAATCTAAATAACTCGAACGAATGGAGCTTCCAACCAGTAGCAGCACGCGTGTGCATTTATAAGCGAGAAGTCACAATTGTATCTATCTACTGTCCTCCTAAAACAGTTACAACAGTCAGAGAATGGTACACACTGGTGTCACAACTGGAACCAACGTACCTGTTGTGTGGAGATTACAACTCTCACCACACCAGTTGGGGCTGCGCGTACAACGATGCTGGTGGAAACGCAATCTTAGGCATATTAGATAAATTCCATTTAACTATTTTAAACGACGGCACACCCGCTATAATAAAGACGCCAGAACGACCACCCTCAGCTGTCGATCTCACCATTTGTTAATTAGACATTGCAATAGAACTTAGTTCGAAAGTAAGCAATCAATCCAAGAGATCTGAGTATCTCGCCATAGAAATATCAGTACTACTCGCAAATACTTTCAGTCCGCGTAAACCAATAACCAAATGGAATGTAAACAAAGCGTACTGGGAGAAATACAGTAATATCATAGACAAGAAAATCGACACAGTGACAAGGGCACAAACAACTGAATTAATGCATAAAGAATTTATCAAGTTAATAAACGAAGCAGCTAAAATAACCATCCCTCGTAAAAAAGAAAAAGACAAAGAAAAAGACAACCTAAGAACACCACCAGTACCATGGTGGAATCGAGAATGTTCTAGCTCAATCGCTTGGAGGAGGTTAGCATTGACTAAATACAAGCAACAGAGAAATTGGGTGAACTGCTTACATTATAAGAAGATGGATGCTGAAACAAAACGCTTTCTCAAAGAAACCAAACGCTCATCTTGGAAACAGTTCTGCGAGAAAATATCCAACACTACACCACGATCACAAATATGGTCAATGATAGCTTCGCTTAAAGGGAAAAACAGGCCACACCAACCACTGACAGAAGTTACAGAAGATTTTGCAGACATCTTAACCCAACCTACAGTGCTGCCACAACCGGAAACCATCTGAAATATCAACACTAAAGAACCATCACACCAAAACGAAGATTTAACGCAACCATTTACCATTGAAGAATTTGAGAAAGCCCTAAAAACAATAGCATTATCATCTTGTATATCAAAGACGTTCGAAAGAATGCTTAAGTTCCGTTTAAAATGGTAGCTTGAAAGTAAAAACCTACTTCCCAACTGTCAGTACGGGTTCTGAAAAGGGAAGGAGCATTCTAAATAAATTAAGCCTGCTAAAAGCCGATATCGAACAAGCATTCTCGACCCATAGTTATCTTACAGCATTATTTCTTGACATCTCTGGAGCCTATGATGGAGTGAATATGACACTCCTCGTTAAAAAACTACAAGTCTTAAACCTAACGGATATCTGCCTTAAAGGAATATACAAATTGTTAAGCACACGTGTCATATACCTACGCAAAAAAGACAATACTCTGTTCGGCCCCCGAGTAATAACTAAAGGCCTTCCACATGGAGCAATATTATGTCCATTGTTATATGCAAAATATGTAGCCGATATAGAACTTATACCACCGGCAGTTATGATCCTACAATATGCAGATGATAAATGCATCATCTGCAAGCTTCACTTTAACAAGGATGAGGTTAGAAGAAACAGCAAATACCATAGCGCAATGGATGGAACAAAACCAACTGAACCTGTCACCACCCAAATCCTCCTTAATCATCTTTACTAAAAAATTTCAACCAATCAGTCAGACACAAATGCCCTTAGGCCCATATTTAATTCCGATTAAAACATCAACAAAGCTGTCAGGTCTTTATTTAGACAGCAGGCTTACCTGGGTCGGACACGTTGAACACACAATAGAAAGGACTGGGAAAGCTTTAAACATAATGAGAGCAGTAAGTCACTTTTGGTGGGGAGCCACCACAGCAACAATGATAACATTATACCGTTCTCTCATTCGATCAATAACAGACTACGGATGTCAAGATAAAATCTAGATAATCAAAGCTTCGATCACATGCGAATTAACACATTCCCTATATCGCTTGTCAATGTCATCATGCATCATGATATAAACTTGATCAAAAATCTTCACGTGATCTTACATTTTTCTTTTTTATTATCTGTGATGAAGATCGATGTTTTAACGGCTGACACAGCTTACATGCAATTGAAATAACGACCCCAGTGAAAACGAAGGATGTTAAAAAAAATCTTAACAACTTTCGTTATGCCACGTAATATTAATTTTAATTATAGTTTAGGCAGCATAGATCGCTATGAATTTGACACTTTTTTCATTCAAACCAAGTAATGATTTCAGCAAAAAAGTAAGATATTTAATATATCAATTTAAACGAAATACATACTTTTCTTTTAGTGTTCTGGCAATTCATTTCTTTGTAATTGCTTAAATAAATAGAATTGTTATAAAATAAAGCTCAATGTAATTCCTAATGCCTAGCGCCGTAACGAAAGGTTTCCGTTGTCATTCTGGTCTAGGTTGCATTTCAACCTAACCTCATACTACGCTACACTTGCCGCCAGAGAAACAATACTTCGATCACACGCATATTAATACATGTGCTGTATTAAATTTTAGTGGCAATAATGCATCGCGATATAAACTAAATCGAAAATCGTCACGGATTCTTACATCTGCCATTTTTTTTATCCGTGATTCAGGTCGATATTTCAACGGTTGAATGGCTAATGCAGTTACATACGGCTGAAACATATCGTCAGTAAAGGCAAAGGAAATTAAAAAAAGTTTAACAACTTACGTCATACCAGATAATATTATATTTAATTGTAGTCTACGGTGTATAGATTGCGATCAGTGTGGAACAAATTTCCTTCAAACGAAATAATAATTTAAGTTTCACGCCACTCATGGAAACAATTTAAAATAGTAAAAAAATTAATTTACTCATGCCCTCTGCTCAAGTGCCGGTTATAACAACAATCTAATCATTGCTAATAAAAAAATTAAAGGTTTTATCTTACATATCTATGGCCAAAAGATTTTAAAGGAAACTTTTACTTCAAACTAATATTAAATACATATAAGTAACTAACAATTATTATGTCAATTTTAACGAAATACGCACTTTTCTTTCAGTGTACTGACAGTTAATTTATTCGCGGATGCGTAGCCAAATAGAACTGTTATTATATCCCCGTCCATGACATGATTATGGTTTTCCGTAAATCACTGCAGGTGAATAGGGGGATGGTTCATTTAGAAGGCCATTGTCGAATTTCTTCCCATTTCTGGTACCCAGTCCTCTTCCGCCTCCAATTAAAATATTTAGCTAAGCAACTTCAAATAAATGAATTACCAGGACACTGCGTTCAATCTGTCACTTTTGACGGGTTTAGAAACTAATATACTTTCTTCCATATGAGGTTATCAACCCTTTGCAGAGTTGTTACTTCACGATCTCCCAAACTGTGATTTTGTATCGGTGTCTTTTACACAAGACGGAATGTTCCAGTTACAAGACGTCACTCCCAGTTTCTGTACTCCTTACGAAATGCATTGCCTAGAAGCCAAACGCCTTTCTCCTTCGTTGACGTGGAAGATGGGCTTGGTGGCAGAGTTGCTAAGAGAAAGTCGCAGAAGAATTTTTCAGCATTTCTCAATGTTTTGTTGGTGCGACCTGTCCGCCGTCAGCCGGGATCCTTGAGACCATACTAGCCTATGGCCTCCAAATGTAGAGCATGCGAGAAGAGCCGAGGAAAAAAACTAGTAGGAAATAAAGAAGAACCTTGTCAATGATCTACTGCAGTGGGAATGAGAAAATGCTAATCTTTAAATAAGTAAAATAAGAAACACGAAAGTTGCTACAACTTACACTCTATTAAAAGTGAAAAATACTGATTTATCTTTTAAAGAATTATGGGTTATTCATTAGATGGTGCGACGGCGTAGAAAGACAGTTTTTACGAGACAAGGGAAATAATTACAATTGTCGAGCTGCGTCCTTCCACGGTTACTACGGCCTTTCACGCATTAATTAGAATGATAAATATATTAGTGGTATCACTAACACCAGAGATAGAAGTGACTACTTGATGGTTCAACAATCAAAAACCGAGCGTGGTGGTGTAACGGCTAGCGTTTCTGGCCTCGCATTCGGGAGGACGGCGGTTCGAATCCCCGTCCGGGCATCCAGATTTGGGTTTTCCATGGTTTCCCCAAATCACTCCAGGTGAATGCCGGGATGCTTCCTTCAAAAGGCCATGGCCGAATTCCTTCCCATTCCTTGCCCCCCATCCTTTCCCGTCTCTAAAGACCTAGTTGTTATAGGAGACGTTAAGCAGCTAAAAAAAAAAAAAAAAAAAACAATTTTGTCACGTTTATAATGAGTGGTCTGGTGGCTCAGTGATTAAGGCGACTGACTGGAGATCGAAAGGACCCCGGTTCGAATCTCTCTCTGGGCTGGGATTTTCATAGCCCCTTAACCCTTTGCCAGCTTAATGTGTAATGTAAAGTATACGTCAAAACGCGTCCCTGTTATGGATGTGAGCTATACTGCCATTGGTTCGCCCAAATGTAAGCTACCAATTATCCCGGGAATGGTCACCCAGTAGTGTGTTAACTACTCCGTTAGTGGATAACGGCGTATTATTTAGACGAGAACGGCCCAATTCTCCTATTTTCAACACATGCAAGCCGTTAGCTCGGATTATTTACGATTTTCTGGTATGTAGCGACCAAACAAAGACGGAGTTATAAATGAAAAACAATACACAATTTAATTAATACCATTCCTTGAAACATTTGTATTATGAATATATTCAAACAAGTTTCAAATACGTTTCACAAGCTATTTCAGCTAAACAAACTACAATCTGTGAAAACCCAACAATATTACAAAACAGGCTACAAACATTACAGTTATTCAGGATAATTATAATTAATAAATGCAACATAATTCAATATTAATAAAAAATAGTAAGTTAATTATAAAAATGATTGGCGTCAGTGATAATATTAGTCTCGTATACCGCTAGAACTACGGCGGCTACGATAGTGCTGGACTGCGCAGCCGAAAATAAACCTTGCATCCAGGTCATTACCACCACACGAGTTTATGGATAAGTTTTTTCCCCCAGACAATCCAAAGTTAGGTTTTTAATAGTTTCCGGTCTAAGGCAGTCAGTGCCTCATACGTGTCATCGCGGATTTGTGTCCATTCCTTCATAATGAAAAACCCATTAGTGTCTACAGCACCGAATCCACCAGAGAAACACCGTCCTGTTTTGTGTAACTATGTAACACCAACCGACGACAGCTTTAGGTTTAGGAAATAAATATCTTTAATGTTCTCAATATATGGGACGTGGGGATTGAATGTTTATTGGTGTAATATATTGATGACGCATTAATGATCACATACAATCTACTCTTGATGGCGGTTTGAAAAAATCGGGAAGCGCGATAAGACGTAGAGGACATTAAACTGACGAACTATAAGACTATTATATTCGGCCTCGGTATAGTGCTAGCTCCACGTACTGATGATCGCAGGTTCGAATCCGGCCGAGGGGATGAGTGTTTAGCTTAAGTGTTGTGTTGTGTTGTGTTGTGTTGTGTTGTGGTGTGTGTCCTGTGTTGTCCGACAATTGAGTGTTCATATAAAATTCGGAGAGATTAACTGACATTGACAATATAAAAAATACATTGAGTGCTGGCTGAGTGGCTGCAGGCTGGCTGCCAATTGCAAAGGAAAAAAAGGAGACTATGTTAATATTTATTACACTACAATTGCAGAAATTTTCAGTTAAATATTGTAGTATTAAAAACCGCAGGGTCGGTCAGCGTAGCTCAGGCTGCAGAACGTCTGACTGCGACCTAAACGCTCCGAGTTCAATCCCCGATGAAGTCCAGGAATTTTCTTCGAAACTAAACTGCTCCCCAGGCACGCTCAGCCTATTGATCAATGAATACTGAGATAATGCTGAATGTTTAAGAAATGGAGTAAGGAATCTTGCTTTCCCTATTAAAAGCTCTGAAAAGTTCTGTGTGAAAAAGACATCACTGATTTCACTACGAGCTTCAGTAGTTAGCAGTTACAAGTGTTTAATCAAATAATGGTTTGGTGGTTGACTGGTTCACAGATTAAGGAGACTGACTAGAGAGGGTAAGATGCTCGGTTCGAACCCCTGTATTGGCAGGGATTTTGAAAGGCTCTTAGCCCGACTTTCTCCTCCAGCACAGTTTGTTGTGTAATGTGAAGTACGCCAAACGCTTCCGTGCTTGGGATTCATAGGTGCCCTATAACCGGTAGGATTACCTGATTAGGTTAAGATGGCTATGATAGGAGCGGGATGCGCAGCCAATAAAAACCCTGTCACCTGCCCATTACAGCCACACGAACCTTTTTTAGTCAAAAACTACGACTACTACATTGCTAACATCACGTTTAATACGCAAAAATAATAACACCACTAGTGCTCTGCGAAGATTGTCAGCAAGAAGAGTGTTATGAATTCAGATACCATTTTCGTACTGTAAAAGACTCTAAGCGAGTATAAAGTTTTTAAAATCCAGGAGTATTTCAACCACCAGGCAAACTTCTGACGTTTCCAGGATGTGGATAGGACAGCATTGTGCCTGCTGTCCTTTATTCAATTCTAGCTTGCATCAAAAATAGCGCTGTTGTCTAAAGATTAATTAATGATTGTTTTCTATTGGTCTTTGTAGGTTTGGGACATAAGATTGGCGAAGTAAACAAAAATAAAAGTGTAAGGTCTAGTGTCCTTTATTTTGTATATGTATGCCGATGGTATAGTATAGTATCGAGCTGATGGTAACATTATTATTGATTTAGTTACTACATATTAAGAGCCTGGTCAATATGTGATTCACTTTTAACAATTCATTTCTAGTTTCAAAACGGTGTTTTCGTAGGAATTCGAAACATACTTTTAGTTTTACTATGTTATAATAGTACAATAAAATATGTCCAAGATGTTGACGATATTCACATAGGTAAAATAAATCACGCCCTAAAGTTGGTGGTCAGACGTATTACTATGACAATTTACTGGTCCTCTTTTTAACGTTGAGAAACGATGGAGTTTTTTTTGTAAGTTTAGCTGATCTCCGGTGCTAGCGATTATGTTTCCGAACACACACACTACATCTGCGGAACTGGACGTGTTGGTTTAGTGAAGCAGTACGACCCCGAAGTGAGTGGAAGACGACGAGAAAATCAAATATGTCCTGGGCCCTCAGCCGCACGCTGTGTAATTGGTAGGTGCCTGGCGTCCAGTTTCTTCAGAGCCGCCCGAGTGCGGACAGATTTATCCCCGGTCGGCCTTGTTCTTACGCTAATCCGTCCAAGTTTTTTCTGGTCTCGCCCGCTCTCCTTGTGATTGCCAACTCAATCCCGACCGGAGTCTGTAATCCACGCCGACAGACCCGGATAATCCCATCAAGTGTGCACCGCCCGCCGTTTGCTTACGCCTGATCCGAAACTTAATTTTGAGTGTTGTCTCCGTGCCCGGTGAATCTTTTCTTTTCCCCCGCCTCCCACCTTATCCACACCGGCGCGGTTCATACATATGGATGTATCGTGATTTGCGGGGAATTAGCCGCGCAGATTGGTGGGATTGTGACGGGCACGTACGGGCACCTCTCTCGGGTAAGGGGAACAAAGTATTAATGCAATTCCTCCACCCGCGCGGCGAGTCTTCTTTTTCTACGCTAACAGTCTTCCCAGGCAAACTTTAATATTTCATAAAGATTCCTGTACGTTAAGGAGCGGAGTGTGAGGCGGGGTAGCGGAAGGGCGGGAGGAGGAGGCCGAGGAGAAGAGAGAAGAGGGCGAGCGAAGAGTGTCTCCTCCGGAAAAAGTGTCGGCCACCCCAGCAATTGCTCGCGACTCGGGAAGCGGAAAATGTGACAAGACAAATAATACATTATATAAGATTTCCGCCGGTGCTGCGCTTCACTATGATCCTGTTTTCTTTAATTAAAATATCGGCTGGGGGAGGAAACCAATATCTCGCGGAAATTCCTGCGGCCTGAGACATTGCAGGCCAACTTGACGTCCGGATCCAAATCGGAAATCTGCTCTTCAGAAACTGGCCGAGCACTCTCTCGGGTCGCGTAGTCTTCACCTTGCCAGGTTCGTTGGCTCACAAAGCGAATATATCGTCCACAGAAAGGTACCTCAAGGAAGTGTAATAGGACCACTTCTTTTCTTAATTTTTATAATCGATCTCGGAGACAAAGAAAAAATCATTTTTAGATTGTTTGCTGATGATGCGGTTATTTATAGGGAAGTAATGAATATGGCCGATTTCTTAGAAATTCAGCGTGATGTGGATATTATTTTGGCATGGTGCGCTGAGTGGCAACTTACCCTAAATTGTAAAAAGTGCAAGACAATGAGCATAACTAACAAAAAGAATCCAACTGTTCAGAAATATGAGTTAAACAATTCAGTTATTGATATGGTCGATTCTATGAAATATTTGGGAGTAACAGTACAAAGGAATGTAGTCTTCACGGGTGTACCGCCGGATAGTGTTGTGGAAACACAATATTTCGAAGACGGCAGAGCCAGCCGTCGAAATATTGTGTTTCCACAACACTATCCGGCGGTACACCCGTGAAGACTACATTGCAGTTATACGCCGGGAAAGTCTTCGTTCTTACATCAGTACAAAGGAACATGAAATGGGACTTACATGTGAATTCGTGAGTAGGTAGAGCTAATTCCAGGCTGCGATTTATAGGTCGAATCTTGAAAAATTGTGATGAACAAACAAAGGAGATAGCGTACAAATCTCTTGTGCGTCCACATTTGGACTATTGTTGTGCCATTTGGGATCCGTTTCGTAAGGGGTTGATCGAAAGTATAGAAAAACTACAGAGAAGAGCCGCTCGATTCGTGACCGGTTGCTACAGTCCTTATGAAAGCGTCGCAGAACTACACAGACGGAAAAAAAAATCCCAACACCAAGAAAAAATTATTGTAGAGTAATGAAATTTTGACAATGCATTTGTCAAGTTAACATGTTTAATTGATTAAATTTTCAAGATCACAGGTTAATTTAAGCTCAAGAAAATGCATTTCAAATGTGAAATACTGTTAAATTAATAGCCGGTGTAACCTCCAGAATTTTGAATGCAAGCCTGCAAACGTGAATGCATTGTGTCATACAGGTTTCGAATGTCACTTTGTGGTATGGAGTTCCATGCTTGTTGTACTTGTGCTGTCAATACTGGGACGGTCAGTGCTGGCTGTGGATGATGCTGGAGTTGTCGTCCAATGATATCCCATACGTGTTCAATTGGAGACAGATCTGGTGATCTCGCAGGCCAAGGTAACATGTCGACACTCTGTAGAGCACGTTGCGAGACAACAGCGGTATGAGGGCGAGCGTTATCCTGTTGAAAAACTCCCCCTTGAATGCTGTTCATGAATGGCAGCACTACAGGTTGAATTACCAGACTGACGTACAAATTTGCAGTCAGTGTGTTTGGTATAACCACAAGAGTGCTCCTGCTGTCATAGGAAATTGCTCCCCAGACCATGACTCCAGGTGTAGGTCCAGTGTGTCTAGGCCGCAGACAGTTTGGTTGCAGGCGTTCCCCTGGCCTCCTTCTGACCAACACTCGGCCATCACTGGCACCAAGGCAGAACCTGCTTTCATCAGAAAACACAACAGATCTCCACTCCGTCCTCCAATGAGCTCTGGCTTGACACCACTGGAGTCGCAAACGGCGATGGCTTGTAGTCAGTGGAATGCACGCTACAGGGCGCCTGGCTCGGAGCTGTCCTTGAAGTAACCGATTTCTAACAGTTCGTTGTGTCACTGTGGTACCAACTGCAGCTCGAATTTCTGTAGTGCTGCCATTCATGAACAGCATTCAAGGGGGAGTTTTTCAACAGGATAACGCTCGCCCTCATACCGCTGTTGTCTCGCAACGTGCTCTACAGAGTGTCGACATGTTACCTTGGCCTGCGAGATCACCAGATCTGTCTCCAATTGAACACGTATGGGATATCATTGGACGACAACTCCAGCATCATCCACAGCCAGCACTGACCGTCCCAGTATTGACAGCACAAGTACAACAAGCATGGAACTCCATACCACAAAGTGACATTCGAAACCTGTATGACACAATGCATTCACGTTTGCAGGCTTGCATTCAAAATTCTGGAGGTTACACCGGCTATTAATTTAACAGTATTTCACATTTGAAATGCATTTTCTTGAGCTTAAATTAACCTGTGATCTTGAAAATTTAATCAATTAAACATGTTAACTTGACAAATGCATTGTCCAAATTTCATTACTCTACAATAATTTTTTCTTGGTGTTGGGATTTTTTTTTCCGTCTGTGTAATTAGTAGACTAGGCTGGGTGTCTCTGGTAGATAGACGACGCACGTTTCGTTTAAACTTATTGGTAAACATGTGTACTCCCACTTTCACTTACGAGTGTAGTGAAATATTTCTTCCACCAACCTATTTGAGCCGGAATGACAGGAAAGATAAGATTAGAGAAATAAAGTGCCGCAATGATTCTTATATGAATTCTTTTTTCCCTCGTACCATTAGAGATTGGAACAAAGAGATTAGCTTTGGTGCTGAGCACCCTCTGCCACCCACAATTTTGTGAATTGCAGAGTACATATGAAGATGTAGATGTAAATTTGGTGAAAAATCTGTATTATGATAGTCTCCATCTGTAACTTGCTTCAGTAGCCGGCTTTGTTGGCGTAGTGGCTAGCGAACTGGCCTCACGTTGCCAGGGTCACCTGTTCGAGTCCAACCGAGGGTACAGGTGGTTTTTATTAAATGTTGTGTAAGTCCTGTGTTGTCCATACTGAATAACAAATGATGATTACGCTGAGACAATACATATACATTAAAAGAAACAAAAACACACATTCAGCCGAATGTGTAGCTGACGATCACAAGCCAACTAAAAAAAAAATATATATTCTTGCTTCAGTACCATTTATCTTGATTTTTTCCAGTGTGTCTTCGAAGCTCATTCGCTACACAATGAGTACCTAGCTTTTCCGTCATGTTTTCTAAGGAGGGCAGCATGCCGAGAAGAAGCTATTCGATGTCTCCTCTTCTCACAGTAACAATGTTCAATATAATGATAATCATCTAACTCTGACCATTTATTGATCTTTGCCTCTCTTGCCATGCTTTTGGGTCTTAAATCGCTAATATCGCTGCATTGTTGAGCGACAAGAATTGGATAGGCGCATTCGTTAAAAATATTTCATGAATGAAGTTATCCAACTATTATAACCACTGTAAGTGTTCATAAATTACGGTAATAAAGCTGCTATTTCTATATTTCAAACAACGCGAACTACTTTGTTTTTGTCACGCATCTCTCGACTTTTTTGATACAATTCTTTTTGTATCCGCATTTTTGCGGTAAAGAATTCATCTCCAGATTTCATACCACGTTATATCCTTACTTTTATACTTAAAATAATGTAATATTTGTCTTTAATAAAGGAGTATTTCTTCATAAAGGGACAACATTTTTTTTAATTAATAATTTCGCGATTCTCCTTTCTTTGGTCCAATACGTTTTTGATAATACATTCACCTTTTTCCAAGCATTCTCTGGTATCACCAAATTGCAAATGGTTGAGTATTTCTTCCCTGCGATTTCTCAACAGTTAAGATCCACGTGCTGTCACCCGTGCTTGCAGCATATGGACTTTTTTCTAAGTCCTGGGACTATGTTTTGCACTAAAATTTTCATCATTTTTAAGAAAGCTTCTTCCAAAGTAATAATTTGATTTTGATATCAACTTACGTCATCTATTGTAACTTTATTTTCTAAATAATACATTTTTCTTCTACATCTGTTCGGATTTTAATATTTATTCCGTTGCTATTTTTTACTCATGGAATTAATTACAAAACTTATGTTTTAAGTTTGATTAGTCCAAGCTCTTGTTGTAGCACTTTTTCTCTCATTTCATTCAGCATTTTTTCATTGAAACAGTTTAAAATTACTGATTTTATTTCATCCGTTGCGACCATGTAGTTCCAATTATTTTTTTAAAAATATTTAGACTTAGATTTCGTTTGTCATCAGCACAAAGATGGTCCATTTCCTTCAACTATTAAATAGGAATTTCAGTATCAACACGGCTATTTTTCACTTCACCAAATTCTGTTTTTAGTTCTTATATGCTGATACTGTGCCTTCAATCATTTCTTAACATCTATCTTGAAGTCATGCTGACCGAGATTTTCAGTAGTG
The DNA here is from genome assembly GCA_031002005.1 of Vandiemenella viatica. Taxonomy (NCBI): domain Eukaryota; kingdom Metazoa; phylum Arthropoda; class Insecta; order Orthoptera; family Morabidae; genus Vandiemenella; species Vandiemenella viatica. Next base: position 328,562,246 of record JARYHS010013630.1, on the reverse strand, counting down.
TGGTTTTGCGGGTGCGAACTCAAAAGAAACATTGTATCATTCTATTGTTCTCTCCCCTCCCACCTGTCAATCATTTTCACACCTCTATTGTTCTATTGTTATGCTAATTAGGCCACTTGACTTGAGGGCCACTTGACTTGAGGGGCACTTGACTTGAGGGCACTTGACTACTTGACTAACCTCAGTTTCACCCCTATTGTTCTATTGTTATGCTAATTAGGCCACTTGAATTGAGGGCCACTTGACTTGAGGCCACTTGACTAACCTCAGTTTCACTCCTATTGTTCCATTGTTCTCCTCCCCTACTATTGCTCTTTTGTCAGGCCACTTGTTTGAACACCTGCCTTCCCCCCCCCAACCCTAGCACCAGCCGCCCTCTGGGTCCGTTGTTCTCCTCCCCTACTGTTGCTCTTTTGTCAGACCACTTGTGTGATCACTTGCCTTCCCCTAAGCCTAGTTTCATCTCTCCACCCGGTTTCACTCCAGTGCGTGGTGAAGGTATCGTGTGTTCTCTCCATATATTCCTTCCTCGGTGGGAATAACCCGCTTACAGAGTCAAGCGCTTGGAGAGGCAAAGGGCCTGCATTTTTTTTTTATCTATTATACTTTTTTTTTTACTTATGGCTTTACGCCTCGTCGACGTCGAGGTCATTAGAGGCGGGACGGGAATGGGCACAATAAACAGGAAGGTATTCGGTCATGGCCTTTTGAAGGAAGCGTCCCGTCATTCGCCTGGAGTGATTTGGGGAAACCATGTAAAATCCAAATCTGGATGCCCGGACGGGGATTCGAACCAGCTTCCCCCCGAATGCGAGGCCAGAGCGTTAACCGTTCACCCACCACGCTCGGTACGAAATCGAAGGATCGTGGGACTAAAGTAGATACAGTAAATGCAGATAATATAAACTTGATGTATGCTGCCTGTATTAGGCACTAGGCAGAAGTTTTAAATTTTTAACCAGGCTTTTTCCATAGGGAGGGCTCTGTAGATTTCTGCTGTTAATTCACTGATACACTGTGAAAGAAACGTTTGCAAGGTAGGAAAAAAAAAAGAGAGAGAAGTGTGTAAGCAAATAGCAAAGAGACTTTGCGATCGTATCCAATATCTGAAGTCACAAAACGTGATAGAAAGATGAGGTGGAAGAATGTCAATTCAATACGAAAAGAAAGCAACCAAGAGGAAGATAAAAGAACTCGTCTTCTCTCTGGGATGCAGATGGCGAAACACTGTGGAAGAAATGTGCGAAGCAGTATTAGGCTTTCTTTTGTTCTCTCGTCATTCATGTGAAAGATTTTCTGACATGTTTACGGTCCTCATGCAATGGACAACCCAGTGACAGACCACGTCTATTTAATGACCGAAACCAGCGACATCTACATCAATGTTTAGTTCCAAAAAACAGGCAACACTCAACGTGGGACGTGTGGCAGATGTATCAGTGCGGAGAATGCGGTGAAATTTGTCGTCGAGGAGCTGTGGTAGAGCCTCTGAGAAAACATTGGCTGCAGCGGCTCTCCTGGGCTCGTGAACATATCGGTTGGACCCTAGATGACTGCAAAAATGTTGCGTGGTCAGATGAGGTACGATTCCAGTTGCGAAGAGCTGATGAGAGGGTTCGAATCGCACATACTACAAGAGGCCATGAACCCAGAAAGGCACTGTGCAAGCTGGTCGTTGTTCCATCGTGACATGAGCTGTATTTAGATGGCAAGGACTTGGACTCCCTGTGAAACGGAGCCAACCACTGACTAGAAATGATTAAGTTGAACAACTTGGAGACTATGTGTAGACCTTCCAAAACAACGACGGACTTTTCTGGGACTACAATGTGCCTCGTCAGAGGGTCAAAAATCATTCACGATTTGTATGAGGAAACATTCTGGACCATTTCAGCTAATAATTTGGCCACCTAGATGGCCAGGCATGAATCCAATCGATCATATCTGCGATGTGACCAAAGGTCACTTTCGTAATTATGGACGGCTTCAGAGGAAGGATGACTGAATATTTGTTCAGGGGACTTCCGAGGGGAATCAATGCCACGTCGGATTGCTGAACTTCACCTGGCAAAGAAGGTCCCACTTAGTGTAGCAGCTTATTCTTCTTCTTATGATGCAGTACCCGATTCCGGTAATAGGCAGTTATCATGGATGATGTACCTCTCTATGGGAACTTTCTTTGGAAGAATAACTGAACTGCATTTGTAAGTATTATTATAAGTATGTATGACTTAGATTGTGTCTGTGTTCACTATAATGTGTGAAGAAAGTAAAGGATGAAACCCGGTGCCGGCCCATTCAGACCTACTCTTCCGAAAGACCCTCTGGAGCACCAGGCATTCATTACAAACCCATCGGACGAACGAATTTACATTAACAGTGGCGTATGCCCTCACTCCATACACACTGTGGAGAGGTTTGGGATTTCACCCAGGAATTTGGTGCACAATTCGGTGATTAGGAATTGTGCACCCCCACCTCTCCTACCCTCCCAGCCAAGTCTTGATGATTTCTTCCGCCACCAGGACTCGTACCAGCTAACTCCGTGTCAGTGCAGGACTCGGTGACGTAACTATTTCACGTAGCTTTAAGCGATTATTCTGGGGACATTACTTATCCTAACTAATCATATATGAGGATTACGTATTCGTGAATGAATGATCTTATTCACTTACCACCAATCATGAATTACTACTATTCACACATGAAGCAAATCTGTTATACTTTATATAATTTCAAAACAATATCTTTTAAGACGCATCCTAATTTATTTAATGTAGTAAATGCTTTACGTTGCTTAACTTGTGTTAAACCCGCAAGGGAGTTGCGAAACATTGTACATCAGCCTTTCTCCTAGCCTATCTCTGATGCATGCTCTCACGGCACATTATCCAAGATATATTTGGAATACTTTTCTTTTTACCTTCAGCTGAAATAAACTTTTATATCTTTCAACTCCAATAATTATTTTCTGACCAATGATTTTTTGTTCAATATACTTCTCTTAAAATAAATTGCACCACTCAAACTCAATTAACATTTATTCTTACACTTTCTTATAATTTCACAAACTCCATGCAACATTAGTAATTCAAAATTTTACTTCTATCAATTGCAGAATACTTTGTATATTACAAAACGTTCATTCTTATGACCATTATATTCTTTTATTTTATTTTTTTAAACCGCAACTTCTAGCTAGTTTCCAATTTTCAACCTTCCATGGCTACATCATCTCGACATACCCCTCGTCTGACCCCGTTCGGACTGCCTGCTTTTCCCATTCTTCGCCAGTACATATTCTCTGAATCAACTTTCTTTGCCATCATTTTCACTTAGTCCTTTCACAGAAACTTTCAAGACTCGAATTAATATTACAGATATATAATTTTTAATGTACAACTTTACATCAGTAAAACATTTTACTATACAGAATTGAGCAGGCGTTTCGTATGATGCTTATAACAACATTAAGATGCTGCAACTAACAGATCTAACGGGATGGGCTTCTTTTCTGAAATTACTTAATTTGCTAAATATTATAAAGTTTTTTATGGCATTCGGCTACATAGGCCATACAGCCAGTCAACGTGATTATCGACTCTTCTAGTGTTTCAGTTTCTCCAGTACAATGTTGATAGTAAGTATGGATACATGAACATTACAGGACGGACACCACATTCACACACACACCGACACTAAACACCCATGCGCTCGGTCGGACTCAAACCGGCGACCTTCGGCACGCGGACCTAGCATTCTAACCCACGCGGACCTAGCATTCTAACCCCCTACGCTACTGTAAAGATACGTTGCTGCGTTTTCTTAGTATCAATGAAACAAATCTAATATTATCCCCAACAGTTAATACTCAGTTTTATCCCGTAATTACCTCAAAGTAAAAACATCTCCGGCATTAAACTTTCTCTCTCTCTCTTTCCGATCATCAGACGAGAGGTTTAAACTCAGACTGTCTCGATCTGTCGACTTCTGCGATTTTGTTTCCTCGCATTGTTACGACGAGGTTACCACAGAACTTTCTAATTTTTTTTTACGTTAGAATTAAAATTTTACCGGCATACTACTGTGATGTAATCTTTCCACGTTTCAAAAGTAGGAGACGTGGAGACTTTCCGATAGCCATCTCTGCTTTCGTAATAAGATTATCAGTAGACGGAACTGCTTCTATAACACAGCTAGCAATCGAAATGTTCTGTTACGATTTTTGAATTGAAAACTTCTATAGAAGCGTTGGACGATTTTTGGATGGGGGGTAAATCTATGAATTTGCGTCACCGACATACGTGTAGCGCGTATGATATGCGGGTTGGATGCTATTTGGATGGGTAGAATCTTATGAGTTCGCTCCACCAACATGCTGTAATAGCAGTATATCTGTAGCTATAAGTATGACGTGCTGCGCTTGGACAGCAGTGAAAGTATAGGTTATACTTGTATCTAATATATAAAAATGAATGTTTCTTTGTTGATTTTTTCGTCTTCTATGCGTTCCTGTACCATTAATCCAATTGCGATGAAACTTTAGTGAGTTATTGTGTGCGTGCCTGGGAAGGTTTCTGCCCAAAAAATCCACTATAAACTCCTAATTTTTTTTTAAATTGATCTTTATACAAATCCACACTTTTTATCAGATTTTGATAGTAATTAGCACACGTATACTTAAAAACTTGGCGGTCTGGTAGTTCAGCGGTTAAGGCGCTTACATCTGAAAGTTTCTCTCTCCAGTCGCGGGTAGAAATCCCGTAGTGTGCAGGAATTTTCAGGAGTTGTATTTGATTCTATGAGGGACGTTCCGTGGTTCCGATTCCACGTTAAACTCTAGGCCCCTGAGGGAAGGAATCGACCTTCCTGCTTCTGACACAATAGCTTGATACACAATAGCATGACACATCGTCCGAAGCAAAATTGCCTATTGCCTTCACGGAAGGCATCATAATACTTCTACCCAAAGGGGACAAAATTACACAAATAAATGCAATAAGCCCCATTACCCTTAAGCAGGCTTCAAAATTCTTACCAGAATCCTTAGAAACAGATTCTTCGGCCCTATCAAACAAGTGCTATCCCGGGTCGTAGAGTTCTAATCACCGTTTGCGAATACCGTGATATAATAAGTAAAACTACGGTAAGAAGAACGAGGTCTGCACTATTTTTTATATACTTTGAAACAGCTTTTTGATCGCATCGATCATGGTTATCTACTAACAGCAATGGATCGCTTAGGACTAGGGACACAATTCAAGCGCATGGTAAATTAATTATTGGAACAGCGCAGTATAAACTTCTTATAATGGTCTTTTAATAACATCCATAGAAATAAATCGTTCTGTGAGCTTGGGCTGTCCACTTTCTATGGCCCCGTATGTAATAGCCACAGAACCATTTCTTAGATTGTGTCATCAAACACTTTTTGGAATCAATACAGATGATGAACACTTCATATGCAGACAACATCTGCCTGACACTAACGTCGGCCGAAGAAATAAGCAAAATCAATTAAATCATTTCAGTGTTCACTGATGTATCCTGAGCAAAATTGAACTCAAAGAACTCCGCCTTGCTTCATATAGGGAGCGATATAAACCACCTACCAACAGCTCCTTGGTATGTAACAGTAACAGAACATAAAACATTACGAATAAGCCTGCAAAAGTGCATTGTAAAAACTATCTATTAGTATAATAGGCTAGATGTAGTGGCATGACGTCATGTTACGGCATGACGTCAATCTATGACGTTGCGCTGTGACGTCATGCTTTACGATATTATTCGTGGGAATACGCATATTTAGTAACATTTCCAAGCATCAGTGAACACTGAAATAAAAGTATGTATTGCCCTAAAAGTGACATATCAATCATTAGATCCTTTTGATACATAGAAGTATTCCTTAAATTCTTTGTCCATAGATATGTAAGATAAAAGGATCGTATTTCGAGCATCAGTGTTGCGAAAAGTTTGGTTAGAGTATTAATTAGCTCTATTAGTAATCTAATATTACCTGGTAAGACGTAAATTGTTCATTTTTTTATTTAATTTTCTTTTGCTTTACTGATGACATGTTTCAGCCGTATACAACTGTAATACTGAATAACGAATAACGTGAAAGGCAGATGTAAACACCCTTAAAGATTTTTGATTTATTTTATATCGCGATGAATTATTGCCACTAAAATTTTATAAGTATATGTACTTATATGCGTGTAACGGAAGTATTGTGTCTCTGGTGGCATGTTTAGCGTAGTACTGTATGTGGTTATGTGAAGCCGCAATTTGATGATGTATTCTAATGTAACTCGACGAAAAATATAAAAATTGACGTGGTTATGTTGAAATGCGGCCTGGAACAGAAGAAAAATTTCGGCATTGCCAAATTTGATGATGATATCATATGTAACTCGAAGAGACAAATCGAAACAAAGAATACATTTTAGTTTTATATCTCGCTTAGTTCTTGAGATATTGTATCTCAAAATTGAGGAGGTAGGGTGATATCTGGCCTGTACAAAAAAAAAAAAAAAAAAAAAAAATTACCAAAACTGCTATATCTACACGGTGGAAATGCACTATATGTGTTTTATTTTCTTCCTGGTGGTTGTTGTTAGGTTGAAATACGTCCTGGACCACAGGAAACTTCACGAAAAGCACAAGGAACTATACCTAAAACTGATTTTAACATGCTATATCTCGAAAACCAAGAAAGACATCAAAAAATTTATTGTTTATTTTCGATTTGTTTCGCCGAGTTCTACAAGAATTCATTATCAGATTGTGGCGCCACGGTAATGATTGAACTGCCTGCGGTTAGATTGAAACGTGACCTGGACCATGATAGCAACAGAAACATTTTGTTACTGCGCAAGGCAATAGGAATTACATTATGACTTATTTTTGTGTTTACTTAAGCAATTGCTAACAAATGATTTGCCAGAACACTGAAAGAAAAGTATGTATTTTGTTTAAATTGACATATTAATTATCACTTGATTTTTTTTTACTTCGTTTGAATGAAAACAGTTCTAAATTAATCGTGATCTATGCGGTCTAAGCCACAGTTTAAACTAATATTACGAGGCATAACACAAGTTGTTATGATTTAATTTAGCATCCTTCTTTTTCACTGTGGTCATTATTTCAACTGCATGTAAACTATGTCATCCGTTAACACATCGATCTTCATCATCATAGATAACAAAAAATTAAGAAGTAAGAACACATGAAGAATTTGGAACAAGTTTATGCCGCAATTCATGATGACAGTCAAATGCGATACAAGGAATATTTCAATTCATATGTGATATAAGCTTTGATTTTCTAGCGGAAATATATCTATATATTAATACGCTAAGCGAAAACTTTGGAAACATTTTTCAAAATATTGCGCGCACGGAGAAGTGTGAGATTTGGCATAGTTAAAGTTTATATGGGGAAGAAGTGCATAAAGCCAAAATTTACATATAATATGTGTTAAAAATACATTAAATTAAATAAAATAAATCATTCGTTGTATACATTCAATTGTTTTTAAGAGGCAACGACACGTAGGGATGTCTGTAATCTTTGGTCAACAGTAAAAAAAAAAAAAATAATAATTATAAGCATAGTTAAAACATGTTACAGATACATTATTAAATGAAAAATAAATTCGGGAACGTGTGTGTGAGTGAAATCGGATCGGAGCCAACTATGTGACGTATATTTCCAGCATTGAGATACTCTGTGGTCTTTGGTGAAACCAAAGAGTCGAGCTTAATCTCTGAATTTACATAGAAGCAACATTTCGAAACGGAGAATATTCGGAATTCATTAAATCGTGATTTAGATATACGATGTTACAATGATGCAGATCAAATTGATGTAGCTGTAATATGATGGTGAGCGACCATTTGAACGAAATCTGGTAGTTAAAAAAAAAGTTAGTACATGAATGGCAGCAAAGTCATTATATACTGAGTTTAGCATCACATCGGAACCTACAAATACTGTCCTGTCGGTCTGAAATTTGGTACACACATTCCTTAGGCGATAATATTTGATTTAAAGTGTATATCGTAAGCTTCGAATATGTTGAAATGAGGAAAAATGTGGGTAGATGCATACATGTTATTACGCAAGAAATACACGTTCATAGCTGTTGACATTTATTCCGCGTGTTTTTAAGTCTTCATTATGGATAAAAACTGCTTTCCACATGCAAATAGAAAATCATGTAACAGTTACGATTTCTCAGTGCGGGCTGACATATTGTTTTTCAGTGCTAAGATATATTGCATGGCGTCTACCGTAACTAATAGCAGTTGTGGTTAGGTTAAAATGCAGCCTGGACCTTAAAATTAAGAGTAAGAAACACACAGAAATAATATCGACATGTAATAACGTGTATTTCTTGCTTAATAACATGCGTGCATCTACCCACATTTGAAGTGATTTTTCCTCATTTTCACGCATTCGAAGCTTACGTTGGAATGTATGTACTAAACTTGATACCGATAGGACAATTTTTCAAACGCAATAGAACAAATTCAAAAAACTATTTGCAATAATTATTACTCTGTTACAAAAAGTACTAATTAACTTAATGAATTATGGTCGAATTTCGACCACTGGGCGATCTCTAGTATATATATATTTTTTTAAACTGCTTAACGTCTCCTATAACAACTAGGTCTTTAGAGACGGGAAAGGATGGGGGCAAGGAATGGGAAGGAATTCGGCCATGGCCTTTTGAAGGAAGCATCCCGGCATTCACCTGGAGTGATTTAGGGAAACCATGGAAAACCTAAATCTGGATGCCCGGACGGGGATTCGAACCGCCGTCCTCCCGAATGCGAGGCCAGAACGCTAGCCATTACACCACCACGCTCGGTGGAAATATTAGCAAAGATTGTGGTTAGACTGAAATGCGACCTGCATCAAGTTGACAACTGAAACCTCTTTTGCTACATCACAAGGGACGAGAAATTACAGCACATTGAGCTTTATTACAAAACAATTCTGTTTAGGTAAGCAACTAAAAAGAAATTAATTGCCCGAACACTCCTTGAAACCAGTCATTTTTGACGGGCTTTGTGGCTAGTCTAAAATTATAATAAGCAAGTCTGTCATGTATGAAGTCGTCTGTCACGTAATGACATCACGCTTTACACCATTTTTCTTGGTTATGCATGTTATTTAATAACATTTCTAAGCATCCGTGAATAAATTAACTGACAGAACAATGAAGTAAAAGTATGTATTGCGTTTATATCAACACAATTATTAGTTGCTTAGATTTATTTAACATATGTTTTATGTAAAAGTATTAGTTAAAATCTTTGGCCACAGATATGTAAGGTAAAAGCTTTAATGTTAGCGGCAGTTTTGATAGATTGTTATTAGCACTGGCACTTGAAGTTACAGCAGAGGGCATGCGTAATTTGATTTTTTTTTTTAAAAATAATTTATTTTGTTTTCTGTTACTTAAATCATTACTTCGTTTTAACGAAAATGTTGCTAACATTTTGCGGTTGCGGAGCGTCTCACATTTCAGCATTTTTAATTTAATTCGGAAAAGGAGAGTACAAATGTGAAGAATGTGCTATTATAACGAAGCAATTAAAACAAACTTTAACACGGCAGTATCAGTTTGGGCCGGTGTAGAACATCACGTTCCGGCTATTAAAACTAATATTACGTGGAATGACGTAAGTTGTTAATATTTATCTTTAATTTCCTTTGGTTTTACTGATGCCTT
>JARYHS010013630.1:328376417-328551492 GCA_031002005.1 Vandiemenella viatica | reverse complement strand
ATTCAGTATTTACGCATATATATTGTAGATCTCTGAACTTACAGTTTAAACATTTTTTTTCCATCTTATATTTATGCTAGTTTCTATTTCAAATTTCTGTTTAGCGCTGCCCAGCATAAAATAGAAAGATAATTAAATAAATAACTCCAGCAAATGGTTACTCAATCCTGAAGGACCTTTTTTCCATAAACTTACAAAGAGAACCGTAATTTTATTACAAGAATTTATTTTACCTCACAAAGTGAAGTATAATGTAGACTACTGGCGGTAGAGGAGCCCACTGTTGAAACCTAACGTCGAGGTCATTACAGGCGCAAGGAACGGTAAGGAATTCCTCCATGGCCTTTTGAAGTAATCAGCTGGATGATCACCTATAGTAATTTCTGGAAACCACGGAAAACCCAAATCTGAATGGCCGAACGGGGATTCGAAATCACGTCCTCCCGAATGTGAAGCCAGAATGTTACCGCTCACCCACCACACTTGGTAAAGCTAGCTAGCACTATTCTTCGGCAACGGAAGTGGACATATGTGACTGTCGGGCGATACCGTGCACCGGGATCTTGTTAGCAGTCTTGCCACATCAGTCATGAATGGACGGGAAAGCGGAGACATCTCACCAGTATCCTATAGCCCTATGCCCTTTAGTCCAAGAGTATTCTTGATACCATATTAAGCGAGCATGCATCTCGAAGCGTCCAAGTAAATATTAGATTAAAATCGTATAATTTCATGAAGTACAGCGGGATTTCCATAGTGTTGTTAGAAATGAAATACGTCTGGAACCCATCGAACTGCCATCATAAAAAGAGAAGCGTGCAGAAGAAGAGGGATCCAATCCAAACTGCAAACTTTCCTTCAGAAAACGGGTAATTGATGTAGTTATTAAAAATGTTCTTATAGGACTCCAGAATAACAGTTTGGTGCTTTGTGTGGATAAATAAAAAAAAACAAAAAATTAAAGCAGCAATGATTAACAACTGCCGAACGGTACCGGCCTTTACTTCTTGTCGACACAGAAGTTTAATTCAATGTTCGAAGGCAAATTCACAGTCCTCAGACTGTATTTTCGATTTTTTTCATAAATTTGCATTATATAGATTAACAATAAGAGGCTGAAAGTTGACGTGCATCTCAGAATTAGGCAGAACTTGTCAAGCATGTTAAAAATGAGAATCATCGCAAGCATTCATTCTTATCGTTCTAATTCAAGGATTCAAGCCTTACACGTACCGTTGGTTTGAACGATCACACAGCCGGACATGGTTGTAGACGTTTGTTTTGCTTACAAGTAGTTCCTGAATCTACATCATGTCTGTACAAAAGAACAATCGAAGTCACTTTCTTTCTCCAAATACTTTGAGAAAACAGAAAACTTAATTTGCGTATGCTCTCACGCCACGCCATCTCCAGTGAAGAACGATCAGAAGAATTATTTATAGCTCTCTCACGTGGGACAGACTAAAGTTTATTATAAAAACTCTCGATGGGAATTCAAATTCTCGTCATAAACTAACCGTTACGTTTAGTACAGGACGACTAAACGACATAAAAAATCGATTTAACAACAATTTGACCGCATTACGCTATGCGTTATCAAGTCTCTCGCTCGCTTACACAACAACAAAAAAGGCACACTTGTTGCTCCACCACAGGAAGACTACAAAGTTCTATACACATGACCGCAGGAAAAATGCCAAGTACCCAAATGCACATGGAAAATCTCTTCTTTCGACTACGTTTTCCTATACTAACAAAGTTCAGTATTTTTAAATTTCTGCATTCATAGATTTGTATCGACCACAGTAGTTATATATTTTATAGCTGAACTTTAACAAAAGATGAAAGATGAAAGAATTTCTACCTGTTGTTATATGGTACGACATCCTGATCCAGACCATGGACAATAAACGCTTTGTATCTCCAAGTAGAGGCGTCCTAGAACGCTCAAAACCCACCTAAAAAATATATACCGAATCTGGTTTTTTTACTGCTTAACGTCTCTTAACAGCTAGGTCTTTAGAGACGGGAAAGAATGGGGGGCAAGGAATGGGAAGGAATTTGGCCATGGCCTTTCGAAGGAAGTATCCCAGCATTTGCCTGGAGTGATTTGGGAAACCATGGAAAACCCAAATCTGGATGCCCAGACGGGGATTCGAACCACCTTCCTCCCGAATGCGAGGCCAGAACGCTAACCATTACACCACCACGCTGTTTTTTTTTTTTTTTTATACCGAATCTATTCACAAAAATTGATTAAAGGCGCACAGAAACATATCAAACATCTGATAGACATCCTTTCGGTTACGAGTCTAAACCAAAAGAATCGCGGAAGAAACAGTGGATCAGCTATTTTCCCAACTTTTCCAAGTTCCATCTGACGACATAAGCATATTCCGGTAAACAGCTGGCGACGAAATAAAGTTTTCAGAACATATTCGGCAGTGATGAAATTTTAATTCTACCTCAAAAAAGAACTGAAAACTATACAATCGAGACATAAGTTGTGACAGCAACCGTATTTAGACTATTCGAAAAAAGATATTCATGGGTCCTAGTCTGCTTCGCATATTTTGCGTTCATGAAAGAAAACAATTACTATTACGAAGTCTTACATGTTGAGTTTATACACAGTATTGGTATTTCAATATAATTTCGAGCTCACCGTCACGGGTCTAAACACGTTCATCGAGCGCGAAAAAAAAGTTCACAACGCGTTGCGATCTCCTTAAAACATCTACAATACATAAGAGTTTGTGTTCATTCTTGAGTGCTGTTTCCGAGTGTGAATACCTGTGCACTAATCATGGCTAGTAATAGTAAGCATATTTTACGATATAATAAGGGAGTTAAGATAAGTACTGATCGTCGTCTTAAACGATATGAAGCAATCTCAACTCCTTTAACACTTCACTTAGCGTCTATGTCATCATCTGAAATACAGCAAGTGTCACTGGAAAAGATACCGTATTGATAAAAAATGGAAATGGCGCTCAAAATACATAAAATGTAGCTAAAAATGTGATGGTAATAGTTCTTGTAAAAATAAATGACTCTGCAGCATTCTGGATAATTTTGTTACCAACTTTGTTTTAATACTTATATCAACTTATATCAGATAACGATTAAAGATAAAGAAACGGTACTGTAAAAGAATGTTTTATTTTCTTAACATCATTTGACTGACTATTAGTTAACATCGAGAAGATGTAGTTACAGACTATCGGTGGTTGCATTAGTTAATGTTCAGAACACTTTATGGCTTTTCTTAATAACCAAAACGCATAGTAGTCACATATAATGAGAGCCACGACGCGAATTTCATTATTATGGTCTTTTTAATAGCCAAATCGCCAGTTCGCTATTTTTATAAGTGCTATAATGCGAATAACGTGTTTTAAAGAGACCGCAACGCATTGTGTCTTTTTTTTCCCCCCGCTGAATGAGCGTTCCCATTCTTTGAGCATATACATGTATATGTTTCTTATGTTTGCGATGTTTAAGTTAATGATTACCCTATAGTGTGTATGAACAAAATCCCAGAAGTTTCAGACTGTTAACCCAACACGGAGCTTAGACGCATTCTGTATCAGTCTTGAAGGCCCACAATCAAAAATAAACCTCATGCCAATGGTCTTGTCAGAATCAGCTTTCATTAATGACTAGTAAGAGAGAAAAACGAAGCCCTACATACAAACATCGCTCCTAGGTCCCCAGCGGAACTCTTCTCAAACCGAGCATAGTGGGTCAACGGTTAACGTTCTGGCCTCGCATTCGGGAGGACACGGGTTCGAATCCCCGTCCGGGCATCCAGATTTCGGTATCCCATGGTTCCCCCAAATCACTTCATGCGAATGCCGAGATGCTTCCTTCAAAAAGTCCATGGCCGAATTCCTTCCCGTTCTTTGTCCCCAGTCCCATCCCGCCTCTAATGACCTAAGCCGACGACGACGCGTAAAGCAATAAGTAAAAATTGAAAAAAAAACTTCTTTCAAATCCTTATTTTAAGCTCCCTTTTTGAACACCGAAGTTTATTGGACAGTACCAAAAGTAATATTCGAAGAGGATAGTGACAGAGGTGTATCAGCAGCGAAATTCTAACAGTTACGGTTTGATCCGGTTGCAGCACTGCCACGTATCGTTTTGCTGTTTTATTGTTCGATTTAATTAACAAGGCACTGTTGACTTATCGATAAAATACCCTGCGAACATCTCTCCTCTACAAGCAGGATACTTTTTAAAAAGGTTAAACGCTGGCTAAATGCTGTGGAGGCCGACTGCTTGAAGGCTGGTTGTTAGAAACCGGAAACCTGACGCGTGAGAGTTGCAACATCTCGTCTGGAAAGCCCCGTCGCTTGACGAGCTTGTAATTTGTTTCTAATACCTTCAGTGAACGATAAGATTAGCCGGTGCTAGACCAATCTTAGAAGTAACCAAGTGTTTCTGATAAGAAATTTCTGAAGTTACTATTCTTTGAGGAGAAAAGTGATCAGAAATTCCATTCAATACGTAAACGGCTAAAGCAGGAATAACACCGTTTGAGAGAATAAATGATACGAAAATGACATTCAGAAAAGAAAATTCAATAGAAACAACTACACTAAACATCTTTGATAACGAATCGACTGATATTTAGGGCTTCATTTCTAACCTTGTAACTATCTTGTTACCATTAGCTGGAAGCACGATATTAAGAACAGATTTTGTATTTTCCTTGTGGCTTTTCGCCTCAAAGACGTGGAGGACATGGGACTGGGGACTAGGAACGGGAAGGAAATCCGCCATGGCCTTCTGAAGGAAGCATTCCGGCATTCGTCTGCAGTGAATTGGGGAAACCATGGAAAACCCAAACGAGGATTCAAACCGGCGTCCTCCCGATTAAGAACAGACTCAGACATACATATTTGTGCGGCCTGTAGTACAGGTTAGATTAATTTACAACCATGCAGCTCTGCTGCATTATGTACAAGTCTTTTAAACACTGCTACTATCAATGGATTAATTGCTGGAGACATAACACTAAAGGATGAAAGAGTAACAGTTACAAGAGCTCTATAAGGCTGCTCATCCGAGATTACGAAGTGTTTTAGCAAAAGTCACTAGTTGTCAAGTATTGGGCCGATAAATTCTAAGAGTCTTAGTATAAGAGGATTATTTTTTTAATGAATGTAAACAGATTCGTGCGGTGACGGTAAATTAGATGGCTTAACACAATTTGATATCTTTCTGCTTTTATTTGCCAAAAAAAATATTTTCATTTGCGCCTTAGTAAATGTTGTATGAACGAAGCTATGATAATAAGATCAACTCCAACATTTGTTCTGAGCACCACACTGGTTTTATGCGTATTCCGATTCCCTTGGGTGCGAATGTAAAGCTTCAAAAACTGCTAGCATACTTTGTCCGTAGTTAAATTATAAAATAATAAAGCATGAAAGTTGAATGACAGCTCCTGAGCAAGTGGCCTTCTCCCCCGGCTCCGAGGGCGGCAGACTCCCCCCTCCCCCTCCCCAATCACCGATGCAAATGTAATGAGATTGCGGTGGCCTGTCTGCGCATTGTTCCTGCGAAGAAACTTTGGGGGAAATGTGTCAGAAGAAATTCATCAACAAAATCTTCTTTCCTCGACCAACGACCGGCAATTCAAGACGGAATTTCTAACTAACTTATCTGGCGGCGGCTGTCAAGGCCATCCAGCGTCGGATTTATTTAGGCGAAGACACCAAGAACTGAACTAACGGTCACGAGTCACGCGTTTAAATACACCGAACAAACACGATAATGAGATTCTCGAACACATTAGTTATTTTCGAAACGAAATGGTTAAGCAAAAATACCCCCCTATGCTCACAAGTAGCGCTAGAAAAGAAATAATTTTAATAAAAATAAACCACCAGAACGTCGTAAGTGACGGAAGTTGTAGACCTCAAAAACTGCTGGATCACACACTGTTTAAGTGTTAGCAGAAAACTTACTGAATTAATAACCTAGACATTCGAAATTTGACTTTTTTTCTTATTGCTTTACGCCTCGTCGACGGCTAAAGTCATTAGAGGCGGGATGGGACTGTGGACAAGGAACGGGAAGGAATTCGGCCATGGCCTTTTTGAAGGAAGGAAGCATCCCGGCATTCGCCTGGAGTGATTTGGGGAAACTCGAAATTTGAAATTGGGGACAAGTGCAGTAATGTAAATACGTAAGAGCAGCTCACAAGAGTAAATCTTCCCTAGAAATAAGTAAATCAACGCTTTTTCCAGTTCCTCATTACGAAATTGATAGGTTCACAACTTGTATCAGCAAAAAATTATTTATGTCATACCCACACCAGAGTACAAGACAGCATAAAACAGCAGTCGCCACATATTCGTTAACATGACATTCAACAAGAAACCTGCGAGATTCCTTCCCCTCCCCGCTCCCTCCTCGACGGCTTCGGTGTCAGTAATAGTGGGTGCAGCGGTGTACAACAACAGGAAACCAGCAGCTATAAATCCTCGGACAGCATTCTCGGTCTTTTGAGGAGCAACTGGCGTGTAACACGCACGGCCCGCATACTGGACACTCGGTATTCACTTGGCCGCAGATTCCTTTCACTGTTTTTGGGTCAGTGCTGTGTCATCAAGAAGGAATGCTGTAGTACAAAATAGGTCTATAGATTACATAAATACAATGTTGTTTAATGTTGTTTCTGGCCAATCACTACTGTAACAGTCACATTATCGCGGCCCTATTACAGTGTACAAGATGTAAAAGTTTCACTTATAAATTAACTCCAAAAATTCAGTTTTTGAGCAGTGTTTTCACTCAGAAATAACGAACTGAATTTTTAAACCAGGTCTATAATTTTTTACTTTGCTTATGGCTTTACGCCTCGTCGACGTCAAGGTCATTAGAAGCGGGATAGGACTGGGGCAAGGAACGGGAATAAATTCGGCCATGGCTTTTTGAAGGAAACATTTCGGAATTCGCCTGGAGTGATTTGGGGAAACCATGGAAAACCCAAATTTGGATGCACAGACGGGGATTCAAACCCGCGTCCTCCCTAATGCGGGGCCAGACCGTTAACCGCTCACACACCACGTTCAGTCAAACCAGGCCTATAATGTTTGTTGGTAATAATTATGACTTAAGCTTGTGAAGGAATTGGTCCGTACGATACTTTTTCAATTTACAATCACAATTGTTACTGTTTTAGAGAGCCTTAACGTCTATGTCATTAGGACATTGAGTTAACGTATTATAAAAATACCAACTTACAAACCATTAAAAAATTATTATTGGAACCAAATTATATAGTCTATTCACCAGGAACTGTAATTCGTGTCTACTACAGCTCACTTCACCAAAATAGTCCTGTGAAGGTCTCATCGTCTTCCTACAGTGTTGCAAATCAGCAAACTTTCAATAATAAGCGCAAAAAATTTCTAAAAAAAATCATATTTGACATGTGGAACAACGTGTTGTGCTTTTTAACTCTGAAAATTTGCGTTACTACTTTATTTAAAAAAAAAACTAGTTTCCACGAAAGTTACGAATGAAATTACTTTCTTCACTTGCACTAACAGAAAAGGCTGGACAAATGCAAAATAGTTAAAAAAAATGTGGCTTCCTGAAATTACTCAATGGTACCGAATATATTCTATACGCTATAAATATGGAAGCGGGTTAGTAAAAATGAATCGCTTGATTGCCTGTGTAATGTAAAATGTAACCGACTAATTTTCGTTCTATTTGTTCACATAGAAAGTTGTAATCACAATTTTTTTAAAGAAAACCTTTAGATGAATTCTGCAGCACACAACCAACTTGTTTGTTTTACAATTTATTTGTGTGTGTGTATATATGACTGTGCGTAGCGCCCGCTCTCTACAGAGGCTCACCGCGCCGTTCGCGTAAGACAGAAAAATACTTCCAGTCCTCCAGAAAACTCTTACTTGCTGCTCGTCTAAGAATTACTATTTTCATAGTATACAGTGAATCATATATGACAAAATTCACGATAAAACATGAAAATGTATGACAAAAAAAAAAGAGATGTCACAAACATTAGAGACCGATGAAACGCTGAAAGGACTTCTTAGATATTCCTCCACGAAACTCTGTGTGATTAAGGGAAGTTAATATTTTTCCTGGCATCCTTGTAATGGGTAATATTTCTAAGAAAAACTTCTAAATTTTAGCTGCGATGACTAATTTAATTTTCAATGTACAAGCATTCTGAATTTTCGTGAATATTACTTTTGTCAGTTAACGCTGCATGTACGATTCCGTTCCTGACTTAACTAGCAATATAAAGGTAATGCTTAGAATGACACCTTTGAACGACCACCAAAAAACACATGTCGGAACCTCGCCGGCTCAATCTAGTGACAAGGGGTGGTGCGGAAAGTGGAGGCAGCCCACACTGTTTGACCTTGAGCGAACTATTTTCACAAATTGGATATAGCATCATATTACTGAAAAATTCATATTATGAGTCATTTTGCTGCATATATCAACAGCAAACAGCTTGGTAAGCTAATTGCGATCTTTCGTTAACTTCGAATACTATGGCAGAGTTATAGAGCCACAGCAACAAGCCTTGTAGCGGAAATATAACAATTTGAATAGTATTGAGAGTAAAATTATTGTTGTAGATGTGTTTGGCGTCCCCGCCTGGTGTTTGTTTACGTCAGGTCGATGCAGTCACAAGGTGATTGCCCGGCCTGTGTTTACATTCGCAGCTGCTGCGTAGTTTAACCTTCACACAGATAGCTCCACGCTCGCGAACTTTCTTGCTCTCTTCTTTTTATCGCCGTCTTTGTAAACTGCTACCGCTCGGTAAAACGTCGAAAAGTATGAATATTTGAACATTATTTATTTAAGAGAACATGTGTTTAGTGTTCCGAAAAATGACGATAAGGCAGTTAAATTATCGAGCGAACTCTAGCAGTAAAGTTTGAAACCACAATGTGGGGAGGAGAGTAACACAATTTTCTTCTAACTGTTCATAAAGTCGTAAAATAACTCTCAAACCGTATAATAGTAGCTTAAAAACTGCGACAAAAATCAAATACGGCACAAAATTTAATTACGTGCGTTATAACTTCAGTTTCGGCCTTTAAAACAGCTGTCAGTTCAGTTTTAAATCAGAGTAAAAAGACTGCGAAAATTGCAAAGTTTATTTTAAACCGTGATTATTATTGTTCTGTTTGTAATCTTTCGTGCCTATAAATTTGTCGTTTTATTTTACATTTTTTAGCATCGATGTAGTAAAATATGTGTGAATGAACAGAAGATGACATATCTTTGTTGAAAACAAAAGATGTTATGATTTCTTCCAAGCCTTCTACCACTTTCTGATTTCGAACTAAAAGATAATTTGGTCGTTCTTCGTTATTGTACTCTTCTTTTCTCAATTCTTCGACTCTGAAAGCAGGTTGAGGCGGTTACAGCTTTACAACATGGCACTGTTTGAGACCTTGGTAATGAGGTCAATATGCACAGCAGTTGTTAAAGATGTAATCTAACAGATGTTGTGCACAGTAACAATTAAGAAAGACTATACAATCCTGTTGGATGGTTGTCAATTGGAAGTTTGTAAATCGCACGTCAGCGACATTCTTCCGGGTTGTGGTGCTGCGTATTTAGTACCCGGTCAGCCTTCGGCCGAAATGGGAACGGCTCCCAGCCACCAAGGACACTGCCGCTCGCCTGGCCTGGCCTGGCGCGCCAGCCAACTCGCCGCATGCCTGCCACCACACACATCTCAAATTCCATACACAAATTCACCGGCGATTCTTTCATGTCACTCAACTACGGCCTTTTAATTGTTTTCGTTCCTTCTTCGTTTACTACAAAAATTATTATTATTGTAAATCACAGTACAACGGAAAATTAGAATTAAGGTTATGTGGTAAACTATGATTTTTATCCAAGTTTTGCAAGCAACAAGCATCAAATGATGAATTATGTAGCCTGCTAGTAGTGTTGGAGCACAAAACAAAAAAAAATCATTCTAAAAGTAAACGCAAGGTATTGATCATGAAAACAGGAATCTTTCATTTCAAAGAAGCGGTGTGAACTGTAAACTCCGATAAAAAAAATTCGGGTAGAATTTTAACTTATATATAAACCACACCAGATTGTAGTGTGAATAGTTATAAAGACATAAAATAAAGGCAGGAATTATTACTATTATTACTATTATTATTGATTGCGATTGAGCACATGCCGCGGTGTAAATTTCCACACGCACTCCATTTGTTATTATTTTTTTTTTTTTCGTTAGGTCCATGTGGTCGTAATGACTTGGTGACAGCGTTGTAATCCGCCCTTATAGTCAACTACAGTTTACCTAGGAATCCGAACCACGAAAGGTTTCTGACGTACTTCACATTACACACAAAGATATGCCACAAGTGAAGGCTGTCTGGTCAAGGGCCTTCGAAAATTCCATCCGAGACCTGGAATAGAACCGTGAATCTCCAGTCAGACGCTTTAATCAACGAGACACTTGGCCGCTAACTTGTGTTTTAATAGCATTTTCAACATCTCCTTTTATAATTTAATCCAGGCTCTGATTCCCTACAAAAAATTGAAATTTTTCAAATCTCTGAAATCCACGGTCATCTCTCAAACGATAATAATTAATTATCCTATATGAAATGTGTATTGTCATGTTTTGTTTTAAGTGGAAACATACTGCTTGGCTAATTCGCATGGCAACTACTTTGGTATCAAAGATGATTTGAACACTGCTGAGAAGTGATAATCCGGCCGCCCGCATTAGAGAGACGCAGTAGTGGTGTTTGCGCAAGGCTGTGGAGTGTTTATTTACAGCTGCTGGCGGCAAGGCAGGCGGGCCAGCCAAGGACAGCAGCCGATCACACCCATCTGACGTCACGTCACGGCACGTCACGTCACACGCACGCAGGACCTGCTTCAACACTCCACCCTGCAGCTCCTTCGATTTTCGCGGGAACACACAACATTAACATGTGAGATCATCACATCACACTACTATTAAATACTTGCACCCTCACAACCAGAACCGAATGGAAGTGGTCTACACGCGAAGATAAAATATTAAATACTATCAATAAGCGTTCCATAATTCACAGTGTAACTTGTTACATCTTTAAATTTCCCTATACCGTTAACGAACCATCTTCAGGAACGTGCAGCTTCGTATTCAGCACAAGAACTTATTGGTACTTTATTTTTACTCTAGTGGTGTCGGTTGTTTCTTAATGATTCATCAGCAATCAGTTAACAGTTCCACAATCGCAAAATACAATTTGCAGAAACGGGCTGCTACTGCAACATCGAGTCATAGAAGAACGATTTGTAGTGTAATTAACGTATTATTTGATATTTATTCGAATCAACGCATTCCTAGACCACCTGGCGTCATAGTGTGGGGAGCAGTGAGGTATGACCGTATGACTTTAGGTCATGACTGGTAGTGACTGAAGGAACTGTGACGGCACTACAGTTCTTCAGGGATTTCTTGCGCCCTCCAGTGTTACCTCTCATGCGACACTATCGCGGTGCTATTTTTTAATAAGAAGATTCTCGTCCACACACGTCACTGCCTGCGTGATGTTGATGTTCTACCGTGGCCAGCAGAATTCCCCGACGGATCATATGTGGGACCAGCTGGGACATCAACTCCGTCCCAGTGCCGGCAGTCGTACGTCAGCTTGCCCTAGAAGAGGACGTGGCGGCGTTATGATACCCTTCCCAAACGAATCAGTTCAAGCATCTCAGCCAGAGGGGGGTGCAACGTCATACCGGTAAATAGGTTCATACTGCCAAGTTCTTTGTAAACTTATTTTGGCTTTGTAACCACTAAAATAACATCACATACCCTCTCGACCCGTGAAGTTATATTTGGTTTCCTCCTTCCATTCTGGGTGCTTCACTTTTTATGTCGGGGCTCTGTATATTAGGGGGCGTCCATAAATTACGTGAGGTGAAATAGGGGACGAGGGGGGGGGGGGGGGGTGGCCAAATTTCACCAAGGGAGAGGGAGGGTCAACGGCTCACGTGAGGTTTTGGAAATTTTTGTTGGACTGTTGAACTAAAAAAAAAAGTATACAAATGATGTATAAGTCGAATTCAGGGGGTTATTTCGTCGAAAAGTGTGGGTTTAACCTGGTTTGAAAAAGATCTCAAAAAGTTGCGAGGGCGATTTCTAGGCGGGGGAGGGGAGTCTAACGGAACAGATCTCACCAGAAAAGGAGGGGGGGGGGGGTCAGACCTGATCTTACGAAGTCTCACCAGAGGGGGGCGGGGGGGTCCGGAAATCCAGAAAAACATCTCACGTAATTTATGGATGCCCCCTAACTATTGACGCTGATCACACCTCGTCCTCGGACAAGCCGGTACCCGACTACGTTACTACATTGATTTTGCTTCCAGTTAAGAAGTAAAAAGGCTGCCTTCAAAAAATGTCAGGATTTGCAAAAGTTGTTTTAACGAAACAACGGAAAATCAGAAACGGATAGACAGTCTGTATCCAAACCCACATCCCCTACTTATTTTGCTAGGGTTTTCTGCCTCGCGGACGTCTGACTCATTAGAGGACTGGGGACAATGGATGGAAAGAAATTTGGCCATGGCCTTTCGGAGAAACTGCATGGGCAGTGGTGAGCCGGCGGGAAGACGGGCGCCGGGCGATAAGGCCGAGACCCGCCGTCGCCGTCCTAATAGCGCACACTCCCCCAACTGCACAAAAACTCCTACTGCCCCGATCAATTGCCCCACCGCCTTTATTTCTCCCGTTTCTTCAATTTCTACGGACTCGTTTCAGATCTCCCGCAACGCCGTAAAGCGATAGTTCACAAAGTACCGATGGCCAGACCAGTGCTCATCCCTGCGATGAAGCAATGCTTCCTGCCATTACTTCAGATCTCAACCAGAGATCGTCGCCAGCCGAAAGGGAGAAAATAATAGCAACCCCCGACAGTAATGTGAACATAAAGCAGTTAGTGAGGAAACAAAGCAAGTTTCGAGTACTTACTATGAAAGCTAATTCAAGAGGGACTGAGTATGGAAGTATTCAGTGATTCAGAAAAAGTCTTTAAAAAATACAAACCACGTTTTTTTTAAAAAAAGATTCGATACATTTAGACATTTCTCAGCCATACGTTAAAATGTTAAATGGCAACAGATCTCAGAATCTGCTCTATTAAAAATCTGAATTAAGTGAGAGCACTCCAAAGTTTCAATACGGAAACAGTATAAAAAGGCAAAAATAACCAGTTTTTTCTACGCTGCAAGAAGGAAGATATCCCTATTAATACTAGTACATTGCGACCAAGCACTTGCTTCGTGTTAGGCAGTAAAAGTAGAAAAATTATAGTACCAATGATTTTAGAAATTAAATGCGAAAATAATTTTTCTTCCATTGGAAAATGGATCGCGAGGGATGTTCCCAGCACCCACCTGGATGAGTATAGGAAACAATCTGAAAAAAATGTGTACCTGCTGCCCAGATAGTATTTCAGTTGGCCTCTATTCTAATTCCCTATTATCTACAGTTCGACGTACATTCTTGCTATTGAACCATCACTAGAATTTATACTCACAGCACACGTTACCACTAAAAATTAAACATTTGAATATATTTATCGACGTCCACGAATATATTGGAGGTAATCTTAAATTAACTTCTGAACCGCTCATTTATTAACAGCAAGTTGACAATATATCCGAGGATACTCCCACCCACAGAAGTGTAAACAGGCCAAGAAACTGATCGTGCCGCAAACGTCGTTACGCTCGTTACACTCCTTAATCTTCATAAAAATGCTGGCATAAATGCTGGTGGTTATTTTAGAAATCAGTTGATAGAAATACTATCATTTACGTTTATGATTCACTCAAGATCTACAAATATCTGTCTGGATATAGAAAAATTCGGTGGTTTTTAACTGTCGTATTCGCTGAATTTTGGCAGCACGATATTTTTTTTATTCGATTGCAGAGACCCTTAAAAGGGCTTTATTGATTGTTAAAGAGAATAGACAACCAAAAGCCAAGTAAACTCTGCCACGTGGAAAATCAAGCGTGCAGACAGTAGACACGGACGGCCTTCGGCTATCAGCTATCAATCTACAGCTAGGACCGACGGCGCTGCACAGCACGCAGCCGCGCGTGAAAGTGTGAATTAAACGATGTGTTTACAAGTCACGGCGAATATTCACAGACTTATACCAAGTAATTAATTTAGGGACGGGGAAAAAACCCTGTGGCGGCCTTGATGAGAATTTGATGGAACAAGTTATTCATGCGGGGAGGAGCGGGGGCGGCAAACTTGACCCCACTTATCTCGCTCTAGACTTCCCGCCCTCCAAACACTTCCCAGAATTTTAATCGAGGTACGGAAACAATTTTCCCGCTTTGAAAAAACGATTTTTGATGCAAAGACGGCTAATAAAACTTCGCCATACCTTAGAGGACTCTGATTGGAGCAGCACTTGGGTGACGATATTGAGGACTACACAGTGACTTGCAACCAGTAGCAGAGAAAATACAAAATATTCAAAGAGATATGGAAAATTATTTTGGTGCTAAAATACAGTAAACTTTATGTCTTGACCAAACAGAAATATCAGAACAGTTCCTAAGTTGATCTATATGCCGACGTTTCTGTCTACATTCTTTGGTCTTCTTCTGGTAACTAATAATAATAATAATAATAATAATAATAATTTTATTGTCATTAAACTGTCATAGCAATAGACAACGTCAAGAATACAAATATGAAAATACAAACAAGACAAAATTCATAATTAAAAACAATTTAAATTGCACACTCCACACACAATTATTTCATATTTCCACATTCATAGAATTCATTAACTGAATAAAAAGGATTAGTGACTAACCAGCTATACAATGTCTGCTTAAATAGATTGAATGGGGCTTCAACCCATTCTAGAGGTAGTTTGTTAAACATTTTCATACCCAACACTTCATAACTGTTCAATGATTTCGATAATCTACAGTAAGGTATGTCAATGTGCCTATTATTTCTCGTACTGTGACAGTGTAAATCTTGTCTAAGAAGGTATTCAGCTTGGTTATTTTTTGTGTGCAGGAGAACAGTGTAAATGTACAAGTTTATTACCGTTAATATTTTTAATTCAATAAACAGTGGTCTACAATGGGCAAATTTTTCAGCGTTTGACATAATCCTAATTACCTTCTTTTGAAGGACCAAGACATTCTGAACATGTGTACTATTGCCCCAAAATAAAAGTCCATAGGATATAACACTCTGAAAAAAAGCAAAATACGCTGATCTTACATAGGCTGTAGGTACATGATTTTTTAAATTTCTTAACAAGTACACCACTCTAGACAACCTTGCACTAACGTATTTAATGTGTGGATCCCAAGACAATTTATTATCTATAACAATACCTAAAAACTTAACATAACCTACATAGTCATCTACTGGGTATTCTCTTAGACTAAATACTGTTTGTTGTGTTTTACTCTCATTGAGCAAAAACCCATTAGCTCGAAACCAGATTGACACTTGGGATAGGGTATCTTTAGTCATGGTTTGAAGAGTTTCAAAGTCTGAACTTACAGTAAGAAAAGTGGTGTCATCAGCGTATAGAATGGAGTGGGACATTATATAAAATGGCAAATCATTTATCATTAAAATGAATAACAATGGTCCCAATACTGAGCCTTGTGGCACACCACACTTGATTTCAGTTATCTGGGATCTTGCCTTTCCAATACATACAATTTGTTTACGATTACTAAGAAATGATTCAAAGATATTACCAGCTTTGTCACTAATGATTCTGTAATGAAGTAATTTATTAAGAAGTAAATCATGGTCTACACAGTCAAAGGCCTTACTGAGGTCGCAAAAAGTTGCCTGAGCAAAGTTTTTCTCCTCATAAGCACTTAGAACCTTCTTAATCAAAGAGTCAATAGCATGAGCAGTAGATTTGCCTTTCCTAAAGCCAAACTGTACAGTAGAAAGAATGTTGTTGTGCTCCAAATAAACCGATAACTGTTTATAGATAACAGATTCTAGTACCTTAGAAAAAACTGGTGTCAGAGATACAGGGCGATAACTAGATGGGCAATCTCTCTCTCCCTTCTTATAAATGGGCACAACTCTAGATAATTTTAACACCTCTGGAAACACACCTTCAGTTAAACATTTATTTATACAATAAGTGAGAGGAAATAATATACAACCAATTATCTTTTTAATCATATTACTAGAAAGGTCATATATATCTACACTATCAGATGGTCTAAAGTTATGTACAATACCCAAAACATCATCTGGTGATACCTCCGAAAGTACAAATTTATCTTTCAAAGTATAGTTTACATTATGACATTTTATGATATCAGATACACTTTCCTGGGGTCTAACAATGCTGTCACAAATGTCATTCACCGACTGTATACAAAAGTTATTAAATTCATCTGGTGTTACTGCTACAGCCTCTTTTCGTTTGGTTTTGGCCACTGAGTTTATCACACTCCATGCTTTCTTACATTTATTATTGGATGACTCTATACTGAATATGTTATGTTGTTTCTTAGCCTCATTGACTGCGTGTTTATAATCCTTTCGAGCTCTTAAGTATCTTAGCTTAGTCGTATCTGTTTTGTGTAGTCTATACAAATCTAAATACAATAACACATTGTTTTTCATATTGGCTAGTTGCGGTGTGTACCACACATTGTTATGCCTATTTATTTTACATGTATTGGGATTGACTTTACATTTGTACTGTGGAAAGTTTGTCTCAAAAATATTTATGAAAGCACAGAAAAATCTCTCAAATGCTACATTAGCAGAGCAGTGACTAACACTATTACACAAATCTTTCCAATCATAATTCCCAAGTGAGACCATAAAATTAGACATTTTATCCTGCGTTACTGGTCTTGTGATGGCCACCTTAGGATCTTTGTGCTCTTTGTTCTTCAAATTAGGCATATCTATTTCAATCCAAACTGAATCATGGTCTGAGAAGGCAAAAACAGCCACATCAGAACACATTAAATCTCTGCTAACATTTGTAAAAATATTGTCAAGACAAGCATTCTCCCTTGTAGGTTTACAGTTAGAAAAACTGAAATTAAATTGTCTTAACAGATTTTTAAATTCATTTACATTGTGTGTATCTTTTGTCACATCAAATGCAGCATTTATGTCTCCACCAATCACTATACTGAACTTTCTCCACCTAGTACTAAGAAAAAAATTTAATAAATTCTCAAGTTTTTCTAAAAAGGTTAGTGGGTCACCACTGGATGACCTATAAAGTGATACAATAACTATTTTTAAATGCTCGAAATATATACCTGTAGCTTCAAAATGCAATTCGCTACACAAAAAACCTAAATCTAATTCATTACTAGCGTTCATTAACGCTTTCTTAATATAAATCGACACACCCCCATGAATCCGCTGTACCCTGCTAAAACTGTTAACTAACTGGAAATCATCTAATACATGAAAAGAAATTTCATTACCCTTGCACCAGTGCTCACTCACACATAATGAATCGAGCATATTTTCATTAGCAAAATCGTTTAAAAGTACATGTTTTCCTCTTATACCTTCAACATTGAGATAACCTATCTTAAACGAATTCCTAATGCTAACTGTGTTCTGACTTAAGTTATTTTCCTTGACTAACCTCATGGGCCTAGTAACCTGCTTGTCATTGGACTGGTTCTCCACGGTAAATGTTGATAAACCAGCTAGGCCCACATCTAGTTTTTTAACTCTAAAAAAGAATTTCCCTTGAAACCCAGTGGTATTGGCTCTAACCTCAGAGTCTGTGTGAGGCAGATAGTCCTGGCGTGGCGTCACACGGACAACGCAAAAATTATCGTCTGCAGCCGTGGAAGCATTCGACTGCAAAAATGCTATTAGTATCTGAATCACGCAAAACACAGAAAAAAATAGTGCCTACTCAGACTCCACTTTCAACGACAACCCAGAACTGTTAACTTCAACAACCTTAACAAAATTGCTAATTTTTATGTCATTGACATTCGTTAGTGAATACTTAGTACCGAATCTTATTTTAGTCTACGCTTTGCACCAACAACGAAGCTATTTACAGAATAATAATCGAATTAGTGTTCCTGAAGCTTTCTATTTTTGTCTTGAGGGTGCACTGCCAAAAAGATCAGTGAAATAAAAAGGAAGGAATTATAAATAATTTTATAGGAGCTCGTTTCACTAAATTCATGAAACAGTCGATAGATACAAGAACGAAAATATCATAGGTATTCCACGCTACAGTAGGTTTCGCTGGAAACAGCTTCTATAAAGAAGGAAAATGAAGGGTCAGGAAATAATTACCTCACGGACATCGCCGATATCTGCGGCATAAATCCCAAGTTTGGCTCGTAAAGGCGGGGCAGTTTCCGAAGCGGCACTTAGTCCGATAGCGGGCAAGTTTGGCGGCGCATCCGTCAGCGGATTGGGCTGCTATCACTGGCCACTGGCGCCTGCCAGTCCGCTCCCCATAGCCAGCGCGCTAACCAAACAGATCACCTGCTGCCGCTAACTCTCAATACTATTCCGCCCGGTCAAAAAATATTTTCTATAATTTACCGAAATCACCACAGACGGATCATCCAATGTTTACGGTGTGTCATGAACTATTTTTTTCCCCAATTTCTTCACAAATAATCCTGTTTCGAGAGTAATTACCACGCAGTTGAGTAGCTGTCTGGCCCAAGGAAAATAACTGTGATAAACTGTTTCGCTAAATTGTTAACATTAAATTATTACAGCCCAACGAACTGGTGATTTTAGCCTCAGTGCAACAATTAATTCCATGTCAAAAAAAGATTCAGTGCTTAAACAAGAAGACATATCAGCAGGTCTTAATACGATAAGAGCAACATGGATGGCAATCATTCGTCCTTAGCTAGTGAATACGTAACACTACATTCATGTTCCAACACAGTAGTTCGCCCACCGAGGGGAGCTGAAAACATGGTAGGGGGCTTTTCTCGTCCAAGGCAAATTCGGGGTGCATTGGGAACCATCCACTCCAGCCTCTCTCCCCCCCCCCTCCCCAACTGCTTTCCAGTTTAAGGGCTGCATCAAAAACATTTTTAATTGCATCCCCATGATCGCTTGTAGCCAAAAGAGGATTTAGCCAAGTCAGCAAATTATTAGCTAGTATAAGAGACAAATTGTCAATATTGGAAAGCGACGGTTTAAAATTGCTGATAAATAAGGTACTAAATATCAAGAAATTAGTGTCGTTACACAGAGCTCAGCCCTCTAATTAATAATATTTTTTCATAATATGTATTTGTTAATAAAACTACGAATAATACAAAAGTATTGCTAATATCTTTTAGTACAACAATTTTAGAGATCTATCCTTGTGTTTCTAATATCATATGTGCAGTTTCTCAGAGAGAGGGCCTTCGGATCACTGTTTTAAAAAGTGGATTACTAACCAAAACAGCTGGAGCACAATGGGTTACATTATTTACTACAGGCAGGGGAGTCTGTTTTTTTCCCCTAAAACTGGAGCCGTGAGTAATTTTTACCTTTCTAAAAGGTAACGGTGGGTAATTTTCCGGTCTAAAATAGGGCGTTGAGTATTTTTTTTTTTTTTTAATTCGGGCAGTAGAAAAAAAAAAGGTCAACAGGACTGTGTCAATTTACCACTCATAAACCAACAAATACTTTAAATATATTAGATGACCGTCCAATAAAATATATACTTCCACTGAAATAAATCAACATCTTGTTAGAATTAACTATGAAGTCGAGTGTCTAGCTCTGGTTTAAAAATCAAATGGAAAACTAGACTGACTAGGAGAATAATGATAGGAGAGGAAACGCTTCAAATGTAACTCCTTTCCGCTATTGTGCAAAAGTTTATGGAGCGTGTACCTACGGCCACAATATTATCATTCGGCTGAAGTAAATAGAAGTCGTCGTCAAAGTTATCAGTTCCGTTTGCCGACATGCTGGCAGATTTCGTCCACTATGCACGCCGCTAGCGGAGCTTTAATTGATGGCGCCCACTTGCCACCTACATGCTGCTCATTAATTACCAGCAGCGATGGCTTCGGCAATTTGCTTTTCGGTTTTTCCGGCACCCCGTCTTGAGCGCGTCTTGGAGCGCGCTTCTTTGTTCCATTAGCCGGCCTTAATTGAGGCGCCAGCAAAATAACACATCTGCCGATGGCAACACATTTCCACTACTCGACGTGCTACAAAACATCGTTTCAGTCGAATAGTTAGCTTACCATCGCAGACTTACAAAGTCAAATATGTTTCCACACTGAACAGCACTTGGAGCCTGAAAAAAATGGGAAATAAGGCAGGAGCCTACCCATAAATGACTGTAGCTGAGAAAAGAGTTCAGTCTGAGTTCTCGATCTGATCCTTAAAACCAACAATATGCTTGAAGGTGAATAGTATGAATTTTGGGATCTGAAACATCTCTTGAAAAACACATACTAACCGTCAATGACGGTTTATGGTGTTTCCTAAATAATTAGTCGATTCCTTTCCAAATAGATACATATACACTCAATAACAAAAATCGTTAATCTTATTATGTTACATTGATCATACTATTTCTCAAGATTGTGGTAGTTAAGGCTTTAAACATGTGGCAAGATATGACAAAAGATGGATATTGGTGTTCTAATGAGATAAACTATATTGTAACATAGACAATAATTAAAAAGTGATCGATTTAAATCAAAGCGAGTATCGATAACAAGGACAGAGATATTGGAAACAGATTTATTCACTTCAACTGGGACTCATGTGTAGTTCCGTCTTATTTACTCAGATCTAAGAAACATGTAAAGAAAATCCACCATTTAACGGGCCAACAAATTTTCGTACTACTTCTAAATCTATATAGTGTGACGTTGCGTAATAGAACTATTTCTAGAACGCATATGGTAAAGAAAACTGAAAGAAAGTGACTATGCAATAGTAGCAAACAGTATTCACGTGGTGTAGATTGCTGGTCGAGTTTACCGTATTAGTTTATTGTGATTATACATTCCCTTCCTTCCGATAGAAAACTAATATTTTTATATTATTAGTACAGACTGTAAAATAAGACATAGACCAGGCCCAACTAATATATCTGATAAGGAGATACGTTTTATGAAAACCGGAAATAAAGTTCATTTCCTAACTGACATTTGATGACGACGTACTGTTACAGTTTATGTGGGGAATGAATGGAAAACATGACAAAAAATCATAATTGTTTTTTTTATAATTTTTTAAGCCATTTGAAATGTAAAATACATTAGAAATTTCAGTTTATTGTGCACTATTATCAATAATAATGATGCTAATGTATCCTCCTAAACAGTTAGATTGGTGGGCACATTTTCTAAGGGAACATTAACTGGCTCCATCTTGCATTCCCAGTGATGGAAGTGTATTTACGTATTTATTGTTTTGTGTAGATGACTGTAGCATATGTGTATTCAGTTAAATGTTTTGCGTGTGTTGAGAAGGAATAAGAAATGGAAGAAGGACGAGAGTGAAACCCGGTTCCGACCCACTCTTGCCTATTCTTCCGAAGGACACCGAGGAGCCGCCAAGCTTAACGTTCCCATCCGACGAAAAAATCACCATCAATAGTGTCGAAAGCCTCCCCCCCCCTTCCATCCATCCATCCACCTCCACACGCTCTATCGAGAGGTTTGGTGTTTAACCCAGGACTTAAGCGCACAATGTGGCGATTAGGAATTGCGTACCACCACCTCTCCCACCAGAACTGGAACCAGCTAACCCCGAGCACCATTACGATGCCGCAGCCAGCGGAACCAACGTAACATCTTGTATATCTACAGTCCCAAATGTAATAAGAAGTGGTGCCAAAATTAAATATTTACAATTATATTTACACGAAGCGTAAAGGAAACGAATACGAATTACAGCAATTATTCTTAGGCCAATCTAACTACTGGATATAATAGTTTACTTGGAAACAACAAACAGAATCAACAGAAATTGAGAGTATTTAGTCGTAATATAAATATCAAATGTTCATTATAAATGCAAATTCATCATTCAAGTTGCAAGTTCCTATAGTCTCCGGAAATGCTTTTTGGGCTGATCGGTCTTGTTAGCATAAATAGTGGAAATTTCACTTGATTTAAGAACGTACAGTCACTACTAAATGGTGGTTATTTAACTGAACGTTCGAATAATTAGAATATATGACGAAGTGATGCAGGTAAAAAAAGAAACACTTATATTCTTCTTTCTTCAGATGAGCACCGCATGACATTAAAGAAAAGTCAGTAATTTTCAAAGTCGTTTTTTTAGATTTTACGTTGCATTGACGTCCAATTCATTAATGAGTCAGCGTATAATTTCAAGGTGTAAAAGATATCCGAAAAGAAAGTTGACGTAAACAGAAGATTGACCGTGAAAGGAACTACCAAAATCAGTCAAAGATATAACTTATTACAATGCTTATATTACATACGTTTCCAGAGGTCAGCATTTACGCATGTAATAAGAATTTTAGTTAAATTCACAGGATTGGTTTATCCTCTCTCTTCAATATTTTATTTTTCTAAACAACAGAGATTGGGCGTGATGGGGTTTTACAGTTTGGTGGCATTTCTCGAATGATAATTTAGGTTTGGTTTTGACCTTGCCCGAGAGCCTTATTTAAAAATGTTGTGGTTCACCTTGGAGTGATCGAGCTGTTACACACAAGTGGGACCAGCGCGTCAAACACATTTTCATTAATAACGCTACCATTTCAACCTATATGTCACTTGTGAGAGATAAAAGTCGTTTAATTTATGAGAAACTGGAAACAAAGAGAAAATAGTTATTTTCTAAAATTACCACTAAAATACATAAATGTCATCAAATTTGTTGGTGCACACATAGAACGGTTAACCTGGAATTGGCTGACGGAATGAAAGTATTAATACCCATTACAAAATAAAGAACGAGCTTTCCCGATGGAGATTAGAAACGTCAATGGAGACTTTCCCGGCGTATTGATTCAATGAATTCTTCACGGTGTCCAGCCGGATGGAGTCAAATAATGACGACGTTTCAACAACCTGCTCTGTTGTCTTCATCAGGTCTATTTGAGGTTGTTGAAACGTCGTCATTCTTTGACTCCATCCGGCTGGACACCCGTGAATAATTCATTGAATTAGAAACGTCATTTGTATTTACGTATTTAAAAAAATTCATGCGGCCTTTCAACTTTGTCATTAGGGTAAGAATTTGTTTTCACGGGAGCTAGTTATTCTGTCTAATTATTCATAAAAAAATATTTTCCCAACGGCTTTAGATTGCTTATTTAATAACACGAATAATCATAAAATAGACTACTGCAGAATGTAAGAAATTAGGCTAACGTCTTTTCCAAGGCCCTATGGTCGTAAATGAACAGATCTTACGTTAACATTTTAGCATCCAGATTAGAATCGAAACACAAATGTTGGTTAGCAGATAGTGAACATGTGGAAGTGGTTTACGAGTTCGCGCACTCTGTCTTGACTGCAGTGTGGCATTGCGCCTCGCTGCATTATGCTTGCTAATGTCTTCATTACTGTGGACAGCCAACCTCGTTACTCACCGCCTTGCCACTCATAAGAACAAACTTTCTTCGCCGCATAAGAAAAGGGAGCAAAAATCGGGAACGCCGCCCGTCGAGAGCTGTAATCAAATTTGTTACGGCGGAAAATTCAATATAAAATGTAAAGAGCTGACAATTTAAAGAGACTTGCTGAGAGTAGATAATGAAGTACACGAGGGACTGGGAGGTGGAGGGGGAAGAGCAGAGACCAAAAGTCGACCGTGACACCTGTTGCTTTCTTGCTCACCTCTCAATCACCACACACCGTAAAGTTTATTCACTCGCAACAAACGAGATCTGGACCGAAAATTTTTTAATTTATTGTTTCTCTACATACGTCTCAAATAAATATAAAAATAAAGAAGTGAATCAGATTCTCACTAAGCAGTTTTATCATGCAATATAATCTTTAAAAAAATAAAAATAAATCGAGCGTTAGAGCAAATGCTACGTTGATAAACCACGTGGCTCCGTTTTGGCTTCCTGTGAATCACCCCCCACGTAGCACGTATTTTTTTCCCTTTTGATTCCAGAAGAGATTCTTTACCGTTTTCTCTCCTCAGACTATTGTAAATTACATACGGCAATAATTAAATGAAGGAAATGAATTTCACACGCTGTTGTGTGTTCTGTACCAAATTTTAATTGTGAAAAATGAAATGTATGGAAGGAAAGCTACGTGGGCTGGATCGGAGCCCCCCTCTCCCCCCCCCCCCCCCCGTAGCGTAGCCTTCCAGCCGATCCCCCCCCCTAGACCGAGCCACGTAGTTTATGCACGCTCCCTAAATGAGAATAAGATTTAAACTTATACTTTCACAAACATAGTTTCGAGACAAAAGCAACAACAAAAATACAATCTCGATGGTCATCATACACGCTCATCACTCTGAAGAATCCTTAGAATTATGGTATGTTACAGCTAGAAAGACTTTAGAGCTCATTTGAAAGAAAATTTGTATAGTATTAATTGAATTACTGGGGTAAAGAAATACGAGGGCGGTTCAAAAAATAAGGTCTCCAATGACGCCGCGTCAAAACTATAAATGCTAGGCCAAATCCGGCAACAATGCTGTGTTCCTTGGTCTCCCACCAAGGAATGGTACAGGTTTGAGCTCAATCGGACGATCAGTCGCTGCTTGACAGCCGTCCACGATAGATCTGCCGGTTAGCTCACCCGCCAGGTGCGAACTGCGCTCAGTGATCAGATTTTTGAACGCGAAAAACGTTACACCGATAGAAATCCATCGTCAGTTAGTGGAAGTGTACGGGGAAAAGTGTATGAACATTGAAAACGTGCGGAAGTGGTGCCGGGAGTTTTCTGCCGGTCGCAGCAACGTCCACGACGAGGAGCGGCCTCGAAGACCGAGCATGTCCGACGAAACTGTGACCATAATTGATGGGATGGTGCGCAGTAACTGGAGGATAATTCTTGATGAGATAACCGAGAGACTTAATGGATAGTGTGGCAAAATCTCCATACACACAATTGTTTCAGAAACTCTAAGCTACAGTGAAGTGTCCTCCAGGTGTGTTCCCAGACAGCTCACCGACGAACATAAAAGAAAGCGCGTGGAATGTGCCAAAGAATTTGTTCCCCGCTTTGAAGAGGAAGGGGAAGACTTCCTGGATTCGATAGTGACCGGGGACGAAACCTGGGTGTATTATTACGTTCCTGAAACAATGGCGTCACCCATCTTCGCCGAAGCCCAAAAAGTTCAAGACCGAGAAATCAGCCGGTAAGGTTATGGCGACTGTTTTTTTGGGACGGTAAGGAGTTCATTAAAGGCAGAAAAAACAGTTGGCAACGAATGGGAAGGAATTCGGCCATGGCCTTTTGAAGGAACCTTCTTGACATTCGCGTGGAGCCATTTCCGGAAACCATATAAAAGAGAAATCTGAATGGCAGGACGAGGAGTCTACCAGAATGTGAGTCCAAAGCGTTAGCGCTCACCCACCACGTTCAACAGGGCCCAACTCTACACTGAACGATTTTCTTTTTAGCATGGCAGTTCGGAAACATCAATTTTCTGCAAAATATGTTGGTAACCAATCATTCTTATAGAAAATTGACTTGAATATATAAAACCTATTTCGGAAAGGAGGAAGGGGCAAAGTGGTAGTGGATTAGGAACATGAGAGAGAGTGCAATTGCTATCGAATAGCAGTCGTTTTTTTATGCAGTGCCAGAATATACTTTTGATATCAACATATCACAGTATTGATACTAATCGTATTATAACTAATGATTTACTTATTTTTTCTATTGCTTTAAGTTTACATAAATAATAAAATGGATCGGAAGCAATAGTCATAATTGATAACAGTATCCAAATCATTCAGGTTTTAACGAAGATTTATTGTTAAATGAACCCGCATATGTTTTTGAATAGCAAATACTTGGCATTTATCTTTAATTGAAGAGATAGCAATGTAGTAAAGACTGTAGAACAAAGAAACAGGAAAACAACTGCTGTTAGAAAAGTACTCAGCCCATAAATGCCTCTTACAAAGCAAAATATAAAATTGAAAAAAATTCAAAACATAATTCAACCAATAGTGTCTTCTAAACAATAAATTAAATCCTAAATATTTTATTTTTAAAACCACCGTCTCCTCACCTCACCCTCACCTCAGGTAGCTTCCAGTTAACTTGACGTAACATTGTTTTATATCCGTCTGTTGCTTCAGCATTATGGAAAGTTCCGAGTGCCACACCCTTCGTACGCCTTTCTATGTCTGTAACTAGACCTGTTGAAACCACTAGACATGTTTTTTGGTGTTGCGTAGCAGTTGACAGAAAGCAGAATCTGATGGTAAGCCCAAAATATTCTAGCCTAATGGTACCCTCATGGTCCAAAATGTCGTTTATTCTTTTTAACGTCAGTCTCTCCAATACCTTCACCAACGAGGTCTGAAAGCTGATAGATCTACAATCCAACTTGAGAAAAAGTGTGTCGGCGTGGTGGTAAATGATGCAAGCTGGTTTCTTTTCGATAGGCTGAAGATCTCCAGCTGATCTGTGATCCATCCCTCGTCCTACATAGAGAGACGATCAAGCGCCTTTCTTCGAACTGCCTGAGGTGTCGCTTGGAAGACGGTGTACCCGTTCGGCAACTGCACTGTCCGCTTACATTTCGAACAGTCGTCGATAAACTGTTGACACCCTGACACACCGTTTGGTTGGTAATGACTAATGTCCAGGTTTATTAATTCATGGCTCTACTTACGCAGCTAGTGCACCCATGAGGGTCCGGTGGCGAAGGGAGAGGCGCCCTGCGCCTGGGCGTGCTGCTGGTGCACGGCGTCTGCGGCCGTCATGGCGGCGCCGCCGCCCACCACGGCCTGGTGGTGGTGGTGATGGTGGTGGTGGTGCTGGCTGAAGTTGAAGTCCAGCGTGCCGTCCATGCTGAGTTCGTGCTTGATGACCTCGTCGACGTTGCAGTCGAAGCCGCCTTGCAGCGTCTCGATGTTGAGGTTGAGGTCGTCGAGCAGCGTCGAGTTGTTGAGAGCGCCCATGAGGGCGAGCTGCCCCATCATCGTGGAGGGGGCCGGGGGCGGCGGTGGGGGTGGCGGCGGGGGCGGCGGCGAGTCCGGTTCGTAGGAAGGCGACACCCTGCAGGCGCTGTAGCCTCCCGCCGACAGGTAGCCCTGCGCCTGGTACGGCGGCGGAGGCGGCTGGTACATGAAGGAGTCGCCGGCGTGGTGCAGCTTCATGTTCTCGGCGAGGCTGCCCGCCAGCTGCTCGGGGCCGTACTGCGGGGGCGGCTGCTGCGGCGCCTGCTGCTGCGGCCCCCAGTCGGGCTCCATGCCCAGCACCGCGGGGATCGGCGACAGGCGGCCGCAAGAGGACGCGTTGCTGGAGGCGCGCGGCCGGAAGTCGGGGCTGAGCTGGAAGCCGGCCGGCAGAGGGGAGTCGGGGAACAGGTCGAGGCCCTCGGACACAGAGCTCGACGGCGACGGCGTCGCGTCCGTGGCCGACAGGCCGTTCCGCAGCGCCTCCACCTGCACTCACACAACAAGAGCTTACCATAAGGCAGGGGGAAAACAAGCAGCTCGTAACTCCAACCACTTAACAAGGGGATTGGACATAAAACCTTATTCCAGAAATAACGCACAACAAATTAAAAAACATAACAAACACTAAAAAATTACACATTCGAGCCACCATCAGAGCACAAAAAATAATTGTTAGTAGAAACTGCAGAAACAAGAAGTTCAAAACTGTTATTAATTTTTGCGGAAAAATCTGCAGAGCTCTTTTCTCTGCAGGAAAGACAGATCATAGATACTAATAGCAACATAATCACCGTGAAAATACGTCTGCAAGAACCAGTGAGAATTGATTTCAAAGTAAAGAAATAAAGACTTAGATTCAAAACTGTTTGAAAACTTGTGTAGGGTTGGCGGAAGCACATAGTATTGAAAAACTACTTTGCTTCCACCACCCTCAGTTACTGTAGCATGGCGTCCACATTGTCGACCCATACAAGATAGGACGAACCCGGCACTTGCCATGCAAAATCAAGGAATGACAATAAAACAATCAGAATCCACCAACATTCAGTGTCCAAATTTGAAACCATTATCTAATGCAGTCCCAAACCTGAATCGATATTGAAAACTTATTGCAGTACATTACAGTTAACATATAACGTGAGATAAATAAAACAACTAATTGCATTACATTATAGTTAACAGATAATATTATTTTTTGTTTTAAAAGTTTCTTTGTAACCTGTAAAAAAAAAAAAAGTGTATCATAGTGTTAGCTCCAAGTAACAATTTTCGTGTGCGTTCCGCTTTTAACGTGGCTTCACCTACAGTTTAACATGGAATCAAAACTATCGATAGTTCTGGGATGCACCGGGTTTCGAACTCGCGTCCCGAATTTTCAAGGCAAGCACTAAAACTGAAATTTCTATCATTATTGTCGTTTTAGGTGTTAGGAGTTCAATTAATCTCCACTACATTCGTTTAAAGTTATAGTGGTATTTCTGCGTCATAACTCGGTACTAGTATCGGGACCATTGTGGCCTGGAAGTAATCATGATTTTGATATCTAGTATTAAAAACATAAAAAATAAATGTGAAATACAAAATTTTGTTCGTGGCACCCGTTAACGCCCGGCCCCTGGTTCAAATGTCAAGTCTGGTGTTACTACGGTTTTTAGCCCTTTTCGTTAACCACTCTAGTGAATCGGTACTCATTTTCGTTCAAAGCTTACAAACTACAAAAATTAACACTTACCTAAATAACGCAGTGTGCATTACAAACGGGCAGATGACGACACGCGCTCTGCACTCAAGTCTATAAGCAACTAATAAGGAGGTGAATAAATAGTCAATCCCAAAGGGGTCTGTGGCAAGATGATGGCAGACTCAGACACATCGCAAAGGGGGCGTCCATACATTACGTGAGGTGAAACAAGAGGGGAGAGGGGTCTAGTGAAATTTCACCAAATGTCACCAGGGTGGGGGAGGGGGGGAGGGTCTACGGAAATCTCACGTGAGGTTTTTGGAAAAAGTGTCCGACTGTACAGCGAAAAAAAAATCTACAAATCACGGGAAAGTCGATTTTTAGGGGGGTATTTCGTCGAAAAGTGCGGGGAAAAAAAAAGGTCTCAAAAACTTACGAGGACGATTTCTAGAGAGGGTCTCACGGACCAGATCTCACCAGAAAAGGGGGGGGGATCAGACCAGATCTTACCAAGTCTCACCAGAAAAGGGGGGGGGGAGGTCTGGAATTCCGGAAAAACACCTCACGTAATTTATGGATGCCCCAAATAAGGAATAAGCCAGAAACAGTAGACAATATATTAACAGTATCGACAGTTAGCGACCTTTCTAGTGTTCTTGACGGTAGTCTTGGGCTCAACATGATCCATGTAATTTACTTTTGAAGACATTATAATCTGGAATACCTTTCAGTTTCAATTTTTCTCAAATTAAGTGTGCTATTGTTTATTATGTCTCCAACAGTTTGGTAAATGTTAACGGCTGAAAGGATAAATATTGGACCTAATGATTTTCAAAAATGAAGTATTTTTTATGGCTTTTTACCTAGGTCGAGATTGTTAGAAGTGGAAAGAACAGAGCGCTAGGGAAGGAAAGGAATTCTGCCATTTCCTTTTGAAGGATCCATCCTGGCATTCGCCTGGAGTGATTCCTGGAAACCGAAATCTCGCTGGCCTGACGGGGATTCGATCCTGCGTCCTCGCTGATACTAGGTCACCGCCCATCATGCTCGGCAAAATAGAAAAGTAATCAAAACTAGTGGTCACCTAGATTGCATTCATGAAATCAGGCAAAACGGAATCATTACGTAATGAAGATTTAGTTCAGATAAAGGAAGAACAAGGCAGATGTTAGGTGGCGAGTACCTTCTTCTTGACGCGGCCGCGCCGTTTTTCGAACTTGGAGGTCTCCATTGAGGTGGCTCTTCGTCTCGCACTCTTGCCCGGCTTGGCGTCTGGGTTGATCATCCACCAACTGGACTTGCCCGTGCCCTCGTTCTGGACGCGCATGAAGCGGTTGTGCAGCGACAGGTTGTGCCGGATGGAGTTCTGCAGGCATAGCAACAAACAACCTCATCAGCTACAAATAATCTTATTAAAAATGCTCATTTAGAATAAGATAATCGACAATTTCGTCACTCTGCTTCTATTTTTGTTAGATACATGTATTATACTGATTAGTTTTCATTAAAATCAATTCATTACTTCGTTTTTTCAGTAAATCAAAAATATAAATTGTTCTTAACCTGCAAACTGGTTTCCAGAAAATGACTGTACGAAACTAAATTTCTACCTTAAAAATAATTTCTAAAACTGTATGAAATTTTGTACTTACTTAAACAAAAAAAAAATTCTTGCAACAGAACAAAATGAAACAAGAATTCACTATACAACGTCTCAAAATACAACGTTCATAGGAAGAAAAAAAAAAAGTGTAAGTAGTTGAAATCTGTTTGGTAATTACTCAAATTATATTACATATGAAGAATGGTAACTTACAAGGAGAGACTAAGAAGTGTATTTAAAGAATTTTAATTGCTTTAAACAAGGTCACTCTCCAATACTGTGAAGCCGTATAGTTCCATACACTTTCTTATAGGTAAAGGCATTTTCACGAAATCCATTTGCCCTCAAATGCAGCAGCTTCAGCAACAGATCTTCGTTACTGCACGCTTCTAAAACAGAATATCCTGGATTTAACCTCAAGTAGCAATTTTCTTTTTGTTTTTCAATAAAGTTGGGAAGACTTTGTTACGCAAACGAGAGACGTGACTTACCGGAAAACTGTGTCCGATTCTTTAATAAATCTATTAAAATCTTACTAAACAAATGATCTTCAGCAATTGACTGGTAATCCGTGCAATGCGTGGATCGGGAGACTATGAAGCTGTGAAAATGGTTTTAATTGATACATAAATTTACGTTAGCAAAAACTGTTTCTAATAGTTACGTCACTTTGAGTATCACTGCAAGATTTGACTCTGGCCATTCAAACGGAACAAAAATATTAACTTTCATTTCTTTATTTCGTTACCGAAACAAATATTTCTGCCTGGGGCCGAACCCGGGACCTTGGACTTTGTAACTTATTGCCTACAGAACTAGCAAACACTAGTTCCGCCAACTGCTGCTTTCTAGATATTGGACAGTTGGTTGGAAATTCTAATTCGGGAAAACTCATTTTTACTGCAAAACACAACCTTCACAGGAGTAATTTTTTACTGTCGAAGAGTTTTACTGATTACAATTAGTTTAAAACATGTCTGACAGTTGTCCTGCAGCCGGGAACTGCTGATGAAGTCAAGATCAAAACTGGGGGCACGAGGAGAGAGCGTGCACAGCATCCATCACCCATCAGATTAAAAATCGGCTGCAATTTTTTCACAAGTGAAAGTTAAATTTATAACCTCCCATTAAACAGTGCACAGCGAACCTGCAGGTCCTGTCAGTACTTTTGATCCTTACGATCTTAACAGGTAATCACTACGATTATTATAAAATCCGTTGAAAATCTGTATATACCAACACATTTTACTAAAGCAAACCATTTCATATTTGGTACTATACTGCTATGAACATTAACAGCTACTAAGCTCTCTCTAATTTTAAAAATAAACCATTAAATACGAAACATCGGAAAATTCGGATAATATCACCCCAAAACTTAAGACCGATTGTAAATTAATGTAGGATAGTAAAGATTTGTTCGTTGTAACTAGATCTACTTCACAGTTCTATGAAAACAGACATTATGGCATTAAAGAATTTTAGTTAGAACTGGTTAAGCATATCGACTTAGAACCATCACATGTGTTCCTGAACTTAAAAACCTACCGATGAGGTTGTTGCTGCCACTGTGGGTAGTCACGAACCACGATTTACAATTTTATGGAACTTTGCTTTTCACATCTGCTATTCAAATATTTCTAAAAACTTCCTAAATAACCGTGCGCGCACAGAGAGAGATAGAGAGAGAGAATGTCAAAAATAGGCAAAAAATTTTCAAGAAATCCTAAAATGCAAAAAAAACCGTGTATGCTAGGAGATCGAAGTTTTCTATGCCTCAGGTTCTTTCAGCGTTTCACGTTTGAAAAATTTTGATCACTATTACTATATAGAGCAATGCGAATCTGTACATTTGAACTCGATATGTAGGCTGGCTAACATATTTTGAATCAATGGAAAATGTGAGAATTGCACCCTTTCCGTCGTACAGTTTCTAAAAATTATTCTCGGCTGTTCACCTGATAAGTTTTGCCATGTTGGACAAAATATAAATCAAAGGAAGACAAAAGTAATTAAATGTAAACAAAAATGCTAGTAATAATAGTGTATTAAATATAAAAATAGGGTCGGATGTGATAGAAGTAGTAAATTCTGGTCCTTTGAAAGTAAAATTGCAATTGATGGCCAAATCAGAAATAATAGCACTTGCATAAAGAGCCTTCATGTAAAACAAATATTTTAGTTTCAAATATGGATCTAGGACTCAGAAATAACTATTTAAACTTTATGCGTGGAGAGCAGCAATTTGTGACAGCTAAGCATGGACTTCAGGAATACCAGAAACAAAGAAAATTGAAGCATTCGAAATGTGGTGCTATAGAAGGGACAATTAAGCGGACAGATGAAGTATGAAATGAATGAGTTTAGGAAACAATGGGTTGGAAAAGAAGTTTGTGAAAGCGTCTTATAGAAAGAAGAGAGGATGGTGGGTCATATTTTGAGACATGCAGGATTGGTTAATTTGTTAGTGGAGGGAACAATGGAAGGAAACAACTGTAGAAATACAGAAAGTTTAGAATATATGAAGCAGGTAATTGAGGACGTAGGTTGTAAGGATTATGTTGAGATTAGTGCAAGATAGGAAGAGATGGAGGACTGCATCAACCAGTCAAGAAACTGACGACAGCAAAAAAAAAAAAGACATTTCGACAACTCCCTTCCTTGTCTTCATCATGTAATTTAATTTTTTCGTACGGTTTTACGCCTCATCTATGTCAAGATCATTAGAGGTGAGAAACGACCAAAGGCAAGAAACGGGAAGAAATTTTGCCATGGCCATTTGAAGGTACCATCCCGGCATTCGTCTGGAGTGATTTAGCGAACTATGGAAAAGCCAAATCTGAATAGTCGGACGGGGATTCCAACCCGCGACCTCCAAAATGCGAGGGCACAGCTTTTCTGCTCATCTACCACGGTCGGGAACTAAATTAGTAGCTCGATATGGTTACAATAAAAATACGTCACGGTTATAAAAGAATAGCTTTCGCAGCGGGCCGCATATGCGTCCGTTAGCCGCCATAAGTACTTATACGAGCCAAAATCGCGAGACAGTCAGAGTCGGTTACTTATTGCATGCTGAACACCCTGGAAGATTTTTTAGAATAATGGAAAATATATGATGAAATGAGTTTCAGCGCGGATGAGGATCAATTTTGGAAAGAAGTTTTACCAACCCACTCCCAAAAATTTAGAAACCAATTGATAATATCAGGAGATGACAGAATAACGCCCTTTTGTTTCAGTGAAATAATTTGATTGTTTACAAATTTATTTTTAAGGTTTTTCTTTTATAATTTTATATCTTGATTGCGATAGATATTATATTTCGCTTTAATTTATTGAAATTCTGTTAATTTATTTCCCTCCATTACGTTTATGCCGTGAAATTTGCTTTCTGAATTTATTGTATAATTTTTATGATTTTTGAAAATTTGACGATATCTACATTCTTGTACGTGAATCGTTTGTGTCTTGGTATTTGCAATGCTGTGCGGCCAGCAGGTGAAGTCGCCACACACAACACGCTCCAACTCGCAGTCGCCAGTCCGGCGCCATTCCGACGCGGAAATGGAGCCCAATCGAGAAATCTTTGAAGATTCAAATCCGGCCGTCCCATAAAAACGAGAGGGACGGGATGGGCAGAGGGGAAGCGCGTGGTATAAAAGTTTCGAGACAATGGCAGTGGCGGCTTGGCCGACTTCATGCCGCCTGTCACTGCACCACACCGGCAACCCACAGTGCAAACGGTACGTACAACCCATTAAAAGGTTCAAAGATGGTAGCAAAATAGTCAAAAATATTCCAGACCAACATAACGGGACGATTGGAATACAATCAGATGCATCCCATTGACGTAATGACACAAACACACCCACGCACTTTAAAACAATCTATCGCACCCACTGAACTCTGATAATACCACGAGAGTCGACATAATACTGTGTATTAGGCTGAGATACAATGCAAATATTTGCATTAATTTAAAACATTAAACATATCCAACGTCACTAGTTAATTACCATTTATCCCGAAACATCGTAGAAACACCGCCAGTCAGTCTTGGCTGACCTACACACACTGACGGTGTATGCCAGAAGCGAAACTACGGGCAATGAATTCAACGGGAAAAAAATGTTACTGGATAGCGAGATAGCACTTTTACCCATTAGTTTTTCTGCTTTTTAAATTAAAGAATTATCAAATCATAAAACAATTCTCATTCTCGTGGTTTGATACTTGTAAGGCATTTTGGTGCTGATAGCTTTAGGCCTCGTCGACGTCGAGTCATTAGAGGCGGGAAAGGATTGCAGGCGAAGAAAAGGAAGAAATTTAGCT
Organism: Vandiemenella viatica; assembly: GCA_031002005.1. NCBI lineage: Eukaryota > Metazoa > Arthropoda > Insecta > Orthoptera > Morabidae > Vandiemenella > Vandiemenella viatica. The sequence goes on along the minus strand of JARYHS010013630.1, from coordinate 328,516,745 downwards.
AAGGCATTTTAAATGAACCATTCTAATATTTCGGTAAACCATGGAAAACCGAAATCTGGATGGCTGGACGGTGATTCGAAACTGCGTCCTCCTGAATGCGAGAACATAGCGCTACCACTCACCCGCGTACCGCAAGTTAAGTATGTTTTAAAGCTGCGTTGAAAGAATATGTTTGGTTTAATGAAACAGCAAACAAAAATAATGTCAGAATTAATCCAGGTCGCCAGATAACCAAAGAAAATATTTCCCAATTGGACGGGTTCCCTAATTTTTTCCCCAGAAAAAATGCTCATAAATTGTAATAGTTTTATGTTTTTTCTCTGAAGCAGCTAGTAGATCGCTTCATCTATAAATCTTTTCCCTACTTCGACCTTAGAGTAGAGGCAAAAGTGGCTGTCAACATCAACAAAATTTAATGCATAAACTGCATTTTGTGAATATATCTTTTTTGAGGGTAAGCAAATGAAAATCTGCGACACAGTTACTTTTGTTGTTTTAATTTATTTTGTGCATGACGCGTTTCGGGAATTTATTCCCATTTAGCAACAAAAGTAACTGTGTCGCAGATTTTCAATTGCTTACCCTCAATTTGAAACAGTTGCAGACTTTCACTAATCCATTTTGTTATGGATAAAGTTAAGATATCTTTTTTGGTTATTACTCATTAAAATGAAGGACTTTTATGGAGATGACTAATTTGACGGTCTGAATCTACATGTACGCTTTACGTGAACTGGGTAACCACGCGACCGTGAATTATAAAACGTTGTGAAACCTAGACAGAGGTTACTGTGTATTTGGCGACCGGCACCTTGGCAACAAAATTACCTTTGGTTGCGTACCGTACTTACTAATTCTGTCGTGCTCCTTACAAAGTCGAATCAGGGCCACAAGGAAGCGATGCGAAGACAGCGGTGTTTCATTATTCGCGTGATCATGCGCCGACAAAGGGAATTTAGCCAGCGTCGGGCGTCCCCGTCCATCATTGAAGAGACGCGTCCGAGGGCGCCTTAACGCTTTAATGGTGAGCGGGGGGGGGGGGGGGGCAGCACGCAGTGCACGACCCGTCACGCGACTCTTCCTCCCTGGAGAAACTTTCTCATTGATTAGATTTTTCTGTCTCTGGTCCTCGGCCGGCGCAGTTAAGGAAGTTTGGGTGTAGGGTGGCTTTATGAAGGCTGAGCGGAGCAGTCTGCATAGATATGGTCCGGGAGCAGCCGCCGGCGACGCGCCAGCTCACATAGAGGCGGCTTCGCCCGCCGCCGCGGCGCCCACTCGCGGCGACGCCGGGCACCAGGTACGGCGAGACCTAATCGCAACCAGATGTATCGAAACACTACCTGTTACCCGCGACTTCGTACGCGTCAACTTAGAATTTCATTGCCAAAATTGGATATATAAAGCTGTTAGTAACCTAAGATTTGTCCCAAACAACACCGAGTCGGCGTAATACGACTTCAAAGCCATCACTACATCATTCTACCGTCGAACCTGTCTCATGAAGAGAATCAATTTGCAACGTATTTAAAAATATAAAAAAACGAAGGTGCGGGGATACGAAGGATGGGGCGGCGATTTAACTGAGGGCAGCTTTATTTCAGCTTGGTCTTTTCTTCTTTCATCAGCATGAACATCAGATTCTTGGGTTCTAATAACTTTAGCTGCTCGTGCTCTTCTAGAACAACATCTTACGCCAGGTTTACGCCTGCAAGGCATGTCAAAGAAGAAGATAAAATAAACTGGTGCCAGAAACATTTGGGCAGACACAAAGTAATAGTACAGTGCAAAGCAAATTGACATCAATACTAAATAATAAGTTTTGTCTCTAAACGAAATTTACCAACAAATCATACACTAACAGATTGCGCGTGAAGCACAGCTTCAGCAACCGACGTAACATTACAGACGAACACAATCGTCCGTCTGTCTGACACCATTCGATAAGTTCTCAGAATTTCGTGGTTACAACCGCTATTCATGCCGAAAAAAAATAAAATAAATGTCCTGTGTCCTTCCTACAGATACAAAGTATTGCCTTGTCGAATTCAATCAATACCGGTATAGCCATTTAGTCGTCAAAACGTAGCAAGAAGACAGACTTACTTCCGTATTTATAATATTATTGGTGCAGATCACACACCACACTGACTGTGCGATTGATCAATATAGCATTAAAAAGGTGTACATCAACAGCATTGTTAGACCGCGTACGATTTGCCAATCACCGCACCCCTAAATTTGTGATATCTACAGTTTAACATGGAATACGAAAAACTGACCGTCCAGGTGTGGCTATACGATCGAAAACAATTCTTAAAAATCTTTGCTTCCATCGCGATTTGAACCTAAGCCCACGGTCCAAAGATTAGTAAGCAAGCGGATTAACCGCTGAGCCACCATCCTACTATGCAGTAAGGTATTACAAAGACTTACACATCCTATGCATCTGTCAATCACCGTTTTGGTAATTTTTCAAAATTACATTACAATATGTATTATTTATACAGAAAAAGTATCCTATGTCCATCCTAATACCAAATCGCATCTCCTTGTCAAATTTCATCACGGTCGGATTAACCGTTTAGCCCAAGAAACGTAACAGAGAGACAGAGTTACTATCGCATTTATAATATCATTAGTGCAGAGATATATATCTCTCTCTCTCTCTCTCCCTCTCTCTGTGTGTGTCTCTCTCTCTCTCTCTCTCTCTGTGTGTGTCTCTCTCTCTCTCTGCCAGAGAAACAACGGCCGAGTGATCAATATAGCGTAAAAAACATACACCTACAGCATTGTTAAACCGCGTACGATTTGCCAAGCATTGCAACCCTAAATTTGTGGAATCTACAGTTTAACATGGAATATGAATAACAGACCGTCGAGGTGTGGCCCACACGATCAAAAACAATTCTTAAAACTCTTTGCTTTCGTCGGAATTTGAACCGGAGACCACGGTCCAAACATTAGTAAGCAAGCGTGTTAACTACTGAGCTACCATCACCCTACATGGTAAAATACTAAAGAGACTTACACATCCTATGCCGTCTGTCTATCGCCGTATCAGCAATTTTTCAAAATGACATGACAATATGTAGTATTTATAAAGAAAAGGTATCATGTCCATCCTAATGCCAAATCGCATCTCCGTGTCAAATGTCACCACCATAGGATTAGTCGTTTAGCCCTAAGAAACGTAACAAATATACACTAATAATATTAGTATAGATGTATCAGGAAACAAAAACCAATGCACCTACCCAATGTGACGATTACGCATCGTCTCGCTCGGTAGGTTCTCTCTCTTGTATTTATTTTTTTCAAAATTAACATTTTCAGCTTTGAACTGCAATATTTTTCTCAACACTTGTGTTAACTTTATTTTTTGTTTACTTATGGCTTTACGCCACGTCAACGGCGAGGTCATTAGAGGCAGGATTGGACTGGGGACAAGGAGTGGGAAGGAATTCGGCCATGACCTTTTGAAGGAAGCATCCCGGCATTCTCCTGGAGTGATTTGCGGAAACCAAGGAAAACCCAAATCTGGATGCCCAGACAGGGATTCGAACCCGCATCCTCCCGAATTCTTTCATGCATTCGTTGTCTATAGGATGCAGAGTCCCGGTAATAAAGCGACAATGCAATGCTGTTTGACACATCTAGTAAGGAGATGTGACGGCCAGAAGGTTTCAGTCAGCTTCAGCACAGTGTCCGACCACCACGCAGAACAGAGTCCTGTCAAGTGTTTTATGCAATGTTACATCCAATCTCGAGATAAAAACGGTGTAAATAAGGAAACTATCAAATCATTTGTAGAACTGTAATTTGATCATTGGGGCAAAAACTGGTTTAATAGATCAGTATTTAACACTTTATTTCGCAGTTTCAAGCTTGATATTATTTTATCATTTTTTTCAGTACTATAACTGCTTTTTATATGGTCACTATTAACAGACCGATACAGATAAAGACAAACAAATGTCTTTCCCTTAACCGCTGACAATTCACAATTTACATTTGACACCTTTTGTTACAAATTAAGCACAGAAACACATTCTTAAAGATTATGAGGTGAATAAATCGTAAAACGGAAAATAATTTCGTGCAAAAATTGAGTATTTTACAGTATTCTGAATTCCTTCTGTTTAATTAAAACATGCAATGTAAGAACTGAATACTGCTAAGTCTGTATTTAATACTAAAGAACTCTTCCAAATATATAATTACATAAATATATCTACTCTAATGCTTCGGCCTATAACGAACTTCAAAGCTGATAATGTTTCTTCTGACAAACATGCAACAATGTACTATTAGGAACTTTGTAAAGTATTATAGAACTGACTACGGGACAATTAGTCATTGGAAAAAAAACATTCATGAAACTATGGTCCGAGGAGATGTTGCTACTAATTTGGTACATTTTACTCATCTAAGTTAGACACTTTTACAATTCATACATAGAATCACTGCGAAATGGCAGATCGTTGGTGATATGTATTGCTACAGATCATGAGGTCCATAGCCCAAATAACGTCGCCATCGGAAATTTTAGAAGCCCTCGACGAGACTGCTATCACATATATATGTGAAGTCCGTCCCTTTAGATTGTAGGCTCCGAAGAATGTCCGACTTGCTGGCTTCGTATTCCTGCTGCAGAAAGACTCGAAAAACTTCGGCTGGTACAATTATTTAGTTTCCATCCAGAATCACAGCAAAATTTAGCCTAAAATCAGTATAGGACCCAGTGTACACTGGGGCCATCAATTCCGTTGAGCGGTCTGGTTGCTCAGTTGGTTGAGGCTCGTGACTGAGGAATGGAAGGCCCCCGTTCGAATCTTTGTGTTAGCCAGAATGTTTAGGTCCTTAAAAAAAACTAACCTTCACCTCTTGCAAAGCTTTGCTTTGGTCATGTGGCTCCGTGAGAGGCGCATGCGAGGCATATAGAAACACTGTCAACCGGCGGCCGAGCTACCCTTCAGGATCTCCCGGCCAACTATGCCATACACCCTCTTTTTTATGAATTTTACTTACTTAGATCTAAAGTGTATTCATCCTATAGCCCTCGCTCTGTATACGTGTTGCTCGAGCATTTTTTTCTTATGGCTCGTCGACGAAAGGTCCATAGAGTAGGGAAGGAACGGGGGGGGGGGGGGAGAAAGGAAAGGAGTTAGGTGATACCCTTTTGAAGGAACCATCCCAGCATTGGTCTTGAGTGATTTGTAGAAACCATGGAAAACAAAGGCCGGACTTATTCGAACCCACGCCCTTCCGAATGCAAGGTCAGAACGTTAACGCTCACCCGCCCCTCTCGATTTGCTTGAGCTGTCGATACCGTGATGTAGAGAACATGCCGTGTCTGTTGATGGTTGGTTGGTGTACCTCTATCATGCAGAATGACCCACACTAATCAGTAGTCACTTTGACCACTAAGACGAAAGGAAATATTTCTTTGAGGTGCATACTAGACCTATGGAACACTGATGCATCCGAAGGACTTTCGATAGTGATTGTGTATATGATCTTTAAATTTCTTGTGTTTCAAACAATTACTCTGGATTAATCTGAAAAAAGGGACTGTCAGCGACTGTACTGTAAAATACGTCTGCCATAATCAACCGCGATGCATATGAATAAGGTCTGAAGCGAAAAGGAAAACTTCCGTTTTCTGACCTCACTATTATCATATCTACACAAAAAAAGAGGGATATATATGTACTTACGCATCCAGAGGTTCCTCGTATTATTACTCAGGGAAAGCTGTCTGCTGAATGATAAAATTAAATGTAAATCAATTCATTTCATGTCATCACGGGTATTATTAACTTTGGGTTGTTTTAATATTCCCGTGTCTCGACTGTAGGAATCATGCTGCAATGCTGTATGATCATATACAATGCGGCAACATTGCAAAATGAATTTTATATAGATTCTGCGAATATAACGACACAGTTATAAAAACTCTTCTGTAAGTATGCTGAACTAACAGTTCTAGAGCATTGATTTTCAACACAGCGTATCTGGGGTGGAGTTTCAAATTGGTGGGAGCATTTTGACTAAGTTTTTGTGGCCTCGCATTCGGGAGGACGCGGGTTCAAATCCCCGTTCGGGAATCCAGATACGGGTTTTCCATGGTTTCCCCAAAGCACTCCAGACGAATACCGGAATGCTTCCTTCAAAAGGCCATGGCCGAATTCCTACCCGTTCCGTGTCCCCAGTCCTTTCCCGCCTCTAATGAACTCGACGAGACGTATAGACATAATTTAAAAAAACTAAGCATTATTTTCATCCTGTGATAAGGTATCCTTTTTTTTCGATTATTACTATTTTAAATATTCACACAAAGTACGTGTCTGCTCGCGTCTATGTAATCGCAAGCCCGTTCTCTGTGTGGAAAGCGTCGGTGAATGAGGCATGGTATAAAGAAATCAGTATTAATGCTGTTATTTAGCTACCGTTCATCGTCAAACATAGGATTCTTCAAGACAGAAAGAAAACATGCCAGCAGCATTTCAGAGGAAACCAACGCCGTCACCGAGCATGGTGTCGGGAGGAGCAGGCTCCAATCCCCATCCGGCCATCCAGATTTCGGTTTTACAAGGTTTCTCCAAATCACTCCAGATGAATGCTTGGATGGTTCTTTCAATATACTATGACCGAATTCCATTCCGTTACTTGTACCAGTCCTTTCCCGCTTCTAATTATCTCAACGTCGGCGAGGTGTAAAGACGTAAACAAAAAACCCAAGCCGGGACAGCATGTGTTTCTTAAGTATAGTGCATCTTCCGCGGCTTCGGTCATGCATCACATACAAAGTAGTGAAATCTTGTAACCAGTTTAAAATGTAGCGGCTGAATAAATTTTTAAAAAAAAATGCTGGTTACTTGTAATTTTTGTGTAGCTTATTAGAGCAATACTGAAGATTTAATTGACGGGAAGTTCATTACGCTTCGTACCGATCAACATTACCCATTGTCCCGTGGGTCTTTGTGACGCAGTGCCCTGTTTGTTTGCCGCCACTGAACACTAAATGAGGTTCGGTAGCAGGTTACCTCCAGGGCGCATCACAACAAATTTGTTAGCCATTGTGCTGTCCTCGCAGTTATCAATCCCAATTCTGGCATCTCACGTCCCCTCCCCACATCTGTGTGCAGTGCGCGACAATAATATTTGTAATTTATTTAAAAACTGACTTTTAGTTATAAATGAAATTGCGTCAACCAGTACTCCTTTTTTGAAATTTAACTTGGTCTCTATTGTAACGGTAATCGCCTGAATTTTCAATATCACAAATCGAGTAGATTGTTCAGTTTAACCATACGAGACCCAACACTTCGGTCCTGTATTTTGAGTAGCAGTCTTAGGCAATTTATGGTACCCTTTTTCTCCACCTCAGAAAATCGCGCCTGTTATCAGAAATATAAAGCAAACATTAAAGCGGATCTTAAATCGATCACGAATATATTTCTCTTTCATGACTTTTTTTTTTTTTACTTATTGCTTTACGCCTCATTGACGGCTAAGGTAATTAGAAGCGGGATCGGGCTAAGGTAATTAGAAGCGGGAAGAAAAATCGGCCATGGCCTTTTTGAAGGAAGCATCCCAGCATTCGCCTGGAGTGATTTTGGGAAACCATGGGAAACCCAAATCTGGATGCCCAGACAGGGATTCGAACACGCATCCTCCCGAATTCTTTCATGCATACGTTGTCTACAGGATGCAGAGTCCCGGTAATAAAGCGACGATGCAATGCTGTTTGACACATCTAATAAGGAGATGTGACGGCCAGAAGGTTTCAGTCAACTTCAGCACAGTGTCCGACCACCACGCAGAACAGAGTCCTGACAAATGTTTTAGGTCAACGCTTATTTTCAGGGGGGAAAAAATACCTATGTCATATCATGACTCCGTGTCACTTTCATGCTATGGAGATTCAAAAGATGAAAACATTATTTTCATCAACACGAACATATATATAGCGTTCTCTAACTAATAGTTTTTGAGAAAGTGTGTAAAACATGATTTTCGGCCAAGGTTTATATTCCAGTAACGTTCTGCCTATTGAAACGAGGTCCGCAGGCCGGCGGTATAGGGTCGGTCTGGCGGTTCAACTTCTTTTCCAAATCTAATATATTTCTTCCTAAGCATACATTAGGGGTAATACACATTAAGATGAATATATAGGAACACGGTAGTGACTAATGAATTCTCTAGAGTTGATGTAAATTTATTGCATATTACCAACATATCTGCTTTCATTCTCCACTTCTCTCATTTCTTTTCCTAACGCTCTAACTTCACATTGCATAAGATGAAATTTTTAGTATAAATCGGGAAAAATTTCTTCGCCAAAACATTGAATGAAACTTCAATGCTAGAATATTTTACCTACTGATGGTTTTCGGGAAACATTTATCTCATTGAGACTTAGGGACACATTTCGCACGGCAATTAATTTGACTGCATACCATGCATAAGGCAACATGGAGCGTAGGAGAGAGTACCAAAATCGATAAGCTTTAAAGCGAGTTTCAAGGGTACTATAGCGTGGAAGGGGGGAAAAAAAGTCATATACTTGTGAGAACAGCATATCAGATTACCACGGTTTCTCAAACAAATATATATTAAAAATAATATACATTATCCCAAACATTTGCTTGTGAAGAAATATATTTCACTGAAAAAAGAAAAAGTTAATTACGGACGTACTCGAGACCTTCGAATCGACCAGACTTCCTACCACCAGATAAGAATCATGCTGCAACATGGCATATAAGCCTGGACAGAAAATCATGTTATCTGCTATTTATCAAAAAATAACAGCTTGCAGACGCTATAAATATTTATGAACATTCCTCCGTTTATTATCTTTCGATGATGGCTTACTCTGTCAAACCTCCTGGAAAGATCTAAGCTACAGTATCAACCTAGCCTCCTTCGTCCATGTCATGGATAATATCTTTCATATAGCCCACTAAGACTCTCAAGAATATCCTTGCATAAAACAATATTTCCGGCTTTGAAACCAGTTTCTTTCCTCACAGACATTTCTGATGTGGTTGCTCAAAATTCTTTACCTACCACTGATTTTTAAACCTATTTGTCGCCCCTTCTTTGTGGATCGCTATATCTCTTCATCTGTGAAATGTGTGTTTTATAACTGTGCCTATTACGACATTCATTTCTGGCCACTGATTTACTGATCCATCAGACGTGCTTGTAGGTTTGTGAGGGTCGAGACTGGCGACGCCCTGGCGGACGCCTCGCCTCACCTGCTAGTTGGCGGGACAAGATGCGGCAATGATAGTGAGCCATTTCCGCCGGGAGAAAGTTATCCAATAAGGAATAAGTTAGCAGACATTAAAACATCTCACATGATATTAAACTGTTATTTTGCATCGTTCACAGGTGAGAATGAATACTCAGTGCGAAAGTTGCACAATTTATAAAGCAGTCATAGCGAGTCACTGCCTGGACTAACCGATCACCACTGGCTGCCTTACAATTCTGCTGGTTCTTGCAGACAAAGTGCTGATAGCTGCAGGAACAGTCCAGTCAATCATTCCTAGTGTCTAAAGGGAATTGGGTAACATCCCACGCATTCATTCTAAGTACCCAAAAAACTTCTGTTGATTTATGATGAGAAGTATTTCTAGAACTCCTGACAACAGACAGACCGAGCGTGGTGGTGTAACGGTTGGCGTTCTCGCCTCGCATTCGGGAGGACGCCGGTTCGAATCGCTGTCCGGGCATCCAGATTTGGGTTTTCCATGGTTTCCCAAATCACTCCAGACAAATGCCAGGATGCTTCCTTAAAAAGGGCCATGGCCGAATTTCTTCCCATTCCTTCCCCTCTATCCTTTCCCGTCTCTAAAGACCTCGCTGTTAAGAGACGTTAAGCAGTTAAAAAACGACAGTAGCAGAAATCTAACTGTATTCCTGTATAATGTTAATCAGTAGACAAGCTAAGTGGGTTATTCTTCTCCTGACTTGATTCTAAATGATCGAAAACGTCAACTATGAAGTAGGAAGTCGAGACTGATTTGTTACGCTCTTGAGCTGTAAAGAGGACTTAAAAGCCAATAACTGTGATGGTCACACGAAGCTCTGGCGAGAGAACGCCTCTAATTACAAGCGAGGTGCGGCTATTAACATTACACACGAATCAACTAATCTAACAGATTACGCGACCCGCTGTACACAAGTCGCGCGGCGCTCAATTTACGAGATTAGCGCGGAGCACTTGTTTCGAGCGTGTTGTCCCATATTTAAAACAAAACAATGGCCCGGGCGGCGGGGTGCGGGACACGGAGAAGAGCGTTCGCTTTTAGAGAAATTAGAGCGGGGTGGCCAGACGGCTTTTAACCCTTTCCGTTGGTACGGCCTGCATGCATCACCACTAATAGCGCCACTCATCGGGACTTCCGCTCGCTACGCGCCCGACACACCGCAGAAACAAGCACAAAAAAGCCTTGCTAACAGCGCTACTACGTCACGTTAAACCAATTACCAAATCCCGTATTCATTTTCGCTTCTGTATATAAATAAAAATCGCAGCTCTCGTTATGGCGACAGCAGCGTTTACCGGAGTTTCTGGTCGACGTTGCGGAAACGGCAATCCCAACGTAAGCGGTGACAACTGAAATTTATATCAGAGTGCCACAAACCTAACGACCTCCTTCACTGACGGACAGATTTACAAATGAACGAAAGGTTCAAATTTGTTACAATGTGCCAACTAGATCAATATGTCATTACTCTAATGCAAAAAAAGGTTGCCTCAAAGACACCCTCAATTATGTAGCGATAGCCACAAAGGCAATTTATAAATCTCTGTCTTTCTGAGCGTGTTATCTTAGAACCTTTCACAAATAACGCACGATGTCATTAACTTCAGAGAGTTTAAATCCATCAGCAATAATCTCAGAACGTGGCGCCCGGGAAAGACACCAATTCGCACCTGACAGATAATTCATTACGTAGGAAGGAAGAACTTCAATTCATTTCAATTCATTTCATACACATGAAACCTAATAAGAAATCCAAAACCACTGCTTTTTGTTAAAAAATAGTTCTATGCTGAACCTCAGATATCTGTTGTTTTTAATGAGAAGCATAAATTCTCAGAGGAATCATTACAGTTGGAAAAGGATTGTTGACAAGCAAAGCGAAGCTAATCAGCCATTGGTTAAACCAATTAGCGATCGCAGCATTTGCTGCACCGATTCCGGGAAATCATTGAAAATATAAAATCTGGGTGGATAATCGAAAGTGGACACGAATCCTATCGAATGCCAACACCGAACGTTGCCGTTCACCCACCAAGCTCAATTTGCATCACATGTCACATAACAGTAAATAATTAAGTTATCTAAACTACAAACAAGGATCTTTAGACCATGGATTTATGAAACGCTTCAAAAACTACCACCGAAGTGTAAGGCCATATTTTATTTTGCCTAACTCAATTGGCTTCTAAAAGAACATAGTAGTGGTGTGAAAATGGGAGCTTTTCTCAACAAATGAGGCCATTTAAATTTCACACCAGTTCAACTAAAATCTGGTCATTAAAAAATAAAACAGATAATTATTAAAAATTGGTGTGTTGGTAGATAAAAGGAAGCGTGCTATACCAGATACAAGAAGCAAACTTTGCTACATGCGAAGACAGCAAAAATAGCTATGTAAAAATCGGCCGTGCCAGAGTTCGAAGGTGGATCATATAATTTCCAGGCAGCTACCTTGCCGAATAGTCATCATGAACCAATTCTTCCAGTTCAGTGTTTGTAACGGACAGGGCGGTGAAACCTGACGTTTCAGTTGTGATGGGACTTTGTCTTTGCGTCACAATATCGATATTCTGAAGCCGTATACATATAAATCCACATGAAACGAATGGTATGTGGGAGTTATTTCGAGTACTAGTCCGATGGAGATCGGAGCACTCTATACAAATCTGCTTCCATTTACAAATCTGACGGGCATTAAACGTTTTGTCATATTAATATTTAGAAGTCATATGGACAGCTCCTTATAAACTTATTTCGGTGCAAGTGTATTTTCTTCATTTTTGAAGTTAATACTTTGTATAATTTTTTCGTCTTGGCAGGAGGAGAAATTCGACTTGTAAGAGAAAATTGGCAGCGAAAGGAGAGTCCTCAAGGTGCGGGTGTGAGGTGAGGGCGCCGCGGCGGCGACGCCGGCCTCAGGTGAGGGGAGGCTGGCGCCGGCCGCCCCTCTCCGGTCGACACACCTCGATCGATATCTCAGACAAGTCGACTCTGCCGCGCCGCGTTGCCCTGGATACAGCGGCGATCGGAGGCGGAAGCCGACAGACGATCACCACACACACACACACACACACACACACGCACACACACTCTCTCTCTCCCCTTCCCTAATAACTACACGCGTCTGTCGCATCTCTCCTGTCAACTTATTAACAAGGACTTAAAGAGATCTTAGCAATCAACTGCGAAGTGTCATGTCCCTAGTTGCATATTTCGAACAATTCGTAACGCGTTGTACACAGCGCCAATTTATTTAACGTAAAATTTGCATTTATTCACAAGCATTTCTGTGTGTTGGTTCGTTAAAACAAATCAAAATTTGTAATCGTTTTTTACAATGTCAATTATCACCCCATTTTGAGTGTTAACTGCTATTTTCTAAGAAAATTCGATAATCACGGAATAACATGAAACCGCGATATTCTCCAGCCGGCATTCTACATAGCTGCTCTGTTCTTCATTTAATCGCTCCCTTTTCTGGACAAGTACGATAATCGTCCCACACACGTTCGTGGCTTCACCAAGAAAACTAAAAGAGAATTGGATATAATTCCTTCCACTTTAGAATTACAAGCGCTAAAAAGGAATAAGGTTTAATTTTGATATTAAACAGAGGAAAACAATTCAACTATCAACAACTGACCTTAATGATATGGTGGCAACATTACGGAATGGGAACCAACAAAACGATCTGCGCGCAACAAGATCAGCGGAAAACGATCAGTCGGGAAAGTGTACACTGGGCGCATCAGATGGTGATGACACGCAGAAGATTAACAGTACGGCAGATTGGGAAGATATCGAGCATTCCAAACAACGATAGGCCGTGATCTGGATATTCCGCCCACTGAATGTAGAAAACCTGTGACAGCAAATGAAAAAACAGTGCGGAAGCACGTTTCTGCAGAAGACCCAGACCTCTTTAAAGCAAACCAGTTGATGTTTGGGAAAAATTTGTTACTATGGGTGAGATCTGTGCCCATAAATTTACCCCAGAAACATTGAAACACTCAGTTAAATAGAAACTTGCCAGTTCCCCTACTAAAAAGAGGGCCGAGGCTGTTTCTTCTGCAAGGAAAGTGATGACATCCTTTTTTTAATATTCTGAGGGTATAATACTTCTAGATTTTCTGAAAAAGTAAAACCATCAGGGGGCTATATTATGCTAAACATTTGAGTTAATTTTGAGCAACCATCAACGATAAGTGACAAGTTTCGTCAGGGCAAAGTTCGCAACCAGAAGACTACGTGTTATATTTGCAATTCACGAGTGTACGTTTCAATTGGTACCGAAATCCGCTAAGACTTACCCCTACTTCCAGGCTTTAGTAAGTTTCTGTCTGCCACCAATTACAAGTCAGTTCATGACATCATACGCGCTCTCAAGTCCTTTTTATACACCGTTGAGAAATACTTTTATGAGAATGAACTATGCCGAAAAAAGACCATAACTTTTTATTCAAGTGCATCTAAGTCAGGGAACGAACTTGCGGCATGACCCTGATACTATAAGCTCATGTATCATCTATTTTTATAATATGTACAAAAAGTTCCCGAAAAAGCAAAAAAAAAGAATATTATTAGTTTCACTTGCCGTGCGTTCAGCGAGTTGTGTTAACTGTAATATTATCAACAAAAATTATCTAAATTTTTTTAAAAAAGAAATACGATTAAGAATAATCAATATGACCATACGCCAGCTATTGTAAAATAATAAATAACCTCCGGAAATGGATAAAAATTATCTGCAAATGTGACGTAACCTACGGTGGACTTCGTTCTCCTGGACAAAACAAGGCTTCAGGGTTACAAACTCAGTGCTTGAGGAAGCCGACATCGACTGAAAGAAATCAGTTATCGCTGATGAGAACGCGGTGACGGGAAACTGGTTGGATTAACATAAATATCTAATAAATATCAAATAGAGTGAATATCGGGTCATTATGTGTGTATTCTGCAGTAACTTCTTTTGTGATTCGATGATCAGAAATACTGAGCTTTCGTACAAGAAATAAATTAGAAACAAGCAAATTAAAACGAGGGAAAATTAATGAAGATGTACAAGATGATTTAATATGCATACGAAATGTTACATTTTAGAAGAAGAGAAACGAAATTTGCCGCTCTCACTATACTGTCTCTTCAGAACAATCCCTTAGTGTTCTTGGTTTCCTTGGAATTTGGAACGATTCCAGTAGTGTACTGATTTGCTGAGCTGAAAGTATCAAGTACGGGGCGCGGACAATGTTCTGATCTCGATATCTTAGCTTGTCACACATCTCGAAGGCTGGTTACATCCTCCCGAACGAATCTTAGCAATAACAAATTAAATTCCGTTATAAAGTTAAGGGTAATGTTAATTCCTATCAGTTAATAGTCAGTACAGAACAGCATCATTTCGCTGTATTATGACACTGACAAAAGTAATTCATTTTAGGGAGTTTTAAATGGCGATGCGAATGTATTTATCTTGATTCACTCCCAAAAAAGTTTTGTATATTTGAAGTATGGTTATTACTCTATGTTTATAATCACACACAGCTAATTTTCCCTATTAGATTGAAAATCTTTTTTAACAATGGTAGAACCGGAATGAATTATAATCCTCAATGTAGAGGATATTAAAATGACACAAAAATTTTATTTGTTAAAAGCGTGGGAAAAAATTCTCTTCAAGCATTATCCACCGAATCTCGTGTATGGAAAAGTGATGCCGAATGGAAAGTTCTCAACCCTGTAAGATAAAAGTCTTAAGACCATAAACGAATTATTTTTTAAAATAAAAAAACCTTTTTCACCACTGTAGAACTTCATCTGATGGTTCGTTTGGTTACGACAGGTCCCCGATTCGAGTCCAGCTTTCGTCTAAATTTTTTCCGGGCCTTAAAATTGATGTTCACCTTTGGCAAAGCTTTGCAAGGATGCTCCGTTATTGAGATTCGACTAAGTTGCAGGTCCCCTGTCCCTGATAGGACTAAGAACTAAGGAGATAGGTTAGATGGCTACGACAGAGATGGTTTGCGCAGTCGGCTAGAAACTGTGTCACGAATTTATTGAGTGTTGTTATAATATTGCTAATGACCCTCGCAGCTTCGCTTGTGTAGCGGCAAGGAAGCAGACGGTGCGCAGTTGGCGGTAGTGCTGACTCAACGTCAAGGCTCGAAGCGTGGACTCCAAGGACGGCGGACGTCACGCGGAGCTTTCCACTGCGCCGCACGTGCAGCAGTGGCGCTATTGCTACCAAGAAAAGTATAATCAATTTGCCGCGAGCGCTCTGTCGGTACAAACGTTCTTTATGGATCAAGGAAAGTCTGTTCATATACAGGGCTAGTAAAAAGGATTGCAGTGATTTCAGAAAATCACTACAGATTTATTATTTGACATATACTTACAAGATTACACAGATGTATAAACAAACTGTGAAAGTATTTATGAGTGTCTACAGATGACTCTGCACACATCAAGTCTATAATCGAGTCCTTCCCATACCTGATGCAGCATGTCTCTCTCAATTAAAGCAAATGCATTGGTGATGTGAACCCGCAGGTCTGGCGGATCAACTGGTACTGGTGGTACGAACACTGTCTTTTACGAAACCCCAAACAAAGAAGTCGCAGGGGGTTAGGTGAGGGGAATGAGGAGATCACCACATCAGCTGATGATCAGCATCCCCAGCACGACCATTCCATCTGTTTGGAATCCTGGTGTTTGGAAAATTACGGACAACTACAGAAAAATGGGTTGGATCACTGTCCTACTGGGAAATGAAATCTACACTGTCACCTTCCAGAATTGTCATGAGCCAATTCTGCAACATTTGCAGATGGATTTTCCCTTTGATGTCACCTCATTAAAAAAAAAAGGCCCATAAACTTTCTTTCGAGAGATCGCGCAAAACACGTTTACTTTGGGAGAGTCACGAACGTGCTGCACATAACCATGAGGGTTTTCGGTCCCCCAAATGCGCACATTGTACCTGTTCACTTTTCCACTCACATGAAAAATGGCCTCATCACTAAACACAAGTTTTTCTGCGAATGTTTCGTCTTGTTCTAGACATAGGGCACAGAACTGAAAACGACGCACTTCATCGTTGTGCGACAGTGCTTGTGGCAACTGTTACCTGTAAGGTTTCATACACAGTCACTTCCGTAGGATTCTCCAAACGGTATTCTCCAAACGGTGTTCTCTGGAATACCTAATTCCCTGCTCGCTCGAGGAGTAGACTTCTGTGGGCTACGAACGTAACTGGCGCGCACAGGTTCAACGGTTTCTTCAGACACAGGAGGGCTACCCGTTGTTTTACATTTACAAAGGCATCCCGTGGCTTTAAACTGTTGATAACAACGCCGAATGGTGTTAGCATGCGGGGGATTCTTGCCGAAATTTGTTCTAAATTGTCGCTGAACACTTACCACAGACTGAGTCGAATAAAATTCGAGAACAACATATGCTTTCTCACTTTCAGTCATCTTGCTCTCTAGCGCTCTAGCGGCCACCGCGGGAAGCTTGCATTTAGTGCAATCGAAACTTGGAGAGCCACCTGTCTTATAACGGCAAACCCCATTGTCGTATGTATAATAGGACAGTCAAAAGATAAATCGCGAAATCGCTGCAATCATTTTGACTAGCCCTGTATATGCAGCAGATTTAATATGAACTGTAACACTGCAGAAGATTGCTTTATATTCGTCTATCACTGGGGCATTATCGACGTTATCTTGAAATTCGTGCTGAGTAATAACTGACAGCAAAAGTAATGGGTCGAATTTCACAGATTACCTAGGATAGTCATTTTTTAACAACCGAATTGACTCATTTGGTTGCGGCACCGTGATGGAACCTTACACGGTGTGGGCTGGTGATGGAAGAATGGCCGGCAGTGTAAGAAAGATGGGGGTAAACAATTCCTAATCACCGAATTGCGCTCCAAAGTGCTGGGTGAATGCAGTGCGTACAGAGTGGGGGCACCCAACACTGATCATGGTGATTCGTCCGTCGCATGGGGACGTTAAGCCCGGCGCTACCCTCTTCTTCCCCCCGCCCTTTGGAAGCGTAGACGCGAATTGGTCGGTACCAAGTTTCATCCTCTCCATTCTTCGATCTCCCATTCATTCACAACACACTACACTGAACATACACCCATAACACAGTGGTCCATATAAAAAATAAAAACAGATATACCTCCACCACAGGGGGAACAAACGGGAAACCATATAAGTTTAAATATCCCAACAATAAAGTACCCACCAGACTAACGGTTGAGAAGCAGAAGAACTACTTCATCAAGCACAGAAGAGGTATTTTTCTCTTATACTAAATAACAGCATTAGTAAGGGTAGATGTGATTCATTTCAAAATTTCAGAATGAAAATTCAAGTGTATTTAAGAACCCGGTGGTTTTATTATTCAGAAAGGAATTTTATAATTTCTATTATACCACGTACAGAATTGTAACATAGTTAATGAATAATAACATATGAAAAAGAAGAATACGATGTGCACATGGTGATGACAGGCTCACAATTACTTGAAAATGGGCGCAGAAGTGAAGTGCAGTGCAGTGCGTTGGTGACAGTAGACGTGTTTGTCAATTGGCTACTATCCGTTGCGCAGCATGACATTACGATGATGGAAGTGACGAAATCTGGAACATTTTAATAGTCCTCCAAGCTCACCTCATTATCACACCTTAAGCAAGGACGACTAGTATGACAGACGGCAACTCAGTAGTTAATGTTTGATTTAAAAGCGAGCGCGCTGAACAATTGCTCGCACTAACAAACCTTTATGAAGCACTGCAACACCACACACAACCAAAATCTATCCACTCACTGATATTCTACCTCACTCAGTGTGGTACTTATAAAGACATGTTATTATTTTTGTACTACATTTATTTTAAAACATTCGTCTCCCATATGTATTTAAAATTATGTCAGTCACAGAAAGAACAACAGGGAATGATGTCACTTCTTTATTGAGCCATCAAAACACAAAC
The DNA here is from genome assembly GCA_031002005.1 of Vandiemenella viatica. Taxonomy (NCBI): domain Eukaryota; kingdom Metazoa; phylum Arthropoda; class Insecta; order Orthoptera; family Morabidae; genus Vandiemenella; species Vandiemenella viatica. Next base: position 328,498,460 of record JARYHS010013630.1, on the reverse strand, counting down.
CTAACGCAAGATTCAAACTGCTGTCGTCAAGGAAGAATCGGCCCTTGCATATGACAGGTTGACAATATTTCTGAGACTAGAAAGAATGAAGGCGTAACTGATTTTAATGCAAACAAAAAATTTGTGTCTAATACTCTAAAAGCAAGTAAATCTGGAGGTGGTCCTAAACATATTTGTTGTAGTTCAGAAATCTCGTGATTAATAAAACTTCAGCAGCCAGTTCCCCGTGTTATTGCGATGACTACCACGTAATTTACTCGAAAGATAGTCTGTTACAACGCTATAAAGAACCTGTCTCGCATACACCTTCACTGTTTTCTTGACTCGTCTTTCTCGTTTGTCACTTATCCAGCTTTTTATCTCCTTACGGGTGTCAGTCTTACATTTTGCTCAACCATTTGCCTCCTTTCTCTTCCTGTGACTTGTTTCACTTTGGATGGTACCACAAAAGATTTATTTATTTATTAGGATTTTCGCCTGTCCATACAAGGAAATAACAAACTTACACCATTCCTCGTGTGAGAAATTCGTGCAAACAATTAGTTTCCTTTCACCTCAGGTTATAAATATCGCAGCGTTCCACAAAGTTCGCTGAACAGTTGCTAGTTCTTGAACGTTTTGATGAATTTCTTCTGAACGCGTGCACGACCAGAGGAATTCTTACCTATCATACCGAGTCTGGATGGTGAGCGGTTAACGCCGAAAACTCCATCCGGCCATTTACTTCCGTTTTTCGTGGTTTTCCGAAATGACACGAGTCCAATGTTGGGATGGTTTCGTACTAAGGCCACAGCTTGACTCCTATTCTAATGACCACGATGTAGATGAGCGGTAAGGTCCTCCTCCATACAAAAAATAAAATAATCATGTGATTTTTTATGCTTTTATAATTATTTTTTAATTAATCCCACCAGATCTGACTCTTTCGGAAACTGCAGTGTATCAACAGTATTAAATCTCACTATTCTCCAGTAATCTTTGTGTTTGACACAAAGAGGTTATCATGGTTAAAATAATCTGTCGTAAAAATATTCGTCTTCATATATTCTTAGGTTTGATTCGTATTTATAAATGGAGTAGAAAAATTAATATTTCATTTAATCTGGGAACTACTTGAAGAAATCTGTAGCTTCAATTTCGAAATACTGATCATTTCTTGTCCTCTTAAAAAAAGAGTATGTTAAAAGGATGATTGAAGTAGTAACATTTGAACGGGACATGGTATTAGTTATTGCAATGTGGGCAGGCGGGCAGGCACGCAGTAGTTATTACGACCAATCAGTGGCGGAGCACCGAGACAGTCGGTTGCGTCACGGACGCCGCGGCGTCCTTGGTCTCCGGCGGCGCCGAGCCGCCAAGCGTAAAGCACGTGCGACACCACTTCCGGCACCCAACACAAACCAAAACTACCACAAACCACCTTACTGCTCACCTCTAGCAGTATAAGCAACCGTACACCTCAAGTGACCTCTGCAACGAAGTTTTCTCACCTAAGAAGCGATGACAGCGTATTTTTAATTCCTAAAAAGCCCCTTAAAGATAGTCGCCACTAAATTTTTTCGTAGTAGCAGCTTCCAGATTGTCTGGATGCTAGGACAATAAAAATCCGCAGCCGATGTCTGCATGCCACACACAGTCGCTCGCCAGTTTATAGAACCTTGACGAACATTATCTTTTGGTACGGCGCGGCGTTCCCAAACAACAGGGATGTTAACATTAGCCTTAACTAGAGCATACTTATTTATTTTTATCGCACAGACAGACACTAATAAACGACGAACCTCTGAGAGGCCTGCCCCTTGCACCTGTACCTGTACCTTGCGGACTGTAGACAGCGCCAGTGGTGCCGGCGGAGAGCCCCGGAAGCTGCGCTGCAATGCAATAAACGAAGATCAACTGGCGGGGTTAACTGCGCCCGCGAAATGGGTCGGCGAGCGCGCGCTTTCAACGCAGCCACACAAACAATTAATACCTCCCGCTCGCTGCTTCTGGCCACATTCACTCGTCCATTGCTGTTACTTCAAATGCGACTACGAGATACTGCCACAAGAACAACAGTGACACAAACTATTTCAGCAAATCGTGGGAGTGGCAACACTCGGGCCTGGCATTCCGGAGGACCCTGGTCCAAATCCCTCCCGCAATTTACAAATTTAGCAAGTTTCCAGAAACCATTTCAATCCACTGCCGGCATGGTTACTTCAAAAGGCCATGACAGAATTCATCCCTGTTGCTTCTCTCCAATCCTTTCCTGCATGTAATGACCTCCATGTCGACAAGGCGCAAAGCTATAAGAAAAAAAAATTACAACAGCAACAACTTAAAATTCTCCCTGGTAACTAGCCGAGTGAGTCCGTTTGTGAAACACATGAGTAACTTGACAGTGGCAGCAGGGGCACAGCGACTCGCTCGGCTACTTACCCCACGTAATTTTGTCTACATAAATGCCGAGAAAAGTTCTTACTATGTAAGACCGGAGTTTAAATCAAAAAACGCAGCTGTATCTTTTTTATTTCAGCTGCACGTTACCGGCAGTAACTGTATATCGGTTTTGTATACTTACTGATTGCACTGTCACATTTCTTGTGTTATATATAACACCTTGGTCTATGTTTATAAAAACAATTTCAATAGAAAATGAAAACTACAAGGAATCACCCAGAAAAATAAATATCTCTTCTAAGACAGACTTACATATTTTAAAAGTGGACAGAGCATGGTGGCGTTGTTAACACTAAGACCTGCCATTCGGGAAGATGCGCATTCGATACAGATAAGAGATGTCCGTGGTTTTCCGGAATCACTCGAGGCGAATTCCCTACGGTCCTTTCAAATTCCTTCCCATTCGTTGCCCCAAATTCTCTCCCGACCCTAACAACCTCCAAGCAGAGGAAAAGGAATTCATTCACGTATTAAAATAATGTAGTACCACGAGGTCCAACTCCGAAATCTGAAGATGAGGAAGCAGGACGTTGACTTCAACAAATTTTCATTCATATTTCATTTCAATCATCTTCAAGGTTCAATGAAAATCCGTTTACATTTTTCATGCCATCCGGGGAGGAGGGGAGTAGGGGAGTAGTACATACTGGTAACTCCAACAGTCGATTAGAAGAATGCAGTGAGTAGGATGGCGGTGGGAACGGGCGGCAGTCTGTCGCAATGGGAGCCCACATGGCCGGACACTTTTTCAGAATCGTCCAGCGACCAGAAAAACTCGAGAGGAATTCTACACAGCCGCCAGCAGGCGTGGACACCACTGACTGCCTTTCAGCGACTCTGCGAGGGCTTACGTCTCTAACGCACCCGCTAACATTTTATCCATATTTGTCAGGGATACAAATGACGTGTTGTGTTACACTAATAAGCCACTTGCTTATTAGTCTGTTGGTTCATCTTTGGAGCGCAATACAGCAGCGATTCGGCGTGGCATAGATTACAGATGCCCTTAGTATGTTTCTGGAGTTATCTGGCACCAGATGTTTACGCACAGGTCACTCAATTCCCTTAAATTACGAGTCGGTGGTTTGTGGGCGCGGCACCTGGGAACGAGCATCTCGGAAACGGCGAGGCTGGTCGGACGTTCGCGTGCTACTATAGTTAGCATCTATGCACAGTGGTTGAAGGATGGTGAAACCACGAATTGGCGACAAGGTGGTAGACGTCCACGCCTCACCACATAACGTGGAGGTCGGAGGCCTTTCCGCTCTATAAAGCGGGATAGGGGGAGGGGATGATCTGTGGCAGATCTGACAGCAGAGTGCTCCGGAACACTTGTATTCTAACAAGGATTTTTTGAATCCATGCCACGCCGAATCGCTGCTGTATTGCGCTCCAAAGATGGACCAACACACTAATATGCAGGTGGTCAGAATGGTTTCGTTGATCAGTGTATTTCTGTTTGAAAATTTTCACACGCTAAGAATTTAACAGAAAAACTGCGCTTTGTTAACAGCATATTATTCCCTTGTCAAAAAAATTAGGAAATTTCCTGCGTAAAACTTAAAGGAACACCACTATTGCGTGTGGCGTAAAACAATACTCTGCTCATAATACGCTTCAAAGATATGAAAATTATGCTTGCTTGTTATTATAAATTTTCGTGCTATATTGCATTAAAACATAAATGCTTAGCTGCAATATAACGAAAAAAAATTACGTATGCCCATGGCGCATTACTGCTTATCAATGTTAAGTTAACCATCAAAAGAGATTCATCTAATGATTCGTACAGGGCTATTTGGTTTAATGTCATTACGCATGTTGAATTTTAAGAACTTACTGGTTATATGTCTACGGCTAAGGATGTCATAAAAAAAAAGTAAAATAATGACTGAAAGGAACAGGAATATTTTTTTAGTAGACATCCAGGAAAAGTACTACGGGAAACTAATACAAAATTTAAATGTCACACATTCAAAATTTTTCGGTCATGTATAGGCTAGCTACGTACTTGAAACAAACTAGGGTGCTGTAAGACATCGTCTCTATAACGATTTGCTTCTGGCACATTCACCTAAATGTTAACAAATTTATGAACTTTGTGTGCTTAACAAAAGAAGAACGTGCACAAAGTAAAAACAGAATGAGAAATAAATAATGCGACTCTACGCAAAACATGTAAGCAGCCTTTGTGGAATACGGTTCCAGGAAATTAAACGATTTAAAAACCAGTTGTCTACTTAATGAAATAAACTTTAAAAATATGCATTATGAGAGAAAAATGATAACATGGCTAACTGATAAGACAAAGAAACGGTGGTTTGGTGTATCGAGATATTTCAGGGATGGCAGATTTATACTGCCATACCCGAAATATCTCGATACACCAAACCACCGTTTCTTTGAACTATCCTTCGCGGTCCCACGGTCGAAAATAGGCGTGAAGGTAACGCTTATTTCACGTGTAAATATTCACACAGTAAAGGGAGGTATTTTTAGAGAATCTTTTAGAGCCTAGTGCCTTCACATCAACAACGTGACTAACATTTCCATAACACAAGATAACGCGATTATGTTGATTACAATTGAAAGGTAGCTAGCTGCGCTTCGGCCAACGAGTTAGCGAGCGCAAGTACGTCAGTGGCTACGTAAACCTACTGCTGTAAATCAGTGGTAAGTTCTAAGTTCTATACTCCTCAATGCGAACGTCTCAAACTGGCATCGAGCCTTGGGGGCCAGCGGTAACGCTCGGGAAGGACGAAGTTTCGAATCCCCGTCTGGCCATCCAGATTTCAGTTTTCCATAGTTTCCGAAATCACTTCAGGCGAATGTCAAAATGGTTTCTTCAGAAGATCCTGGCGTAACTCCTCCGTTTAATGTCCTAACCTTCTTCCGTTTCTAATGATTTTGTCAACGAGACGCAAACCACTACGAAACGGAAATCACAAGATTTCACATCACTTTTCAGCGTCTCTTGTCACAGTCACATTCTGAGAAAAACTATCTTGCTAAAACTACTTTACAGCACTGCACTATCATACACTTGATGTAAAAATGAATAAGTAATTACCAAAGGAAAACTTTTGATCTTCAAGAAAGCAAGCTATATCACACATTGTGGAACCTATGCCGGGGTAATCAGAGGTGCGATCAACTCCAGATCTGGTGGGTATGGAATAAGTAACATGGCTCTAAGTTGTCCATTTCAATCTCGACCCAGCAAAATCACCGAAACCATTTTCCATATTTCCTCAAGGTTCTGCAAAACTTACGCTGATGTGACATTCTTCTCCTTCGATTCGAAGTTATCTACAGCCATGCCCTAAAGTTAACTGTGCAAGGAGCTATTTCAACTGACTGAAAGACTTTTTTTTATTTAAAAATGTAACATTGAAAATTTTGTTTCTAAAAGACACAAATGGACTCACAACAGCCATTGCATTATTAGTTATTATACATAGGGCGCGTAATTATTTTAAGAAAAAAATTGTTAGGTGCTAGTTGGACCTGGTGTACCTAGTGGCGACTAGATAACCGCGCATTCTGTCTGTCCTGGCTGTACCTGCAACCTGTCATGCACACAGTCACAGTTACCACTGAGCTAACAGATCGCCCAATTAATTTGTTACACTCGAGGCTTATCTTATGTAGTGGAAAATTAGGGGTTTTGGTAAAAAATATGTGAAAATAAAAAACTTTTCAGTATGATTTATTAACAACAACTTTTATTTTGAATGCTGATCAGATGAATTTATCTTTAATTTCTTGCAGTGATATGATTTGAAACACCTTTTTAACGATATTTCGAGCTCATTTCTCGAGAAATAAAGATATTCCAAAACATAACAGACTACATTTTTGAAACTTGTTGAGCGTTGCCATACTCGATAATGTGCGCAAAATTCGTTCGTCTATTAAGCATATACGAATGCTTTCGAAAAAACAATCCTTGTTCATATAATAGATCCCTAAAAAATATTTTAAACAATAAATTATACCTTCCTACATACAAACGTTAATTACAATCGGTGTAAAAGCCCAATTTTCGAAGCTTTGACAGTGAAACTATAAGGATTCCGTTTTATCCGTTATTGCTACGGAACCATGAAGAGGTTAAATCGCGATCAGACCGAGAACCAGCCATGGAGGTACAGCTCCGTATTCCCATCCTCGACCTTCAGTTTCTTCGAAATAAAATCATGAGTTTCATTGGGATTTGTACCTTACTCACGCTGGCCTGGTTGCACGCTCCAGTTGATCAGAGCGTCTTTAATTGTTTCAGTCATATGTTAAACTGAGTGGTATGAAGCGTGTACACAGTAATACCATCAAGGGGCGTCTGGGATGTGAAAAAAAAACTCTAAAATAATTGGAACATTCAACAGTGAATTTTTTAATTAACTATCACCAAGTTTAATTTTTAAGACGAAAAAATCAATTCAAGTATCAAGTATATCGGGGAATTTTTTCACTTGTCTCTAATGCGAATAACGATTACTTAAGTTCAAATTCACGATGTTTTAATTTATTGATTCCATTTCGATAACTGGTTCATTAGATAGTCCAAGAGCCAGTAGTGAAAAGGATTATTGACCTTCTGTTCACTTTGCTTCACTCAATTTCAGCCTTAATATGATACTGTACTAAAGTAACCTAATTTTCTTTTAAAACAAAGCGTCCAAATTACAACGTCAGGAACATAATCAAGCAATTTCGTACTACGTCAAAAAAGAAAGGATGTTAATCACCTCCCAATTGATTACATAAATTCCTAAAAAAAATATAAAATAACGTCTACCAACGAAAGTAGCAATTTCCACGATTTGTTTAACTCGTCGCAGAGTAAACGCCGAGAAAAAAAAAGGCATTATTCAAAGTATAATTCACAACAGGACTCAATTTTAAGAATGTAATATTTTAATAGTAAATCGATGTTTAATACTCCTTGTACAATCAATAGTCTAACACACTATTGTCCTTTTCACGTTAAATCGTCTTGATTTTCTATTATTTTTTTCAGTGCATTTATAGTTACTGTTAATATTAATGGTAGTTGAGTTTTTGGTAGCTGCTGGGAGTGGTTCTGGAGAAGGAGTGGTCAGTAGTTTTTTGCGCTCCTGGCCCAGTCACGCCCGCATCAGGTCCACTTAACGTCCGTCTTTGGAAGCCAGTTTCCCTGTACCCTGGAAATCGGCTCTTGGGAACTGTCACAAAAATTTGAGTGCAGTAAGTGTTACGCGTGGAATTACTGCACTGTTGCTGGGGACAGCGTGTTGCGCAACTCAAATGAATTGCACCATCGTCAGCAGTATCATTTTTGCTTGTCAGTGTGACCTTCGGAATTAGTTCCGAGACGCGTACGTACTCTTCGCGCTATCACAGTCACCTAGCGGTGAAAAATTGGGAATTATTTGATTACGAAACTCCACGGACATCACGTAACAGCCAATTGATGCATATAAATCTACAGGAACTAGTTACATATAGACATTTTAAATTTCAAAAAGAAATTAAATTGCAAATCTGTACAAATTTTTAGTATTACCATTCATTTTTTTAAGCTCTAGCTTACAGGGAACGCAGATGATAGAAAATACGATATCTCGGAGCACATTGGCACAGAATAATAATAAAATTATAATCATAGTCATTGTGCTAAATACTTGCGCTCCTGACGACTAGTTCACGTACCATGTAATTTTTTATAAACGATCTCTGAGACAAAATGAAAAGCATTTTTAGATTGTTTGCTGATGATGCGGTTATTTATAGGGAAATATGGAATTTGGCAGATTGCTTGGAAATTCAGCGTGATCTGGATGTTATTTTGGCATGCTAAGCTGAGTGGCAACTTATGCTAAATTGTAAAAAGTGCAAAACAATGAGCATAACTAACAAAAAGAATCCAATTGTTCAGAAATACGAGTTAAACAATTCAGCTATTGATATGGTTGATTATATGAAATATTTGGGAGTAACAGTACAAAGAAACATGAAATGAGACATACACATTAATTCTGTAGTAGGTAGAGCTAATTCTAGGCTGCGATTCCTAGGTCCAATCTTGAAAAATTGTAACGAACAAACAAAGGAGATAGCGTACAAATCACTTGTGCGTCCACATTTGGACTATTGTTGTGCCATTTGGGATCCGTTTCATAAGTGGTTGATCGAAAGTATAGAGAAAGTACAGAGAAGAGCAACTCGGTTCGTGACCGCTTGCTACAGTCCTAACGAAAGCGTTACAGAACTGATTAGTAGACTGGGCTGGGAGTCTCTGGTAGATAGACGACGCATGTTTCGTTTAAACTTACTGGTGCACATGTGTACTCTTACTTTCACTTACGAGTGTAGTGAAGCACTTCTTCCACCAACCTACGAGTATTTGAGCCAGAATGACAGCAAAGATAAGATTAGAGAAATAAGGTGCCGCAATGATTCTTATATGAATTCTTTTTTCCCCTCGTACCATTAGGGATTGGAATGCACAAGAAAGAGATTTTCTTTGGTGCTGAGCACCCTCTGTCACCCACAATTTTGTGAATTGCAGAGTGTAGATGTAGATGTAACTTGAGGCTTTGAGTATTTTCTTCTCTCCTATATCTTTATGTTCTCACTGTACGAGTGTGTGCTTAAAGTATCACAAACGATAAAAATTTTACTATAGAAGACCTATTTTTCTGAAAAGGATAACTGGATAAACTGTCCTTAGCTGTTTAATTGTAGGTCTCGACATCTTTATTTTAATATTTTCTTTAAAAAAAAAGTATTCGATGTTTAACTTATGTACTTAATCTTTAACATATTTGTTAAAACATGATTCGTTTACCTGAAATTTTTCAAAAGTGTATGCCTCACACAGGTGAATTAAACTTAACGACTAGATGGACTGACTTTATGGTTTGTTATCGTTCGTTAATGACACACGATTACCGCACTTCAGCACAGTAACTTTTCAAATGATGATTAAATTTATCACATCCTTCACAAATTTAACATTTCAGCGATCTGGTATATATAGTGTTCATCCTTACTATTAGAAATTTGTATGCGAGCTGCGTGTCAGAGTTTGAAATGGTATCACCCAAAACTACCGCAGCAATTTGAATGGTGTTTTAAAATTTCTTATGGTATGTATACTGGGGAACAGAACAAGAAATTACAATAATTTCGGGATAGGAGAAATATGGGCCACGGTTCACTCTGTAATTGAGATGAGCACTCCTTTCAAGAAACACTGACAGAAAATCACACTACGATCGTACTTGGATTCAGTTATGGTTTTTGACTTTGGTTATTTAGTAAATAAACGGAATACGTGAATCAAACGTAACAACAACATTATTCCATATTCAATTATGTGTTTACTTTAAAAGCGCGAAAATGAATGCATTTGACAAAATTATAATTCCGCAATAGGAAACATATTTTCATTATTTTTAAATTTTTGAAGTCGTATCTACATAGATTCAGCGAGTTCTCAAGGAGAAGTGGTCAGTCGCAAACACTTAAACAGTATGACAGTCATAATTTTGTTTATGATACATGGGTTGCAAAGATGAATAAAAGTAAAATGATGAGCATACATCAATTAGCTTTGAGGCCCGTCAGAAATGAGAGGTTGAATGCAGTGCTAAACAGAATTGTTATTACATAATGCTCAAACTCAGATTTTGTAATGTACGTTTTCAGTTGTTGTTGATATAGCCATGAAATTGAAACTTCTTACAGCAATGTAAACTCATAACTTTTTCATATTCGAATTAATTCACTCACTATAGCGCGATCGAAATTACTTACATGCAGCTGAAATAATGACACCAGTAACATGGCGTCGGTGAAAGCAAAGGAAATTAAAAATAATTATTTACGAACTTATTGAAACCATGTAAGATTACTTTTAATCCATGTAAATTTCTATTTTAAAGCAGAAATAATTGATCGACATACCGTCAAAATGAAACCAATATTCAAACCACAAATAATTTTACTATTTAAGAGAATAAATATTATTGAATTATATATATATATGGAAACAAATTTTATTTTTTTATAGCAATATTTATTAGTATTACTGTTATAAAAGTATTCTTTAATAATATTATTATAACACTTCCAAGCGGACGAAGTCGCGGGTAGCTGCTAGCATATAATAAAAACTTTATTTCATGCATTAAATCCTTACAGTTACTGTGAAATGTATGGTGGTGTAACAAAAAAAATGCCGGCTAATTAATAAGAGCCAAACCATAAACATGACGAAAGTGGCATATCGAGACGCCAGCTGTTATCCACTAAGTAATCTTACAAAGACTTCTGAACAACTATTATTACCTAACATCTTGCTATCAGAACCAGCTATGATCGTCGTTTTAAGCAATTTATTTCATCACCTCGTAAAGAAAACAATAGTTACTAGCAATATGATGAAACTTTGTCATGTTATTCGTTCATTTCCTTTTCTCAGGGGTGAAAACATTAATATAGCTAACAATCAGCTCCAAATAAATGCCAATATAGCACTAACTTTTAATCCATAAATGTATGCATGATGATTAAAACTAACTAGTTGTGACATGAAGCATTCTTGGTTGAAAATATTTTTCATAATTACAGATTTGTTGCCATTTCATTTCCTCAAGACGGTTCGGAGCGCCGAAGGGGCGGACAGCCCTCCAAGGACACGCAGAATGTGACCCTTTCCTGGCCGTCCGGTCGGTGGCTAACAAAGGAGGTTACAGAGCCCGACAGATGCCGGGAAGCAGATGTAGCGAACGACCACTTTCAAAAGACGTATCCACAAATCGTCGCAAAAAATACCACTCACAGTCTGTGGCTTGGACACTCCATACGGAACAACGTGTTACGACACAAAGAACATTCAATGTTGGCTCTAATACGCGTTTTATTATTTATTTGCCACGATCGTCTTGTTATTGAATTCCATTGACTCTACTGCAAAATACCAATGATCTATATTCTCTCATCTGAAAACTAGTATTCAGTTTTTTTTTAAAATACCCATTAGCCACAATTTTTAATTCAATTTATCCATAATACTTATTATAGCACCAGTGTTAACTAATATTCATGACAACTAAAATTACAGGTGCAGAAACAACTAAAGAAAATCTGAAGCAAAGCAATCATCAGAAGACGTACTAATACATTTAAAGAAATATGATAACAATTGGCTGGATACTATGATTTTGAATAAAAATCCGTCTTCTAACAAAAAATTGTGGTAAAAATTGTAGCGGCTACCACTGACGATGCTCTACTCCAGAAGGGCGAAACGTGTCTGGTAGATGAAAATTAATAATAAAAACAGTTGTTAGAAGGCGGATTTTTATTCAAAAACATTTACGCAACAACTGCGGAACATGGCGAACAACAAAATTACTAGCTGGATACTAGTTTACAGTTATCTAACTCAACCATTTACTTCGTCCAGTTTGATGCTTAACAATCTACAATAGCAAAAAAAGAATCGTATCTTTAGTTTTTAATCTTCATATTTAGCAATCAACAACCTATCAAAGAAAGTTAATTCACGAAAAATCTTCAATACAAAAATCAGACTAATCGAGGGAAGATCCATTGGTGTAGTTGGTTAAGTGATTGAGAATTACATTTGAAGAGTATTACACCCTCTTCCGCAGAACAGTTGCGTTTCGGCTACAGTCCAGATTCAGGGCAGGGCCATTTATAATAAGCGCTTTTTGATGTCAACCACGACGCCATTTAGAGAAACTTTACGGCAATATGCAAATGTGGCGGGCAGGGCGACACTCGTCTAGAAAACCGTTTTACGTAATCACACTTTCTCCCGTCTAGACTGCGTGAAACTTCTGCCTACCTATCAAAGTGCACGAAAATGATGCGAGACTAATAATTCTAAGTGCAAGAAAACACTACGACACGAGTGGAGCCTCGTTATCATTGACAAAACTAGTTGCGTCGCCAATAAGAGAAACGGAAAGTAATCATCGTCGACTTGAAAACTTGTTATCGCTACACGGAAGTTTATGTTCGCAAAGTATGTAACTTTTTTACGTAGAGACCCTTAAGATATGTCTATTAGTGTTTAAAATTAACAATTTATTTATTTATTTAAAAATAGAAGTACCATCTTCACTGATAACGGTTAGCAGCTGTTTGGCTTAAGGACAAAAGTATCTTCTTAAGTCAAAGAAACTTTGGCAAATTTTAATGAGAAGATAAAAATTTAAGTGCATTAAATTTTATTCAAAATACATACGAGAAATTTGTGAGTAAAATTCGTATTACGATTGAAAAATAAGAAGTTATTTTGCATTATGATGAGAGAACGTAAACTATTTACAGTAACGGAAACACACCGAACCATGAAAATACGTGTTCCAATAGCCACTTCTCATCAATACCTGCAGATTGTTTGGAAGAAGTAAGATTTGGTAACTATTGCCATTCGTTAGACTTGTACTAGCTTTTTTGCAACCTTTTTCTATGGGAAGGAATTCGGACACGACCTTTTGAAGGATTTTTTTTCCGTCTGGCTTTATATCTCGTCGACGTCGAGGTCATTAAGGGCGGGAAATGAATGGGTGCCTGGAAAGGGAAGGAATTCGGCCATTGTCTCTTATAGGAGCCATCCCGGTATTCGCCTGGAGTGATTTGGAGAAAACATGGAAAACCTCTGGATAGCGGGACGGAGATTCCAACTCGCGTCCTCGCTAATGAGAGGCCAGAACGTGACCGCTCACGCAGCACGCTCGGTCTTTTGTAGGAACCATCCCGTCATTAGCCTGAAGTGATTTCGGGAATCTATCGAAAAGCCAAAGGAACACACTGCGTACTTTCGTTTCTACATATTTATACCGCGTAGTCGAATCCCTCAAACACGATATCTTGTCTTAATCAATTATATTAAGAAATACAATTAACTCCTAAAAAAACTCACGAACACTACATTTAACAGCAATGATATTGTGAAACGCGTATACATTTCCAATTCAATCTACTCGGCTGCATAGACGAGGCGAAAAAATGACCTTCCTGCCCGGCATGAATCCTAGAAATACATAAAGGAATTAATGATTTGTCCATTTGAGAGATGTAAGGCGACGGACTAACTTTTGACAACCATCCTACATCGAAATGAAATCAATTTATCAAAATAAAGTTTTGTATTTTTTTTTAAGTTCAGTGTAATAGCAAACTAGATTTAAAAAATAAAAACAGAAGCCGAAATTTTGCTCTCAATCACAAAGTATCAGGAACAAAGCACCTTTTAAAAATACCATAAGCATAAAATATCTTTATTTGGATTTAACTACAATTTTTAAACGGAAATTTTTTTAAGTTTTTTGAGTTTCGGAATACAAAGGATGTTTCCCGTAATAAGCGACGAACCTCAACCCGCAGGTAGTGCACGTTTAATCTGAAATCAAGAAGAAAGCAATTTGCGCCATGATTAAATATTTGTGTAAGAAAGAGATGACACTAAATGACATTCATGAACATGTGGTGGCAATACCAGGGAAGTGAGTCCCTGGGTACAGAACACTTGAACAGTGGACATGTGAGTTTTAACGCTCGAGAACCAACGCAGAAGATAAGCCCCGTGAAAGAAGCCAGTGGAAACAACCAGTATGGAAAAATGTCAAGCAGACTATTGGAGTTCGTGTTAACTGTATTCCTGTCACGCCCACATAGAGCCTAGTGAGGTATAGCTCCGACTTCTGTTTCTTGACCTCACGGCACTAGAAGTGGTTGGTGCCATGCCTCCGCCGTAATCACCTGAGTGCGTCTGGAGAGCCGATCCGTGCATTCAGTCTCGGCTTTATAGCGTTTCGAACCCCGCACGCTCCACCTGTAGTCAGACACTCTGCCGACTGAGAGAAGCGCCATACCTCGTGATCACAGAAATACTTCATGCGTTGCCTCCAGGTAAAACGAACAAAGGGTAAACAAATGCCCGCAATAGATTAACAGATCTGCAGCACAAAGTAAATACGCACTACAAAAACGAATACCGGATTTTTCTACATTAAACGGGGGGGGGGGGGGGTCAGGTGAAGTGAAATGTGGAAGCATTACCTGATTATTGTTTCCGACATCCGTAATCTTACGTAAAGAGTCTATTAACAATCCAGATAATCTCAGTAACTAGACCAGGGTTTTGCAATGTTGAGAGAGTTGAACCTTTCTTGAATAAATCTTCACAAATTAACTCCACTGTATACAGATTTTTTTTTTATCTTCAGGATTTGTTACTCGTCGACGTTATTAGAGCCTGCGAGGAACGGGAAGGAATCAGTCCGCTGACAACTGAAGGACCGACGCCACCATGGAAACATTACCACGCCAACTAGTGCTGAGAAGATTGAAACTTTTATACTTTTCTGGTCTGTGGAATAATTGTCGGTAAAAATTCATAATTGAGTACTGATTTCGTTGAGCGGAAGTTGACCTAATGTGTCTGCCTGTGTTTATTCGTCTGCCGTGGCCGTTTCATTAACACTGAAGCAGAAGAAGTTGTATACTTTGGAAACAGAGAGCAAAAGCAGGCTCTACCGCAGGATCCAATAAGATTTGAACAGTCTCTCAAAGAGAGTAGACACTCAAATTCTTATCGGGCACGAAAAATATCAATTTCTAATAGAAGGCAAACAAATATTAGAAACTTGCGTTTTCTATATAACAAACCAGCCATCTCTTGTTCTGATTACCCTTAAACCTTCCAACCTATGTTCACCTCAGTTTAAATTTTAAAGTGTCCAGTTGGTCATTATTAGCTTCAATTGTTTCAAATAATCACTAATCTAAGAAGAAAAAACGCCATCCTCATATGAGATACGTTGTGACGCAGAATTACACTTTCTCCATCTTCGGCAGTGTAAGCTGTATGCGACTACTGGCCGTCAAGTGCAATAGTAATCACTGGCTAAACACGTACACGTAATTCAAAATCGGGAACCAACCTTGCGTAATGGTTTTTGTATTAGTTTGTAGGTCCATGTATTGGCTAACAAGATCACGAAATGAAACAAGTTTAGCCGCGTCCATACTCACTTATCAATCAAATCAGGGGAACTTCCCTCATCACCACAATGTAATGACGATTGGTCAAATGTACTTTAAAAAAATGAATTTTATTTGCTCATCAGTCTAAAGCTACAACCGCTATTACCCATACAAGAACTCTGAACGTGGATTCCCGCCTTTTCAAAAAAAAAATATTTTATTAATTTTTTTGTCGCTAAGTTGTAATGACTTTGAACGGTAATCGCCACGAAATTAGCTGGTTTATGGTGTGCAATTATTTGACACCATATTGTGTATCAAAGCCTCGAGTCGAGTCCTAGGAACTTTCCCAAATGGAGGGAGGACCTACGACATTGCCTGTAAGTGATCTGTCCATCGGATGGGGTCGTTAAGCTTGACAGTTCTCTGGTGTCCTTTAGAAGAGAAGAACTTTAAGGCCAGTGAAGGATATCACCATCTCACTTCATTCATCCCAATTCACAACACAAGTATCACAGTACACTTAACACAAACGCATCACAGTCGTGTACAATAATCAACACCTGTTGCAGATTTATCCGGACAGCCGACTCTTAATTACATTCCTATGTTAACAAACGAGATCGTCAATTCCTTTCCCTTCATGCCATCCACCTGCGAATAGCGTAATTTTCTAATAACTTCTGTTTATACTGTAACTATGATTTTGAAATTTAAATTCTTGAACTTGAATCGGAACACGAGAACAACATTGCTCTGGTTACAGTAATTCACTGCCAGTATTTGACCTCACCCGTCGGTAATGTTCGTTTCTTAACGTGCTCGGCTCTTTACTCTTTAGCGTAATAGACATACTGAAACAACTATAACGTAGGCCCTTCAACACATGATTTGAGAGGGGAAGATGATATGGGACCTAATGTAATATTATCGGGGATATATCGGCAACATTGTAACGCCCACTATGGTGCTGTAAACACCAGATTCTGAATTAGAACTATTTACCTATTTATTTATTTATTGCAACAATTCAAACATTCTTACATTCACACTATCTAATAAAATATTTTGAAGCAGCGTATCTAACATACGATAATTTACTGGCCTAAGTTCGTAGTGTTTAACAGATACCAAAATGTAACTGAAAAAAGAAATATGTTTAAAACTGTAACAATAATGCAAGAAAACGATGAAATGAATAACATGATTTTTTTTATGTAACTACGTCTACCAATTTATTATATTCGAACCTTCATAAAATTAAATCTCAAAATACAATTTTCATCACGCTAATACGTTGAAACGGATACCTTTAACAGAAAACGCTCTCACAGTTTATAAAGCTATCATCTAAAGTACTATCAAGTTTCTAAGAACAAACCGTCGAGTCACCGAAAACTTCTTTCCTCGGCCATCAGATTCCGCCTTCGTGTGTACCACCAAGATTGCTACAAATAGGATGTCAAGAGAAGGTTTTTTTTTAATCTGCTTAACGTCTCACTAACAGCGAGGTCTTTAGAGACGGGAAAGGATAGGGGGCAAGGAATGGGAAGGAATTCGGCCATGGCCTTTTAAAGGAAACATCCCGGCATTTGCTTGGAGTGATTTGGGAAACCATGGAAAACCCAAATCTGGATGCCCGGACGGGGATTCGAACCACCGTCCTCCCGAATGCGTCAAGAGGAGATAAGACACCAAACTGCGACAAGTTCCTTCGAAAGCAACAAATCTATCGTCAGGCACAATTGTCCGCAATGCATAGCACGTTTCGGCCGCTGAAGCATGTGCAGCAACGTAGGCATAATGCAGACGAGACTCCTTATCGCCACCGAAACGAAATTCTAAAGGCGGACGGAGCGAAGCAGAGTCGGGGCACGTCCTCTTGAAGAGGTGCCAGCTACGACCTGACGCCTTCTCTCAGTCAGTAATAGCCACGACGGTCACCGCTAACGAATCCCATTCACTTGCTAATACTCCACTTTCAATCACTACTTTGTTCAGTTTCTGAAGGAGCTTCCTACAAAGTATTCCTCTTGCCAGGATATTACTTTTTCTGTTGTCCGTAGGCTGCACAAGCAACATTAACACTGATGAAAATTATTATGTTCGCCTCATCAGTAACAGAATACGGTATAGAGGAATACGAGTCCACAATGTTATATTACTTTCTAAGAAAAAGACTTTGGGACGAAGTGGTAGAAACAAACGAAGAAGTTCCCAGCAGCAAGATAACCATTTTACTATCACTTGATAAAAAAAAAAACCGACTAATACGCGATGCTATGCCTCTGAAACCTGTAACTGCATACTTTTGATATAAATGTTACTACTATGATTAGACCAAGTGAAAATGTTAGTATTTACGTCAAAGACTGCACAAACAAAACATAACAGCCATTTGCTTTTCTACATGCTCCTGCTGCTAATAACTTCGCACATTAAATTTACTACAGATTAAAGTTGTTTACAGGAAACGATTGAGCCTGGCATTTGGGAGATCGCGATTTGATTCTCGATCCGGTAATAGAGTCTTACATTTCCAGTATTTTCGCAAGTAACTCTAGGCGATTTCCAATGTTTCCCTCATAAAGACCTTCACTGGATATCTCTTTGGACGATAAGATAAAAAATGAGATTTATGGTCATTACTTCAGAAAACGAAAGAGCGCCAATTAACTTAAGCGACAGACTCAAAAACCGCTGTGGACAAACCCATCACCACGGCACTGTGAAACTAAATTTTTGTTGGAATGTTGAGGAACGGCAAGCGAGAAGTTTGCTATGATCTACGTTAAAGATGGGTTGGAAGGCTTTCTGAATTCCATGTAAAATCAGAATTTCTATAAACAGCTGATGTCAATTTCTCACGATTGGGGGATAAAAGCAAGGCAGCCTGCCTGATTTTTATGGCTTTATGCCTTGACAATGTATAGGTCATTAGTGGCGGGAGAAGCCTAGACATAGGAAACTGGAAGGAATTCGGACATCGCGTTTTGAAGGATGCATCCAGTCATTCACCCGGAAGGATTTCGGGAAAATATAAAAATGGAAATCTGTATTGCTGGATGGGGATTTGAAGCCGCGTCCTCCCGGATGTCAGTCCAAAGCGTTGCCGCCCGCCTACGGGGGTCTGTATTGAAGGCTCTATATAGACCCACTAAGCCTATCACACGGTTTTTAACCACAGATTTCGCATTCCGCGCGTTCAGTTATTTACTTGACTGGTTCAGGTTTCATTACCTCTCGTAAGATGTCTTAATAGCCGCCAGTGATGCACTTCCCGATATAAAAGTTGAAGTAAGAAGTTGAGCAACCAATCACCGGTTTATAGCCGACAGTATTTCGCAAAGCAAAAATAACTCTTGTTAACAGCTTAACGTCAGTGTCTACAGATGTTTAGATGTAATTGTCTGTAAACACTAAGAGCAGCACTTAAAATAGAGTTCTAGGATTGACGTGAAATTGTGGAGAGAGATTTTTCCGGCGTCTGAATTCAACACAGTCCTCCCGGGTTTGCAGACGGATAGCGTCATAAAAAGTTGACCACGTTTCGACAACGTCCTCTGCTGTCACACAGTGAACTTGTAGGTAGCTGAGCTACCTAGTGGTGTGTGCGGCGCCTTTGTTCGGAGGAGACGGCGACTAGTGCAGGGCTGGGTCGGGCGCCGCGCCGCGCCGGCCCCGAGATTAATGGATCATTTTTCTTCTTTTCCCGCCATTCGGGCTGCGCTGAAACCCAGACACAGCCACCGAGCCGAGGTCCTACCCTTTCAACTGCCTCTCTTTCCTCTAAGATGGAGAGAGAATATGGCGGTAAGGAGGGGGCAGTGCGGAAGGGGAACTTTCCAAAATGATTCCACACTTTGCTCAGCCCTGTCCGACAACCCTCCCTTCCAGCCTTCCTCCTCACACAGTCCTTCCGCCAAAAACGACCCACTTTTGCATAGCCGCTACAATTCCCGGTAGGAGGGGAGTAGAGAAGAGAAAGAGGAAAGCGTTTTTAGCGAAGGAAAAGGACGGAGATGCAGCGTTGGGAGGGGACAGAAATGAATAAAATGGGTTGGAAGTAAGGAAGCAAAGCCGTGTGTGTGTCATTAATCACAGTGCACTGAATGCACGGATCGATTAGCGCGAGAGAAAAGAGAGGCCGCCCTCCTCGCCTGCACTGCCTCCCCTTTATCGCCCGGTTTCTTAGGATTTCCTACTACTCCCGTTATTATTAATTGTTGTGTCGCGGAAAATAATCATTTTCCAGTGAGCGAAAACTCGTCCCGCATTACGCAGGGCATTAACGCCGCGTGCAGTGGCGAGCCCTCCACGCTAACCGTATCTTAATACGCAAATCAGCTGCCGCGACTAACCAAACATCCACGCTCATAGGACTTCCTAAATCGCAATACTTACGCACACTTCGGTCTCACTAAGCGATTTTAACTATTTTCTCATTACGACTGTGGGCTTATCTAACACAAATTTCTGTATACATAATTAATTCATTAGTCACTGTTGCATTTATACAAAATGTTCATGTGATAGCTACATTCCGTTTACCTTCGTTGAACTACCATTAACAATGTTACGTAACGAAACGTAAAAGCTGCAATGTAACCTACCCATTTCATTCGGAGAGGGGAGGGAGTGGTTATCCTCGAAACAAAACTATTCCATCTAAATTTTTCATTGCGCTTGTTCCTTTAAGAATGGGATTTTTTAAGTTTGACGAACAACCAGAATTTATATTTCGAACTTATAATTCAAACAACACAAGTGTCAAATAGTTTATTGTGTGCTAACATTACATTCCCAGTGCTGGCGCTTCCAGTCCAGCCTTCCGCTTGAGTGTCTTTAAACTCTCTGCTATAGTGTAAAATAATTAACACAAGGATACAATACTATTCGTCCTAAGTAACTTGGCTTCGACCTTCCACAGTAAAAATTTACGATTTCTACAGCTTAATGGGTAGTTTTAAAGTTTCCACAAAACATTCTTATGAACACCAAAATTTCCGTACGGCATTCTGTTAAAAAAAATGGTGCTGCAATCTTGAAAATACAAATTTTCTTGAAACTTTGTGATCGTAATTCTCCGCAAAGAATTTCTTTCACAATCTGTTCTTTGTTTATCATTAGAACTTAACGTAAAGTACGATTCCAAGAATATCTTAGCCCCTTGTCGTTTACTAAATACATACTAATGTCAATTGCACATATCAGTGATTATTTGTACGTTCTTATGAATCGCATAGCTTTCAGAAAAGTCTTTTATAATTCATAAAATGACATTTTTATAAAACACTAATTATTATATTTATTTTATTCTTTTGTGAATTTAAACGAAGCTAAGTTTATTTTCTAAGAAGAAATGAACAGTGGGAAAAAAGGCTCCTCTTTAAGTCTCAGCCATGAATATTCCTCTAAAATTGATAGTTTCTACGTACTCGAGGATAAAACAGAGTTCAAGAGTTAGATATCACTCACATTAGCAAAAATTATTTTATTCAGTAATTTTAAAGCGCAAAAAAATATAACTTTTCTAATACGTAATATGATATTGAGTAATTACTCTCATATATACAGTGGCATGCATAAAGGAATATCAAATAAACGCTATATTCGCCAAGTTCAAATATATGGAGTATTTTGGTTAATTTCTTGACTATAATGACAAGATATCAGCAATACCATTTTTGATCCAAACGATTCAAGGAAAGGATCTGGTGATAATAAAAGTGGCCGCAAATTCACACAAAATAAGACATCAAACAATTTGAAGGGAGTGGATGTACAGGCTGAACACATTAAAAAATATAACACGGGCAGGTGCCCTCTCTAGAAAGTAGCACGCGATAGGCAGTGGCGCCATCATTAATAACAAGTGTTAACAAGAATCGATTAGATATTCTTAGAAAATCCGACGTTCTTCAGTGAAGTAATCGCTGGCCAAGAGTAAATTTATTCTCGCAAATTAGCGTGAGTTGATATTTCGCTTTACAAGGAAAAGAAAATTACGAGCCTCTTTCATCGTAAGCAAAAGCGGAATAATATAGGCGAAGACATGGAAGCGCTACCGAGAAGCGAGGAAAGTCGGTGGGTGAGAGCAAGCCGCCGTGTTTTGTAGCCTGCGATATTTTTACCCCGGGCTACCGAAAGAAGAGGTCTCGTCGATTTTCGCACGTCTTCCTACATCATTCACCATTGTGATCGATTATATATTAGAGTATTCCAATTCAAGAGCGTAAGAGGTTTTAATAACAACAAAAAAAGGGTGTCGGCGTGGAGTGGGGAGGAGGCTATTAGTCACAGCCATCAAAACACGTCTTTGTTCTGCTGAGCGACGGCGGCGCGCGCCCAACATGACGGATGGGCCGAGCTGTCTACCTCGCAAGGGCATTAGTTCAAGCCTCGTCCGCCGCTCACCTCGTAAACACAAGGTAATCCCTCTACCACTGCTTCCACATTTTCATAACTTCATTCCGATCTTTCAAAGTAACTATTGGAAACTAACAAATTCTTTCTGTCCCTTTTTAAAACAGTTTATTTCAGGTTCTTGCTTCTTACTTTCGAACAGCTTTTAGAAAAAGCTCAACCAACATCCTCAGAAATTAGTGTCGCATAGATTTTTTTATCTAAATGTTTCACTAAATAGTCCATTTAGTTGATTTTCGGATGAAGAGCTTTGAAGATACAAGCTCAAGTCCTGTTACTTAACTGAGCCAATTATAACAGTTGTCACAAATCTGAGCCATATTCCAGAAATTTATTCCTAGACAAAAGGGTGTAATGGAATATCGTCACCAGCGCCTCGCTGTATTTTCCAAACCTATATTCTCTTTTCCGGATTTATGTCTTTTAGCGAAACAGAATTTGTAACTAACCGACAGTGGCATATAGTTCAACTATAATACAAGTTTAACAATGAAAACTACTAATCACGAAGCCCATAGAAGAAACCCTCTTGCTGAATACGTGAATCTTCAAGGCTCAGCAGGTTCGACAGCCTAGCTATGGATTCTATCAGGTACTACACACGTATGGCCACAATCTGTTATTCACTGCCTAAGTAGAAAAATACTGGAGCACTAGAATCGTAAAAAGATTTACATCTACATTCGTAGTTCTAAAACCAACGCTTTGCTTCTCACTTCATTAGTTTTATGTAGTTTTCTTCAAATACGGATTAAAAAGATATCAGATCTTCACGTAACAAATAATTCGATACTAAAGTTCAGCCCGGCGACAGGTAGCCACTTTATTCACAGGAATATGAACTATGTGGGACCACTCTCTAGACCAGAGACGTCAGTACTATACAACACAGAGGGAGGAAACGCAAAACTAATTCTGCGTGATGGAAGTGACAGGCGGTCGGTATCTGACGAGGCGTTCGTTACGTTAGGGGCGCTGACAGCTGTAACTCAGGCAGATAGTCGCGCCCCTGCTTATCACGCTGCCCGCGGCGCGCCCCTCTCACACCTGCATTCATAACCCGAGAACATCAAAAAATTCATCGGGACTCGCACTACAAAATTGCAGAGAAACGGGTAAACTTGAATGAGAACAATGATAAATAATAATACATTAAAATTGTATTGAAAGTAGTCAGACTGAAGGCTTTTTGAAAAGACATCTCTAGAAAACTTTGCGTTGAAACAAGGCTGAAGGTAAACAACAAAAGGTTATAAGATTCTTCATATACAACGCCATCTGATTTACAAATCAGTGTACCGAAAACATTATCACAGATCTCTGAATTAACACTAAATTTAGAATTTAAATATTTGAGCTCACTAAAGGGCATACACTGTGGAAGTAAGTAAGAAACGACTTCTCCATAATGAAACGCTATTTATGCCTTACAAAAATACTGAAGCGCAATAAAGAATCAAAACATTATGGTGGGGAAATAATTTTGAGAGCAATGTAAACACGAAAATGTAGTTAAACGAAAAAAGTCACTGTTATACAACGCTCATGTCACGCCTTTGTCGATGTTGAACGAGGATACAGGGAATGTGGCGTGCAAAACCACAGAATTGTTGAACAAACCACGCCGTTACACACGTTTATGGGAACGGAATTAACGGCGCTAAAATCATAGTGCTACTTCAACCAAAACTTGTGAAACAGTTGTTAAGAATTGACTAAAAACTGCTACTGAAGCTACTCAACTTTATAGCAGATGGTAACTTAAACTTCTTTATAAAGGAAATGACTAACCATTTACTGATTTGAACTGCCGGCTATTGTGAAAGTTTGTCCGGAGAGCACAAAGTAAAGACCCTCCACCGGAAACAGAGGAACACGCACAGAAGAGGATGGCGGGAGGGAAGATATTATAAACGGAGCTATCTCTCCGACATCCATCGATCCCCAAAACTTTTGATAGGCTGCATTAGGCGCCACTACTTACGGATATGACGTCAACAGAATGCCCCATCTATTTTTACATAACCAACTAATGTAAACCAGTTCCTTTATGTCGGGATTAGTAGTGGCTTTAGCATTTTGACTCAGTTATACTACAAAAGAAAACTGTGATGTATGCAATATTTAAACATCCTCTAACGTTGTACATATACTAGTAATTTTGATTCTCTTGTAAACAACTATCCTCTCCGATGTCACAAATAATATTATTAATAATTAGAAAAAACTTTTTAAAACTCATTGTGTGGAGCACAGCACTTTATGATAGCGAAACATGAACTTAGGAATACCGGAAAGACAGAAAATTGAAGCATCTGAAATGTGGTGCTACATAAGAATGCTGAAAATTAAATGGACAGACAAATTAAGAAATGAACAAGTTATGGAAATGATGGGTGACGGAAGAAGTTTGTGGAAGAAGCTTTCAGAAAGAAAAGACAGGCTGGTAGGTCATATTTTGAGACATGCTGGATTGGTTAATTTGCTGGTGAATGGAACAGTCGAAGGTAAGAACTGTAGAGGAAGACAGAGATTGGAATATATGAAGCAGGACGTGGTTTGTAAGGGATATGTAGAGATGAAGAGGTTAGCTATAGGATATGAAGGGATGGAGGATTGCATCAAACCAGCCAAAAGACTGGTGACAGGAAAAAAAAAAAAAACGAAACAAGCAATTTAATATTAGTTTTCGTCAACTGAATGGAAGCAAACTTTAGCGTAAATATTTTAATTGGACACAGAACAAACGAGAAAATGTTAATAAATTGGATCTTAAACCTTACAAACACGAAAGTTAATGATAATTGGGCTCAGTACTGCGCAAAATATTGACAACAAAATAAAAATAAATTCACTTTAAATAAAATTCTTGTTCTCTTCAAAAATCATGCTTTAGTAAGGTATAATTTCATTCTTCAGTTTAATTTCTGGCAATTCAGATTACTTAGTTGTTATGTGGTGAAGAAGTAAAAGCCGTAGAGACTCAGCATAGTACTCAAATATGAGGAGGTATCGGTGTATCAGTGGCCCGCAGGTTATTATGAGACTGGTGAGCTGAGGAGCTCCGCAGAGCCGGCCCGTGAGCCGCCTGATGGCCGTACAGGTCGTTTGTGGCTCTCATTACCACGCCTCACTGTATAAGGGAGCGCCAAGCCACGCCATGCCACGCCTGCATCGACAGCTCCAGAGCTTACGTATACAACATAAAGCGACTCGACGCAGGTGAGATAGTTGTTTTAATTGTAGAAAGTGTAAAAGTGTATAACTATCCAAATACAGAAAAAAAATTGTAAACGGTACCTGGAAATCCATTATAGAGCCAGCTCGTTATTTTAAAGTTTGAAGAGGTGTCTGTAACATCAATACTCTCTTAGTCCGTAACTGTTACAGCGGTTTGAAGATTCCCGAACCGGATGCAATCAAAATTTGTACGAGCTATATACAAGACCAAACAAACACAGATAAACAAAATACCTGTGATAGTATTCTAGCCCTTGTAACTCATTTTCTCAAGAAAAAAACTATCCTCTAACATTTTTTAAAATAAAAATAACCTACTTTACTTCCCCCCCCCCAAAAAAAAACGTTCAAAATTAATAAGCATCTGAAAAATTCTAAAGGAATTCACTAATAGTTAATTAATTTTCGGTTTCAGGAGAAGTGTAAAAATTTGAATAGGACAAACTTAAGTACACTTGTTTATCGGAAGAGGTACCCATCAAAACACTGTATTCAGGAATTTGCAAAAACGTTTCTGCTATAGAAAATATTCGTGAAACCCCAATTTCGCACGTTGCACAAATTTCAAAATGGCGCCAGTGTTTTAAAAATAGGGAATTCCTTTATGTCAGTTTTGAAGTAAGTATTCTGGGGTCAGAAGACACAGCTTTTATTTTATTTTTCTTATGGTTTTACGCCTCGCCGACGTCGAGATCTTTAGAGGCGGGAAAGGACTGGGAGCAAGGAATTCGGCCATGACCTTTTAATGAAGCATCCCGGCATTCGCCTGGTGTGATTTGGCGAAGCCATGGAATACCCAAATCTGGATGTCCGGACGGGGATTCAAACCCGCGTCCTCCCGAATGCGAGGGCAAAAAGTTAACCTTTCACCCACCCCGCTCGGTGAAGTCAACGAAAAAAGCGGTGTTACATATTCGGTGGTAATGGTTGGTGTAAATAATCACTGTATTCTTGATCGCTGTTTCGCCTCCACGTAAGATTTCATATTGCCTGTTTATTACCATACACGCAATTTATAGTGACAAAGCAAAAGAAAAAGAATACAACGAGTCTGACCTTCACATTACTTGGGACTTGTTGCGCCTGTTTGGCAATCTTCCACCACTGATAAATTGCAGTAAACCCTTAACTTGGATATCAAAATACGAATTTTAACTGCGCATACATATGCGTGGGTGGTTTCAGTTTCCCCCAATTTCATATAGCTGATAAGTTCCAGGTTACAAGAAAATCACTGTATGCATCCAATACTACGCTCATTCGAACAGTCAGAATGTCATAAAAAGAGCAGGTAGAAATTGTTCTTGTTTCAAATAGCGCAAAATTCAGATTTAATTATGAATTGCTGCATAATTTTTTAACTTTTGAGAACTGCGTTAACAGGTTCGGTATTTCTTTTTCAAGTAAATAATGTCAAAACAGGAAAACTATAAATTAGGATTACCATAGGGGCATCCATAAATTACCTGATGTGTTTTTTCCGGATTACCGGACCACCCTAAAATAAATTTTCGCATCATTTGTAGACCTTTAGCTCTATGGCCCAACAAAAATTTCAAAAACCTCACGTGAGATTTCCGTTGACCCCCCCCCCCTCTTATTTCACCTCACGCAATTTATGGACGACCGCATATGGAATTATTCTAGTAGAATTAGGTTTCTTCGGCATATCACCTACTTCGTGAAATTACTATCTGGTATCTCTTTTTACGTTTACAAGCTATGGGAAAGCGAAATTAATAAGGGGAAAATAATAAATGTTCATGTTTTTTGATTCATGGAGTTCGACTGGCTCAAACACAGCAATCTCTTTAAATTATTTGACTCTCGTAGGCGGAGGTGCTGCCAAAACCATCTTTTTATATAAATAATCAACTTCGGGAGCAATTCAACCTTTTGATAGGCAAAATTCATTAGTTCAGTCACTGTGTTTTTATTCAATGACTCTCTGCAGCAACCATTAAAAATAATCTAGACTTTTTTTTTTTTTTTTTACAACGTCGATTATTCTTAGGCAATATGGTTCCTGAACGATGCTACAGTATTGTAAATGCCAAGTATTTTTTCTCTCTTTTTACGCGTTTATATCTCCTCCTCGTTTCTTCAGCATTCGTCTCATGGAATTGTTACATTGTTGCCCTGTTAATTTGTTGACTCCCAATACGGGTCACCCTACGCAAATATAGTTGCCACCATTTGAATTAATTTCTTGTAGAGTTGTCATAATGCTGGTTCTAGCCGTCTTTAATGCAAAGCTCTTACACAGACCTGTATACAAAGACATTCAGTATTGTTAACCTATGTGGCTGGTTCAAAGCAGATGTGCCCGCCGTATGAAAGGCGGGTTGCATAACTGGAGGCAGAGCACGAGGCGTCCTCCGCACGAAATAACGTTTCAAGGACGTCACGTCACACCAGCGATGACTCCACATCTACTAGCGGTGGTTTCATCGCCAGTTCGAATACACACTTTCGTATCGATGACTCTGTACAAGGGCTGCGTTCTTGTAATGTTCATACAGCGTGGACGGAACAAACAGTAAGGAAATTACTATTTGAAAAGCAATGAAGTGTGTTTTAGAATCTTGATACAAGCGTACAAATGGAAGTATTGTCAAAAGATGAAATTTTCACAAAATTATTTTGAAGGATATGCTGTTATTTCATAGCACAGTCTAACTCGGACTACTTGTTCTCAGAATCAAACGAGCGGCAATATTTTTTACTGTTGCAGAATTTCAAGGACGTTTTTGAAAAGAATTTATTTCAGTGAAATATGTAAAAAAAATAAATCTCAAACATTAAACTCCAACTTACTAAACAGACAATTTTAGAGCTTAAATGTGTCGCGGTTGAGATATTCTGGCAACAACAGTTTAAATTCTAGACTACTTTGTCAACATTGCATATTATTTAATATACATAAACTGAATTCGAAATACCAAAAAAGAGTATATTTTCTGTGGGAAAAAAAAATTACACAAGATAATTGTTTATGCTGGTTGTTACATCTACGGACGATATTCTGACTAGTTGTATAAAATTTATCATCCTGTTGGTACCCATAAAACTGGTTACAGGGCAGTTGGTTTAACATTAGGCTATATGAGGACTTACTGCAAAGAAAGAAAATTAGTGTTGTCAAATTATTTTTTTTAGACCTATATTACTTCTTTTAAGAAAACCCAAAAAATTTTGGTTTCCTTCCGTTCCGAAAGATTGTATTGTTTATTGTTATGGAGCTGGAGGTGAGGACTCCTCTCAGCCACCGTGCGCGGGGCCGTGACACACGAGCAAGCAAGACATGACGACGCTGTGTGCTGAAACGTTTTGTTTTTGAGATATCACCAGTTGAAGCGAGACGTTAGTGTGCTCTCGCTGGATGCTACCCGTTTACGCAGATAAATGAAAACAGAACAGTCGGTGAATCCGACTATGGTGAGGGCTCGCTTATGCAGTAAATATAAAGACATAAATTAAATCGACGAGATTATTCATTTAGCAAATATCCGCCCCATTAACCAGTGGATTAACAGTAAACGAACACCGCGATTCGTGTCAAGATCGATCTTGAGTAAATTATGAATACAGTAGAATAAAAGTTGTTTGACGTTGGCTACCGGTGACAGGGTAGGTAACACAAGAAGTTGTTTGACACGGTGACGCGTGATAGCAAGAGCCTGTACAACTAACAAAAGCGTCGAGTTGTTTGACATCTTCTGGGACTTTGTCATTATCTTTTCAAATATAGGCTTCCATATTTTTACCGAGATGATAAAAATAATAGGTGTAAAACCGCACATATTCACTATGATGGATGAACTCGTAAACGCAGTACAATCCACTCGACTGCAATCTCGCCGGTTACTTTAACACAGCGCGATACTGTAGTAAATCCCTTTCTGTTCCACATTGTGGATTATTAATAGGAGAACCATGGTTCCCATCACCAAACGATGGAAATATTCCTGCGAACCACACAAGCTTCACACAAATTCCCCACGTGTCACTATGGCGTGTTACTAAGGCAGAAATGCGAATCATGCGGGCTGTCGACAAGAGTACCTACGTATTACAGGGACTTAAGAACGAACCGGGAAGATCGACACACCAACAGCAGGATGTAAATAACGACAACGCTTTAACACACATTACTATGACAAAACATTCAACATGTCTCTACGATAAGCAGTACAAATATTCAAAGATTTTCTGCCATGTTTGGAATTTTGTATATACCACGAGTGTCGATATATTTTACATCATTTCTCTTCATCACTGAGAATTTCAATCCAAAAACGAAAATGCCTAAAATTCTTGTGGTAATTAATTGTTCCTGCGGAGATCTCCCGATAAAGCGGTGCTATCTACGAATATTATCAAATTTTTCAATAGGGCTCTCAGCAACATCATTTAACGCCAGCGCTGTTGGAGAACAATTCGGAGAAATAGGTTGTGGTCGATTGATTCCTTTTCAGTGCACCCAAAATTCAGATCTACGCTCTAGAAGTGATGGAACGACCACATCAATTCCGTTACATCGAAATAGGCATTGTACAAAATCTTATCACACTTTAAGAGAGCCTTTCAAGCAGAAGAAATGTAACACGAATGAGCATAGCATTCTCTGCTATACCCATCATGGTAGCACGCCGCATGGTGGTTTCGATTTGGCGGTGAAGACACCTAGGTAGGAGGGGTGGGGTGGGGTGGATGGCGTGCCCGGGGGAGCTGGTAATTGCGGCCGGTAAGGACGGTAATCGAAGCGTGGCGGCCGCGCGCCGTCCGTTTCCGGGCGAGCGCGCTAACTCGGCCGGACCGGGCCGGCGCAAACAACGACCAAGTGGCGCCGTCTTACCTACACCATCGCAGCCACGATTGTACACGAATTAAAATTATGCAACCAATAACTCCCTGAACGCTGGAATAAACATTTCTGACCGACAGGTAAGTGACTTAAACATCGATCTCATGAAGACTGATGGGTGGAAAATATCAAGGTCAATGGAAATAGGGACTAGAAGCAGCAATTCCGCACGGGTAGAACAAAATCAGTGAAATGTGTCAAGTAAATTCCAATTAAGTACCTGACTTGGGAAGAGGATGGAAGAGCGGTGAAAACGATTGAGATCATTTATGAGTCATCTATTGGCGATAAGGCCTGGATAAATACGAGTAATAGAGGATGATTTCGAAACTGCGTGTAGTAGGGTGGAAGGACTAAGATAATAAGTCAGTCACTGTTTTCGGGAAAAAAAGACGTATGGAAAATTTAAATCATACGTAGATAAGCCTGGGACGGGAACAAGTAGGCGAACAACAATATATCTCAGACTTTATACGGTTATTAAATATAAAACAGTGTCTACATCGTATTTAAGTACGTAAGAAACTGCCTCCTGAGCACAAGCTCAAGTTAATAGCAATAAAATAGGCTGATATCACAGATAAACACTAAATTAGATAATTTATCGCACAAGAGAAGAAAATGTGATTATTAAATTTCGCTTTGCCAAGTTCACCATACCGTATTTTAAAAGTCGTAGCACCATTTTAAACCATGTACCCACATGGTTCCGAGCCTCTGCTTAGCGTGGTCCCCGCGCGCTGTGTCCATTACACAAGCAAAGTTTCCACCCGCGATAACAAGGCCGTTCCGGTGAACATCTCGACAAACCCTCGCTTGTTTCAATACGAAATTACTGTTACAGGTCTGAAAGAAACAAATCTTTGAAGCTTAGTTTCTACATACATATGTCTTAAATGTCTAATTCCCAGAGTGAATGGAACGAATACAAGTTACATATAATTTTGTTTTGGCATGTGAGTAGAGTTCAACAGAGAAGATACTTGTGGTGGTAAACATTGTTTGAAGTACAAACAACTAAAGCATTTCTCCATTCGAAACATCTTAGCGAGTTTTTAATGCTTTGCTTCCTCAGAAACTACTGAATAACAGCGTGTCAAATTATAATAATAATAATTACACATTACTTGAAATGAACATCGAAATCCTTTACTATCACGTGTGGTCTACAAGCAGGCGGTTAGTAGGATCCTCCGAGTGTTAACTGCTATTTCCCGTGTGTACAAGTAGACGACTGATGCGTGTTGTGCTGTGTAGTGCGTTGCTCTGAGCGTTCTGTGTATGTGAAAAATGAAACGAGAGAACCAGGACTTTGCTATACAATCTGTTTATTTAGAATCGTGCGCCACCACACGCTGCAACCCCGCCTGCCAAGTCACCGTTGTTAGTAATTTTTTCCAACTAACCCACCGAGCGTGGTGGGTAAGCGGTTAACACTCTGGCTTTCGCATTCGGGACGGACGGCGGTTTGAATCCCCGTCCGACCATCCACATTTGGGTTTTCCATGGTTTCCCCAAATCCCACCAGGCGAATACCGGGATTCTTCCTTCAAAAGGCCATGGTGAATTCCTTCCCGTTCCTTGTCGCCAGTCCCATCCCGCCTCAAATGACCTCGACGAATGCGCAAAGCCATAAGTAAAAAAAAAAAAAAATAAAAAAAAAAATCAAAAAAAAAATCAGCTAACTCCGTGTCACCCACATGGTGCCGCAACGGCCAGAGCTAACAGATCTAATCTAGTTTACTGCAAGGGAGCAATTATTATTCCTATTGCTGTCTTGTTGGTCAGTTGGTTTAACGCAAAGGTGATCAACAGGGCTTCTCTGGGATCAAATCCTGATGCCGACTTATTTTAACAGATATATATCCAAAATCTGGTTTATCCTACGAAAGTTCCGTACTTTGAATTGCACTTTAAGCTGTACCTTTCACCGTAGGATTATGGGATGATTGATGCTCGACAGATAATTACATACTTAATTTTTCGTGTCCAGACATCACCTGATGTCTGATGGTGAAAGGATCGGCCATCAGTGGTTTAAATTCCACTGACGTGGCCCAGGGTACGCCGGATGATTGATGCATAATACGCGGAAGTTTAACAAAAGTCACCAGGTGATCGTGTAGTGGGTGCCTTAGTGGGCAAACTACGTTACAATTATCTTTCATACCTTTATGATTAATAAAAGGGGATTTTTAATTTTAATTTTTATGAAGTAGTGAAAATTTATTAATTTTTCAAGAATCTCGATGTTAGTTGGAATTTAGTAAAATTGTCACAATATGACATTTATTTTCTTATCATTGGCGATTACAGGTCTGAGCGAATTTACCGTTAACATTAACTGGTAAAATCATAAAAGCAATGCTCAGAGATACAATTAGCCGTCATGAGCAAACAAACAATTGTATATTTACTTTTAAATCCATCTCAGAATTAAAATTCAAGAAATAATGACAATTGGAAACAATGAAAATTACAAGTAATGACGACCTTAGACAAAGGTATCATAATACTGTGACTTTACAGTTGAAAGAAAATCATGGGCGCCACGAATGAACAATATATCATTCGAAAATAACTAGCTCTGGCAAATTATGCCGCTAGCTCAGGGTTTTTTTTTTTCAATTACAAAGTTAGAACATGGATCTATCCTCTCAAAGTCGCTTAAGGGTTCAGTTTCATGGAATGCACAATCAGATGGCTTGGTCGTAATAAGTTACCATTGTAGTTCTACGTCTGATGTCTGCGTGTTCGAAGATGACCCACGGTATGTGAAACAGTCTCACAAGGCGGCAACAGACACGTCCTGTCTGTTAATGCGCATCATCGCATTGCTGGCGGTATCGCCGTGATAAGCCTGCTCCAGCAAGCCGGCAACCAGGAGTCGTACAGCGGCCGTTGGCAAGAGAAGCCAACTTTCCGAGCCCACCTCAGACTAGACTCTCATAGAATCGAATGTCCAGCTCCTCGCTCTTGTGTCCACGAGGAAAACTTCTGGCTCCACCCCCTTGCAGTCTCGAAGATCGCATTCAAAAGAAAATTCCCAGGATTTTAAGTTATATGCTCATTTGGATTGGATCTTCAGGTTGGCACCTAATTTCACGTGATATCCCCGATATCTTATTTGCCCCGCGTATATCACAGAGGTCGGACATATTCGGCTAAGTTCGCCCGGGTGAGAGCGTGTTCGGGTGGTGGGTTTTTCGCACCGGGGCAGTGGCCTGTTGTGGCTCCCCATCCCACTGTGAAAGCTGGTAAAACCCCTTATCCCCGACTTCCTGCCTCCGTGGCTCGGGAAGACCATGATTAGCTTCAAGCCTACATAGCTCAATAATTCTTTAATATTCGCTTTAACAAGGTACACTGAATGTTCACCATTGCATTACAATCCTCACTTGGAATCTTGCGTACTTTATAAAATTACAACAAAAATCTATTTAGGTGGTCGCCTAAGATTTATGTAAATTACTCTTATATTATTATTTATATAATAAAAATGCACATTGGAACGTGGCGACAGCGCGTCACGTTACAATCGTTATATGTTCTCGTTAACTCCTGCAATTATAGTGAATATGTTCGTGTATCTGTTCAGCAAATAACTTTGGGAAATAAGAAACCGTCTTTGCCTTTCGCCTGACTTAATTAGAATAAACCTTTCAAAACGATGTCTTTTAGTACGGCCGATATCTCCAGAAGCAGTCCACAAGCCACCAATGAAATTGTTTTCTGTATCTATATCGCTTAGCATGGCGGGAGGTCCTCTTCATAATTCATCATCACTTCGTTTTCTTTTCAGGTATATAATACAGTGATAGTCGGAAAATTAGCTCTGACATTCATGAAATAAAAGGTACCGGTAGTAACGGTAAAGATTTTTTTGATCCTCGGATTCACGAGCCACAATTAAACAATCTTGAACACGCTAAGAAAATGTGATTGCTTTGCGTAAAGCAATCAGTTTTTCTTTGAAGCTGATTGGTTCTAAGGTTCCATGTTGCTGGCAGCTGCTTCAGCCACTGCTATATAATTTTACGCCTCTATCAAAGAACTTAACGAGATTTTACCAAAAGTTCATTTCTGCATATGGAACACTCCTCCACTACCAATGATTGGAAATTACTGCAAGTGTTGAGAAAAATGAAGAAATAAACACGAATGTCTGCCAAAAATTTTATCTTATGCTGTTATAACATTTGCTGTACAGCGGGCTATGATCTCTCAGTTTACAATAAGTATTAATACAACCATCATTTAGCTTTCTTGATGTGATGGAGCAACCAGCATTTAGCCTGCATCCTGAAAATTATTTTTTTTTGGTAGGAAGAATAACTCGCAAGGAAGAAAAATTATGTGAATAATTCTAACGCAGTTTCTAGATGTAGTAAGTAGGGTGATAACAGCAAAAACGATAGATATCCTTCCGCTTAGTTATAAAGACAAAATGTACCCGCAGGGCAGAGGAATCAATCCTGGTGTAAATACTCTGTTTCACTGCCGTCAAGGGAAAACTAAGTTCCTATTTTTGCAGATAAAAATATAAACTTCAAAATAAATCACCAAACACCAAAACAACCACCATTAATCTCTATTCTGAGATTTTAAAATCAACCATGTAAGTGTACCTCTATAACACATACATTACAACTAATTTTATGTTTTGCGAAAATTAAGATAGATCAAAAAAATTGTTACAAAACTGAACAATCTAAACTGAAAATTAGAAAGCCAGCCTTACTATGTTCGAGAACTCATTAACTTCGATTAATTGAGGGAAAATTCAAACAAATATTAACTACTTTAAACGAAAATATTTTATAAACATACATTTAACATATAAAAGGTCTATGGTATTTACACTGGCATCTGTAGATGGATCCACAGGGTCAGAAATGCATTGTGTAATACAATAAAATTTGTATTCTAGTGACTGAAGGCTGTTTTTAATTCTACCTTTTGTCTGATCAATACAGTCACGTCAATACAGTGAATTATGGATAAAATTAAGTAATTTAACGTATGTTTGCGATACTTCACAATGAAGTGGTACATTGAATTCTAGAAATCGAAATTTTGTGTAATTATAATGCGGCGTATAGGGAAATTAAAAGCTGAATTATCCTTGGATGAGGACACGGGTTGCCACCCGTACTGTATTGTAGAATATTGTCTTTGTCTTTCACTAGGGCGTACTATATGATCTACGAAAGTAATAGAGTGCATTAAAACACTCCTTTCTTAGCAAACACACATTCATTCCCATCTCACTGGTTGACGTATTACGTACCAAGGTAGTATCCGAATGAATCCTAGCTATTTGTCCGTCACTCGGCCGCATTCGACCGAACAGGTCGTGTGCACTGGAGAGATAACTATGCCTTCTCATGTATTGGAATTAGTCGGTCATATTCGGCGCAATCGGCTGACCACGCACTTTTTCTTTAAATAGTTTGTTTTGTGAACTGTACCACTGGTCCGCTGTTTTTATTTCTGTAATTTGTTGGGTACACAACTAAACTAAATGCATGGCGATGATGATAATACTTATTATAATACTGATAAACCTAGAAAACATGAAATGGGTACTCTAAACAAAAAACGAATGCATAAGTACAAAAGCGTATGGGGGGGGGGGGGGGAAGAGTATACCTGGCTGCAAATGTACCAGATAATGAATTGTGTAAAATGCAAAATCTGTACTAAAATTTTTGCATTTCCTCAACAGAAATTGGACGCACAAGTTTAAAACATGACTTTAGTCAATGCTTGATTGCATACGATTTTTTTATACGTATCATGTCGTGCATTGCGTGTACTGTGGCCTATGGCGACCGTGACTGAGATCGCCGAAATATCGTGTGATAACACTTCCTTCACTCAGCTACATATCCGAGAGCATTTCATAAATTCTCAACGCCTAGAGAAGCTGCGTTCTTATGAACTTTTTAAAAAATATTCTAACTGAAAATAAATGTACCTTAAATACAAAGTCTTCCCAAAATATCTCCTCCATTCATAAAGTTTTTTGCTTCGTGAATGCAAAAGTCTTCACTCAGTAAAATATGAGCTCATAATATATTTTAATTTAAATATAGACGGTAAAGATGCTGTAGAAGTATTTGAGAACAATAAGAATGTGTGTCAAAAAACAATGAAAATGTGTGTCCAAACATAAAAATAAACTTACACTTTTTCTATTCAATGTATTCTATTTTTACCATCCCAAAACACAAATGTTCTCTTATTGTTCCCAAAAGATGGCAACCCTAATCAGGAGGCAGCGAAGTGGACCCTATTACATTAGTCAACATAGACTTTGTTGAGTCCGGTGCTGTAGGGACGTAGTCTTTAGCACTTGCGCAAGATCGCATATATAATATGCAAATGTGCAGCGGACAGGCACGTGTCTGGCGACTTGTTGCGCAAAGGCCAAGTCTCAACCAGTCTGCTTACCCAACAAAGAAGACACCACCGGCAATCATATATCAATCAAGATAATACAACAACTCATCAAGAAAGACCAAGTGGCTCATTCCGGTTTTACTTTTCCTAATTTCAGACGACACTACATTAAGGTATATAAAATAATCTTAAATCTTGCCAGCTTTCTTTATTAGGTTATGTTTTAAAAGTCATACATACCGACTATACTCGCTGCTTCAAGCACAACGCATGCACAGCCGCAGAGATACATACCTGCAACACAGAAACACAGTTTGAATTTCCTCACATATTATGTATAAAAAATTCATTATTACATAATAACAGAAAATTGGACTCCAATAAGTTTGTTACCAAAAGAATATTGTGGGTAACTGAATAAAAAATTTAAGTATTTTTTGTATTAGTATTATCATGTCATGTTGTGGGGCACTGTAGAATAATTTTTGTATTGTAAGTATAGCATTAAGGAAAGGTAAAGATATGCTGCTCTATCAGAGTGATTGGAGGGAGAGGAAAGAGATCTAATATTTACTGCCTTTCCCGTACAGCGATACAGGCCGAACTTTCGGAGTTATGTTTTTACTAACGATTAGGTCATCAAAGTAGGGGAAGGATGGTGTGTAGGGAACGAGAAGCTTTATTGCACGTAATGGAACAATGGAATTTATATGGTCAGATTGGGACCTGCACAATACCAGGCCCTAACGTTACAGCTCATCCAACAGGTTCATACAGTCGTTGCATTTCTGGACCATGTTTATCTAATTGCTCCTTATTACTAGAAAACTGTATACAACTCCCTGATGAGGTATTATAAAGTGGAAGAAGTATGGTAAAAGTCATCCGGTTGTAAAAATCTTGTGGTATGGTCAGCACCCCGATAACATTTGATGTATTACAAATACTGTCCCTTGTTCTTTCCAGTGAAGGCTAGATCAATTATAATCCGCAAACATTTCTAATACAATAAAACCTAAAAATTTAATAATACATTACTAAACTTTGTTTTTTTAATTTTAAATCTCTTCAGGTACAATGGCACAAATGTGTACGCTTGCTGTAAGTTTAGTTTCTTTAGCAGCCAGAGGCAACAGTTGTTTACAGTAGCCCGCCCTCCTTAGTACAAGTCGCGTGACCTTAACTTTGTACGATTTGAGTCAATACCACAGAAACTGAGCTTAGTAGCAAACGTACACACCGATGTCAACGTCCCTGAAGAGATTAAACAGCAACTAACCGACCAAGGAAATTGTCATACAGAGATAACTCTAATCTAAGAAGATACAGAAAACATATTTCTTAACTTAAAAAAAGTGTTCGTGATCTTTTTTTCTCGAGTTATAAGCCTTAAAGAACGACTCTAAGCAAAAACAATTAGTGCCACAAGTAGTATCCTGTTTTAGAAATCACATCTAAAACTTTGTTTTAAAAGTTTTTTCTAAAACTGACAAGTATTTAAAAAACAAGAAAGATGCTACGGTATTCTATTATCACTTCGACATGTTTTTAAGCAAATCCACTTTTCCACTTACCTAAAAGCCGTTCACAATCATTTCTACTTACCTCGCACCGAAATCATCATTTCATGAAACAAAGAATTTCTAGAACATTTTGTCGCGGATGCCAAGACTCTTCACTACAATTAGCTGATGAATTTAAGATTGATGTGCAAAATTATGATTTCCTATGGCACATTCTAATAGAACAGAAATAAGTCTTCAGGAGCTACGGTTAGGGGAATTATGGAACACGCGTTGTCACGTTATCGGTATTTTAAACAGTGATGGCTGTGAGAAAATCTGTGGACACAACGAACACCTCACACCAATAAGGAAACACAAAAGAAATGAAGACTGGAACTAAGAGCTGGAGCTTGAGTAACAACTTTATCAAATATGTTTTCTTAAAGGGAATATAAAAAATTATTAAAAGTAGTTATAATTAAACATTATTGACCTTTTTAATCTAACAGCACAGGCTTTTGTTTGGATTGTACGAAACATGTCAGTGTCGACAAATAGATCGAAATCTTTCACCACGAAAAATCCGCTAAGTGGTTAAGGTGCTTGCTTTCGAAATTCAGAGTCCCGTATTTAAACCCGCTGTGGCCACGATATTCTAATACCTTTGCTTTAATCGTGTAAGTCAAGGTGCCTGTGGTTCGGTCCCATATTAAAACGGCACAACAGAGGCAAAATTTATTGCAAATCGGAACTATGTCACAAGATCATAAGACTATTTACTACTTAATATGAAAGAAGAAACCAATTTCGAAGACACTTTTTTTTAACTGCTTAACGTCTCTTAACAGCGAGGTCTTTAGAGACGGGAAAGGATAGGGGCAAGGAATGGGAAGGAATTCGGCCATGGCATTTTGAAGGAAGCCTCCCATATTTGTCTGAAGTGATTTGGGAAACCATGGAAAACACGCTTATTGGAAATAATGAGACCGATTACTTGTATGTGAAATGTAATGAAAAGTTGCCACTATCCTCTTGACGCTGAACGAAATCAGCTGTCGTGGAAACGCACCCTCGTAACGGGATGAGTAGAGCATAACTGTAACTGAGAGAGCGGAGGTTGCTGGAATGAGAAGGCGATACTTGCAATCAGCGCAATTGCCGCGTCCGAGGCGAGTGCGTTGTAATTTAATGCGTGCCGCACTGGAAGGGAGCGGCCATCAATAATGTCTTAACATGTTTAGCGCACGGCAGCGGCCCGCCTCATTAGATGACCGCGGTACACTAACTCAATATCGCCTACCACGCGCACAAAAAAGGAAGCCCCTTAATTTGCAAATTAAATCGCTGTTCAATATTGAATCCGCAAGACTGCGACGCTTACTACGGCAGTATATTTAATATCTCAGCCACACTAAAAAGACATGAAACTACCTAATCCCATACACTAATTTATAGAACTGGATGGAAATAAATGCTGTTCAGGGTGTATCAGTTCTCGCTTTTATCGTGTAATCCCGTCCTTTATAGGGCATTACTTTTTGAAATGATGCCTTCTGCAATTTCTGATAGTATCAGGACCCTTTCATCCGCCTCTTAAGGTTGAGAACTTGTTTATATCTTAAGAGACTGAACCTGTGTGTTTGTAACATAATATCCCGTGTTATATGAACAGAAATATGTACAGTATTTTCGTGGTGGAAGGAGATCACTATCCTACAATTCTCTCACAGAAAAATGCCAAAAAACCGATTCTGAGACTACAGATCGAATATGCTCCGTTTAGTTTATGCTTCATCTAGAAAATTAAATTATTCCATGTATAAATGATCTCTGAAATTTATATTTTTATCAAATGTTAAGGTTCCTATGCAGTTTTGCTGTAAAGAAGAATTTTTTATCTTTTGCTTACAATAAAAACGTACTTCAACAAAAATCAGAGTACACTAAACCACAACAGTTCGCCTTCTTAGCAGGGTATGAGAGAATTTGCATGCTCAAAAGTTCACTGAAATCCTGTCTGAAGTACTCATTGTCTTATTATCTTAGTTCGAACAAACAGAAAAAGTAATACGAAGAAAAATTTCAGTATTAGTCTGCACTATTCAACTAGAATCGCCAGTAATATTTCATAGTGAGTCTATTATCTAAGCAATTGCTGGAAACAATCACGTCAAGTATGAAAGTGCTAACGACAACAAACATTCAAAAGAAAAATTAGTTGCCGGGGAAGCTCACTTCTAGTAATCCACAATTTGCGCCTCAGAACGGCAGATGATGTTTTAACACCGCAGCTGACAGTGATACAATTTTAACACTTCGAACTGAGCTTCGTTGGAAACTATAGATTAAAATGCTTTAAAAGTTGGTACAAAAAACTTTATCAGAAATCTGTGACTATGGAATGGATTAGGGAACTCCAGTGAAAAATATATTACTAACTACTCTTGATGTTTTCTTATGGCTCATTAGAGGCAGGAGATGATAGGCAACAAGGAACGGGAAGAATTTCGGCCATTGTCTTTAGAAGGAACCACCTTGGCATTCGCCTAGACTGATCTCGGGATTTGAGAACCGGGCATCCAATCCACGTCCCACTGAATAGCAGGACGGAGCATTAACGGCTCACCCATCAGGTTATGTTTTAGTACGTCAATTATGTTGCACAGATTTAAACATCAGAGAGCGTGTAGAGAAATTTCTATACAATATTCAGCACAAGAATTTCAGATTTAATACCCCACAGTTCTCCTGTCGCCCCGATGCATTAATGACGTGCATTCCTCTTTCCGGATCAGAATCTGTGACTTTGAGAACATTAACACCACACTTTTAAAATTCGAATGAACCAAGGACATGAGCAGGTGTTGAACTTTTCTCGACGTCAAGTCTCGAGTGATTGCCATATGCTCAGCCCTCCTGCTTGCACAATTGTGGGATGTAGGTTACGCCCTGGAGATGGGTCCACGCGACTGCTGCGTGGAGATAGCAGTGAGACGTCAGAGATAGTGGACAGCCTGACCCATTTGCTGGCCCCTGCTCGCCGCGTCTCTCCGGGATATCCGCAACGCAACCTACGGTTCCAAGTCCCATCCACCACAACAGCAGCGCGGCGTCATCTCCTGTGATATAAGTTGCTAAATGCGACAAAACCGCTCGGTCTTAAGGAGTTTCTTCACCATTAAGACCGTTGGATATCGTTTCTAATAACCAGCCTAAGTAGGAAAGCTACTGGAAATGAGTAGCTGAGGTATTCGTTGAAAATAATATAACATGCTCCCTGCCTTTCAAAGATCATTTATATGCTAACGTAAGTAGTATACTACGTTCTTGATTTCGCTAGAAGAATGTTCCTGCACAGATTACAGGTTTGTTTTTATTATATTATTATTTGACTTATCTTAGTCATACAGCCAGCTCAAATGTGATTTCAGTTCATCCAGTGTTTGCAGTTTCTCCATTGTTTTTCTAGTAATTATAGATACCACAGGACAGACACCACGTGTACACAAACAACACTAAACACCCATGCCCTCGCCGGACTCAAACCGGCGACCTTAAGCACGCAAGGCTAGTACTCTAGCCCCTACGCCACCGAGGTCAGTAGTTTACAGCTTAACATCTAATCAAAAGTACGCAACATTCACAGTGCAATTCATATTCCAGGAGTGAAGTTAAGATATTAACGGCGTAAAACCAAATTGGGCACTTGTCAGACGTATTATAAGTATGCGAGCACATAGATTTTATTACTGCACAATTGGTTGATGCAATACTGCAGGTCGGGAGATCTGGAATAAGATCACCATGGTCAGACAATACGCCAACAAATTGCGCAAGATTATATTCTCAACTTATTAAATCATTCGCCTATTCTTGGTGATAAAAAGCACAGGCAGTTCCTAAGGTAGAAATTAAAAGTCGTTCTGTGTCTTTGAATACCTATGACTTTTCTTATCGTCTGAATCTACTGGTTTAACCCACTTCATCCTACCTT
This sequence comes from Vandiemenella viatica, assembly GCA_031002005.1. Classification (NCBI taxonomy): domain Eukaryota; kingdom Metazoa; phylum Arthropoda; class Insecta; order Orthoptera; family Morabidae; genus Vandiemenella; species Vandiemenella viatica. The sequence continues at coordinate 328,456,573 of JARYHS010013630.1, read as the reverse complement.
GACAAAATAATCGTTTTATTCCGCAACAGTACTATGTACCCAATACTATTAATAATGTAGTTAATTCGCATTTATCAAAATGTGACCGACCGTCGTATCTGCACAATGGATAAGATTCTGAGAAACACTAGTATAATTTCCGAAATGGTTCTAATTTGAACTTCAGCCCCCTAAAAAACAAAAGAAACATTTCTATTTTCATCCGTCTGGTTTCGTGACAGTCAATCAGCTACTGTCATAAGCAAGGTGCTGTGCTCCATAAAGACACTTTTAGGAAGTTCATTCCGGGTGCTAGGATTTTTGGTATCGAACTTTTCTCTTACTGAAGTAATCTCATTTTCTTCATACTGATCTAATTTCATTGTCCTTACTAATTTTACTATCTGAATTACATAGTTCTGTCACTATTTCTTCATATTCATTTTATTTTTATTCTGCTTACGGCCAGTTTGAAGTCGTGAAACGTTTGTATAGTGGGTGTTGGAAGCTGATTTTCCTATTTATTTCGTACATTTTTCTGCTTCGAACTTGTTGACAATGTCGCTATAAGACTCGGGAGAGTTTGAGGATCGAAGAATAAGAAGGAATTCGGACTGGCTGTTTCACCTGGAAAGATTTCTGGAAACCATGGGAAACCGAAATCGGGATTGCCGGGCAGGGATTGAACCTGCGCCCTCTCGAATATGAGGTACGCTCGTAGGTCGTACCTATAACCATCGACGCAGTAGACAGCCCCGAGTTTTAGATGGTGATCGAGGAAGTAATTATTAATAGTGACCTCAAAGGTCATGCTAACCATATAAGGGTCAAAGTATTGTAATCTTGTGAATGTAATTTTAAACACGCAACTGAATTTTTTAAAGTAAGCAATAGAATTTTGCAGCGTTAATTGTGTCCCGAGTATTTAAGAAACTAACGTGAAGCGAGTATAACTGTGCGTTTTGACTATTATAAAGATTCCATTAAATAATTATTTTTTTTCTTTGAAGCTTTCCTTTTTCTCCATATGCAACCAAGGGAGAAGTGCTCCGACTGGACATTTTGAAGGTTTCTCCATGAAGATCCACTTTCTCGTAACGGCTTTGATCTTTCTATCGGAAAGAGGAGTCTGAAACGTAACTGTTTGATAAAACATACACTACCCCTATTCTGCCTATAGTGAAGAGTCCTAAAATCCGTCAAAGATAAAACAAAATAACGAGGTCACAAAAATCGAAGATACTGACGAAACTTAAAAACTTTCAGATTCAGATATTCAATTGACAACGACAGTTGCACGGGGGAAAGTGAATATTCATGAGTCATCGCACTTGCCCCATATTTGCTTTTCCCTTCTGCTGCAGAAAGTTGTGTTAACTTGTATTTGTTAATAATAATTCATAAACAAGATAACCAATAACACAGTTTATATGTCTGAAGAAGGTTCGGCGGTTTTTATTATTAATATAATTAAAACTTTAGTTTCAATTATTCAATCATTTGTATAAAGGCGTAGTTTTTTGTCGCTCTACTTACTATGCAGTAGTTGTTCTGATGAGTAAGTCTTGTACCATCCCCAAAGAGGACAATTTTTCATTTCCGAGCTACTGTTAAACCATTTTTCTGAACTGAAAATGAGAACCATCACGTTTAATAAACAACCATTCACAATACCATAATCCCGCTGACTCGGACTCAAATAACGCGAGCGTTCCGTCTGTTTCGAAACTGATTTATGAGAGTCAAGCTAAATTATATAAACTGTGAAGTTTATTCTATTATTTTAACTTTAGTAAATTATGTCTTAAATAGCTTCAATAAATCTGAAATTGGCTAATATGTTCAGGCAGTATTTCAAGAATACCATAATAGAGTGTTAACTTAACTTAGTTCACAACCCGAAGGTTGGTTGGATCCTCCCGAAGGAGACTTGCTAAGCTATTGTGTCAGCGGTAGGACGGCCAGTTCCTTTCCACTGGTACCTACAGTTTAACGTGGAATCCGAACCACGGAGCGTCCTGGCATAGCTCATATGATCAAACACAACTCTCAAAATTCCTGCGCCTACCGGGACTGGAGCAGCGAATCTTTTGAAATCAAGCGCCTTAACCACTGAGCTACCAGAACGCTCTAATAGAGTGTTACAAGAATTTTACAGCTAATTACGCATCACATTCTTCTGAACACTACCTTTTCAAAAACTTTAAAAGTCTCGAAAATAAAATAGGATATTAATTTTTCAGATCTGATTGAATCACTGTTTTCTACATCAGATTTCCATCTGTACATTTTAGTATACTTGGGAAAGTTTCTTAAAGGAACAATAACAAGAGGAACAAATCATATTGCAACCTTTACGACAGGATATACATTAGGCTTTCTAATATTGAGGGATTTAATAGCAGATTCAATTTTCTCTGTGTGTGTTCGACAGAGATACCACAAACATCTCTTTTAAGAACTTATTTCTTTCTCTTCTACCCGCCAGTGTGGTTCAGCGTGCTGAGCCGCCGCAGACTGGATCGGGGAGGCAACGGACCAGACACGAGTCCGAGATCCCGCGTACCGGCAGTCCTGGCGGCGGTTTTTACGCAATAATCAAGGCGAATGCCGGGACGGCCCCAATTTCGCCTCATGAACTACACAATTTACAAATAAAAAATACACTTTCACACGCTGAACACAGTGACACGTTACGCAGACACATGGCAACACTTAAGATGTTTGGATTTACAGCCGCATGCCCTTGCTGATGCCAAAGATCCATATTTGACCATCCAACGACGAATGAATCTCATCGGAGGCATCCGACCTCAAAATGTTGGGAAAAAGTGGTGAAGACGGGAAAAGGTGCATACCGTGGCTACAAACAGTCTGCGATGCAATCATAACGGAAAGCTATAGTAGCACACGCGATAAAAAAAAAAAAATCTTGAATTACGCAACAAGTTTCCCCGTCAGAATTAATATTCCGATCAAGGGTGCAACAATCTCTATCATAAAAATTAAGATTTCTCAGACTTTTTTAAAAAAATTGGAGTGACAGCCAGTTAGGGATTGTGCATATACTACGTCGCTCGGTCTAGGGAGAGGATGGATGGAAAGCTACGTTGGGCTAAGTGGGGGCGCGGGGGGAGGGGGTTCCGAGCCAGGCCACGTAGCTTCTCTTTCGTATTATTTGTCACAGTTAAAATGAGATACAAAACACACAGAGGCATGTAAATATTTATTTCCGTCATTTAATTATCCCCGTACGTAATTTACGATAGTCTGACAAGAGAAAACAGTATAAAATGTCTTCTGGAATAATTATGGAAAAAAAACTACGTGTTACGAGGGGGGATGGTGGGGGGGGGGGGTAGAGGCAAAAGCCACGTCGGGCTACGTGGGGGGGAGGGGGTTCACAGGAAACCAAAATGGAGCTACGAGGTTTATGCACGCTCCCTTACAAGATGTGAGAGATAAAGGAACGATAATCATCGATAGCGATCACTGGGTAGAAAATTCAGGAGCCGCAGGAATAAACGACCTAAATTGTAGTACAAATCGCAGCGCCACATCGCCAGAACAAAAACACGACATTTTGTTGTGAGCGCTACACATTAATTGCCGTGTGTCGTACTGACACGCGGTGTCGCTGATGGCGTTATCTGAACATGAGCTACGTGCACAGCTCATCAATTACCGCCAGGACACGACCTTCCCCACTGCGCCATGCAATATTCACGAGGGCCATCAGGACAGCTGCGCCACACGTATTTTACCCATCATTTTTGGATTTATTGTGATTCAGAACACAAGCATAAATACAACGCACTTTTAGATCTTACTATACACTCAGACAATTTAATGTGCTGTATATCAGGAAAATATTCTAAGTGATATTCAGGTATTTGGCTAATGAAATGAAATGTCTTCTTAAATATTCGGTACTGTAGCGAAGAAAAGTGGTTGGCTGATTCTCAAGCCAGTTGCAACTTCAAAGTAATGCGATCGCCATTCTATTGAAAGAGAGAATATTATTAACCAGTTGCAAGTTAGTTTAATTCCTCCGTACGAATAACGGTTGATGGTTTCAAAGCTTACTTTCTTTTACTATCTCAAGTTTCACAAAAGGTCATTCGGACACCAAGTACTAAAAGTTCGACCGTAACAAGACATCAGACAACGTCTTCAATAATTAAATCGAAGATAACAAAACTTTCACGTGGGAACCATGCATAAAGTAATTACACCATTCATTCCAACACCACGAGTTTACTAAGTGCTAATTCTTCCTCTCTGAAAGAGAGTTTATTTATCCTATTCTTTCTTTACCTAAAAACACTTACATGGACGCCAAAAAAAAAAAAAAAAAAATCTCGTTACACAACTTCGACCCCGTACACTAGCTGTGCTCTTGTGACACCATTTTAAATCACTACCCTCATCAAATTTTAAACTTTCTAGACACTGTCCTTTCCCGCAGTGTTACTTATTTTCTCTCTTTGACTTTGTGCTTAGTCACTATCCACATACTCGTACTTACCCAACCACACTGCACCATAGCTTTTTTCTTCTTCTTCCCCTTGGCTCTTTGCTCCTCCATTCATACCATCCCTTCGGAGAACCACTACTCCCATACGCTTTGGTATTCTTTTTTATCCTTCAACCAATGTCATTGATATTCAATAAATCGATACAACATTTAGAAGCTCGATAATCTCATTTCCTATATTTTATGTTTTTCTTTTGTTTTAAATTGTACCGGAAGTCTTACTATGCATACTGCGTAACACTCATACCGACCTAACAGTATGATGATTTCATTAAATCTAAGAACTACGATCGAACAACAGCGAGCGCGCTTAATAAATTCCCTTTTTTTGTGTCTGTCTGAATCTTCGCTATAAAGTACAACAGACTGAAAATTTCTTAATTTTCAAGCAGAAACACTGAAATGAAGGAACTTTGTGATATTTGTGCCTTAATTCGGGTTTCTTGATTACTGGTAATGTGAAGGAAAACATAAGCTGTGGGGCAGATGATTCACCCAAAAGACATGGTGGACTGTAGGCCTAATTCAAATTCTTAAAATACAAAGAAAAAATGAGAAAAATTTAATTTTTGAATAGTCCAATACCTCAATACGTTAGAAGGATCAACTTCCGCTTAATGTATGCTCTCTACAGTTAATAAATCGAGAAAGGATTGTAGTCCAGTGAGCAAACTCATAGAGCAATAAAAGGGTACCAAAAATACAGTTCAGACTACGTGAAATGTTAACAAGAAATTAGTCACTTTTCCGAACTGTGACTGTCCATTCAGTATCCACGATAATACCCTATCCCCGTCGAAACTTCTGATAAATAAAAAAGAGCAGAATGTCTCCTATTCCGAAACGATTGAATCAAACAATTTTTACTGTGACACCAGCATCAAAGTTGCTTCACCTACTTTTCACGGGGAAGAAAGAAGTTAATGAGTAAGGAGGCAAAATAAAAAGCGCTGTGGAGCTGAGCGTCCCGTTCAGCCGTTGGCCACTTCCCTCGGGAGAAGAGGTGGGCTCCTCCACGTAAATTAGTCGGCAATCGGATTACTGTCCGGACGAAGAAGAAATTAATAGGAAATCCATTAGGAAGGGAAAAGAAGGGCAGCGGCCGTATTAATTCTCCTGATTGTTTTAAGTCGATCGGCCCATTAACGTAGGAGGGAACATCGCCCCCAATTACAAGACACGGGAGCCGGTAATTGCGACCAGAGCGAAAGAACCCACCCGCCTCCTCTCAATTTACAGATTTGTCCTCAGCTACAAGAGACGAAACGCTGCCTCTGCCACTCAGCCCTCTAAGACCTCTCCGTCCACCGCGCGTAGCCAAAGCATGTACCGCAACTTGCAGAAGAGAAGCTTAAAACCAGATCCACATCAGAGCAAGTTTTTAGTACCCATAAATTTCTTTCTAAAGATTTAAGTTTCGATTACAAACATTTCTTCATTTATTGCTCTAATTTCCCCCCCCCTCCCCCCGCCCATTTGTTGCTCACTCGCCAGTAGCTTCCAAGTTCACAATAAGTGTGTGAAATATGATATTTTAATTGATTTCGAAGCGGATAGTACCGGGCGTTTCAAAAATGACCGGTATATTTGAAAAATCAATAAAAACTAAACGGGCAGCGATAGAAATACACAGTTTGTTGCAATATGCTTGGGACAACAGTAAATTTTCAGGCAGGCAAACTTTCGAAATTAGTTACAATTTTCAACAACAGATGGCGCTGCAGTCTGGAAAAATCTGAAGTACGATTATTCTGAAGAACATTTTTTCGCAGCAAACTTGCAGTCTGCGAACAGCACACGCTTACAGCAGAAAGACGACTTACAGAATGGCGAACAGACTGCGTTTACTTCTATATTTTCAAATTGCCTACAGCACCATCTGTTGTTAAAATTGTAACTAATTTCGAAAGTTTGTCTTCCTGAAAATTTGGTGTTGTCCTAAGCATATTTCAATAAACTGTGTATTTATATCGCTGCCCGTTTAGTTTTTATTGACTTTTCGAATATACCGGTCATTTTTTAAACACCCGGCATGTATACGTCTATCTAATAATAGTTGAGGAGGAAAATAAGTTTATATTTTAAAAACATAAAGGATGCAATTTTAATATTTTCATTTCTACATATTAAATTTCGACAAGTTCAGCTTACTAATATTGGTGTTACTATTACGAAATCAGTATAAAGTTTGAAATATTACTGATACTGCTTTCAGGAAAACGTAATGTATAAATTATTAATTGCTCTTTAAAATGGCCACAAGGCATCCAAATACATATATACCGAAACTGCGAATTTTTCAAGCACGCCCGCAATATCAGCATAAATTTGCAGACACTTCTGAAATAAACAGACGGCATTTTTTTTTTTCGGCTACTACACCATTAGATTGAGGATGAGGGTAAAAATTTTATCTCATTCTAAGTCAGTATTGCCACTGAAGGCCCTTCTTTAGGCGCTTCTAAACAGCATCGTACTGTACTCGCCGAGACAAAGAACTGCAGAAACTAAACTGAAGACTCTAAAGGAACGATTTTTGGTTTAGCATACCGATCACGTTCCTTCACAGTGCTCAGTCCATAAGAACTCTACAGCCAAAAGATACTTTTGGACTCTACACACAGAGAAATCATTAATCTAGCATGCGAATACGTGACACTTCTGTATATGAATAAATATTATCTTTGAACAGGCGAACAGCTGTCCAGTGGCTCATGTGGCGCGTCGGAATGTTTGGATTAAGCAGACCCAGTTCCATGCGAAAAGGCTGGCTCATAGATAATGCATACTGCGGTCGCTGGGTCCGTGATAAATCATATAATTACCTTGTGAGATGGCGCACGCATATCGACAAAGTGATTACCGGCTGGCAAGCCTCTCGGCAATTACCAATGGGAGGCCATGCCTTGATATTGATAACAAAGCTGAAACCAGGAGCATTGCAAGACAGTTTTCACTTTGTCTTCACGTATTTCACTCCACATCTGTCGTACATTTGAGTACATTCACTTGATTAAATAATAACCATACATTAATACTTAAAGACAGAAACAGAAACCATTCCAGCGATTATGTTATTCTGCACCTCAAAAACTGAATTCAGGTAGCAAATAATGAGAAAAGTCTATGATTAACAGAAGCAACTAAGTATCTGAAAACATTTTTAAACATGGTGTTAATAATAAATGAAATCCAGTAAATTTCAGTTTACAGATCGACGAAGATAGGGTCATTAGACTAAGCAAAGGACTGTAGGCATATCTAACGCTCTGGCCTCGCATTCGGGAGGACGGCGGTTCGAATCCCCGTCCGGGCATCCAGATTTGGGTTTTCCGTGGTTTCCCCAAATCACTCCAGGCGAATGCCTGGATGCTTCCTTAAAAAAAAAAAAGGCCATGGCCGAATTCCTTCCCGTTCCTTGTCCCGTGACTAATTTCCGAGCATCGATTGCTCATCACCTTTGAACTAATAGAACTATTCACTATCACAATTTACAAACAAAGAGATGTCGAACGCAGTGTGCGCTTTCAAGGTCATTGTATGACGAGTTAAGAAATAGAAGGTAAACTGAAGCAAGAGAATCTAATTAGTCTCTACGACACAAATCACGATGGATACTCTCCTGGTGCAGATTACAAACTATGGTAGCGTGGCACACTCGGCAAGTTGGAAGACGTCATTCTATTATGCAGTGTTTGGCAGGAATGGATTTTTAGATCCGGTGTAGCTGCCTGCAGGTAGTATTAATATTGCGACAACTACTTTCACTCTGAGGAAAAGCAATGTACCAGACCCTAATCGTTTCAAAAGAAATAAAGTTTGCCGTGGTGTAGGTACAACTGGCAAGATGCTATATCCGTATCCGTATGGGCATTTAGCAGCCGTAATCGCTCTAAAATTTCTGATTACATTTTTTTAAACTTTGAAGTATAAAATCAGCTGCAGAAACAAGCACTATGACCGTGGGAGTGAGATACAAACATTACAAAATAAGTGGTGTTAAATGATATCCAGCTACGATATAATATACTCCACCTAGTTCAGTAACTATGTATAGTATTAGAAAAACTTTTAGAACATTTTAAATCGAAAACAAAAATTAACTCAGAATGACACTGATAACTCGAAATGCCTACCCGATGAGACCAGAAAGCATACCGAATCGTGCAGCTAACTCTCCAAACACACTAGCTACCGTCTTATTACTGTTGCGCAGAAACCGGGTTTCGCGAAATTTTTAGTATTTTCCCGCACAGGGTACCTTGTACCGACGATGTAATACTATGAAACCATAGATGAAAACGAATCTTCAACGTACAGGTGTATCTAACTTTTTTCTGTTGAAAACTGTACTTTTTAGTACTTCTACATAGGTGTTTTAAGATTATAGACTTAGCAGTAAGCACAGAAGAAAAGTAGACTAAGCCACAGCCTTTCCGACAGAAATAAACGTTCATTGTCACAGTTAATCGTCAAGACTCATACAATGTTAGTTGACACTGTTGAATGTTGTGACAGAGTACTACCCAGTAAAACGACTTTTCCTTCTTATAAAAAACTGTTTGTGTCCTGATGGAATCTACAGGTTAGATGCCAACAAATTGGTACAGCGTACAATGACATGGAGAGTGGGCATTATTTTTATCGATCTGCTGTTTATGCGCATACACAGTACCGATGAATGATGGCAAGTGAAAGGAAAACGTACGTTACGGTGAGAGAGGCTCCCAATTTGTCGTCGTAGCCTTGGAGACGTCTCCATGGCGACGACGCTCGCCGGAACACAATGACGCCCTCGCAGCCGACGACCCGCACTTCGCCAGGCTTCGGCACTCTTAAAGATGCACGACGCAATACACAGATTAATCAGTCTCAATGTTTACATCTCCAGCATGTTGTTTAAACGTTCTGCTGCCATGCAACAACTAAAGGTAACGCTATTGTCAGTTACGTCTTTGCAAAGAAATCTTGCGAACGAATGCACCTAAACACACACATACAGATTTAAGAAGACAACAAAGTTAGAGCCTGGTAACAAGAACACGTTCTTAGCTGTTGAATTGTGGTCGATACAGGAAATAGTGGCATTGGAGCAAAACTAAACGCACCCTGCAATAGTGGAGTCATATTGTAACATAAACAATAACAACATTCAAATAGCGCTAAATCCAACTCAATCTGAAATTAGACAAAGAGCTTCTTTGAAACGTTTAAAGCGTATACGATCTGTTTAGGATATACAGGACAATTCAAATCGAAACAAAAGTGTTTTGAACATACTAATGTTGCTCAAAATTCGTGTTATTAATTTGAAGAAGTTCTGTGCAAGTAGGTAAGATCATCCAAGTTACTTAACACTGAATAAAATCAGTGTTTCATTGTTTCTTATTTTTAATTCCTGAAGACACCACTAGCTTACTAAACAGTCTAACTTCACCACTACAGTTACTAACCAACGATTGTGCACAAAAAAAAATCAGAAATCAACGTGAAAACTTGAGAACCGAGCGTGGTGAGTGAGCGAGCCTAAATTCTTTGGCCCTCGCGTTCGGGAGGACTCTGGTTCGAATCTCCGTCAGGCCATCAAGATTTCGGTTTTCCATGGTATCACAAAATCACTCCAGGAGAATGCCGGAATAGTGCCTTGAAAAGACCATGCCCGAATTTCTTCCCGTTCCTTACCCCCCGTCCCTTTGCGCCTCTAATGACCTCAACGAGGCATAAACCCATAAGAAAAAAAAGAAGGGGGCATCTTCCAAAGTAGTAATATTGGTTTACTATTTCAAATGATCATCCAAGTGCAAGAGCTTGCAAAGTATGATTACCAGTATTACAACCAGAAAGTATGTTTATTTTTTGTTTTGACTTTTCGCCTCGTCGACGTCATTACAGGTGGGAAAGTACTGAGTAAACGAATGGTAAGAAATTCAGCCATGACTTTTTAAAATGAACCATCACGGTATTAGCCTGGAAAGATTTCTGTAAATCATGGAAAACGGGTTTAAATCCACGTCGGGCCACCCACACTCAGTGTCCTGCCTAATGAGAGGCGCAAACCTTACCATTCAGCCAAGGGTCTCGGCCAGAAACCAGAAACTGGCTCCGTATGTAGATTGTGTATTAAATTTATTTCACAGAGAAGGAAAAAACTTTTAAAAATCGATAGTAAATTATTTCTAGATAGTGTTTACTATCCACGAAATTGAATTTAAAAGATATAAATTTTTTTTTGACAACAGTGTGCATCTAAAAGTCCGAAAATCTTGAAAAACTTATTTTCTCAACGTTGATTCATAAAATTGTCCTGCGAATGATACATATTAATTTTGTCGAAAAAAAATTATCTGTGCTGAAATAGATTTTTCGTAACTATGCTAGTTATCTTGGGAAAACCATAAACTCCACAAGGATGGCTATAATTTTCTCGTAAACTGAAGTAGTTATATATGGCTATAAATTTTAAAAGAATTCTTGGATCAGTAGTTTCTGAAATAAAGGGGGAACCGTATTTTTTAAAATGGTTTGTCGGCAAAGACTTCCGCAAACAGAGGAATAAAAAGGAAAATCCAAACTTTTTGAGCTTTCAATTTACGAGTATACCACGAAGATTATATATAGGAAACATTTTCTTCAGCCTCCCAGTAAACCCTCTTCATGCTCCGCGATTTTTCAAACTTTTACGCTATTGTCATGTTATGTTTAGTAAGATCTGAAATGGTTAGCGGTTAGAAATTTCCATGATAAATGGTTAAGAAGTAATGAGGGTGTGACAGACAAATGAATGAATTCTAAATGGTCCAATTTTCACTTAAACGGTACAGAATCCTAGAAATAAAATGTAATGAGTAATTCCTAAACTGAAAGTCAATATTTCAAACTAAATGACAACGAAAAATATTGAACATTTACAAATTCATCAACATATTAATGGTTTTATTCAGAACTTCTTTCACAACTTTTAACTGAAAACTTGATAAGTAAGAATGAATAGTGATTTTGCCTGTTAAATTCCTTTCCACTACAAGACCTTGAGAAAATAAATGACGCAATGAATTAAGCTTAACACATCGTTCATTTCTTCCTGATAACAAACGCTATCTTAATTTATCTGTGTAGCTACAGTTTATCTCTAAACAGTCAAGTTATTTAACATCTATGATACACATATATTCCCACAATGAAAAACTTAAGAAAAAGCTGGGAGGAACGAGATGGAAATCAATACGCATAAGACACCCCTCCGAGAGACTTACATGTTTTACTGTTGTTTTATCCAGTCCAAATTCCACTGATTCGTAATACACAAAATCGTCAGCTGATACTTGTCATATGAAGTATATGAACTCAGTTTACCTGCACCATGCAACCACGTTAATAAGAAATTTCCTTTCGTTCACTTCACACATTCTCCGAAGACTAAAAATAACTGGAAATCCTTCAGTAAAAAATATCCAAATTTTAAAAAATAGCTGATAAGTTTTTTAAAAAAATTTGATTTCTGTCGATATTAAATACCTCTACATGACACTCTCTTATTTAAATTATGTGTCTACAAGTAAGATGGGCCACGTTTTAATAGTGTCTCGCACTACTGTGGTTCTGTATTCTAAAGACCATCACGGACATGAATGAGGCAGACAAGAGTCGCTTGCCCCAAGAAACCAATATCAAATATTTTTGGACACTTCAAACGAATTTCACTTTCTTAGAGAGTTCAGATAATAAAAATAGTCTAAAATTTGTAACCCTGACGGCATCTCAACTATTTACCAATGAAAATAAAAATAAGAAATACGTTACGCCTAGTTATAAACAACTGTACTCCACATACGACAGAAAAAAATCCTATTCCCTTTATCTGTATTAGAAACTCTTAGTATATAATTTTACAAAATTTAAAAAAAAAGAAAATATATTTTGCTGTAAGTGGTTAAACTCTATGATTTATTCCGTTTACGACCTAGAGTCCTATGGCGGACGGACAGTCGGCAAAGCGACAAGGGTTCCGCTACCCTTCTGATAATGTACCGTAAAAATAAAGAGGCGTAAATACTATGTGAGGTATGCAATTAGTCCAAATCAACAAAGGCGTTTTCTCTCTTAGTGCACAAAACCTTTGTTTAGCGGACAAAATCATTTTGCTCAAATAGTGAAAATTAAGTTTAATTAACGAACACAGACGCAAATACTTCGTCCGAAAACCTTCACCAAGCATGGTGGGTGAGAGGTAACGTCTGGCCTCGTATTCGGGAGGACGCGGATTCAAATCGCGGTCCGGCTATCCAGATTTGGGTTTTCCGCGGTTTCCCAGAATCAATCCAGTCGAATGGCAGGATAATTTCCTCGAAAGCCCTTGGCCTAATTCCTTCCCGTTCCTTGCCCACAGTCCATTCCCGCCTCTAATGGACTCACCGGGCATGGTGGGAGAGTGATTAACGCTCTGGCCTCGCATTCCGGAAGACGCCGGCATCCAGATTTGGGTTTTCTATGGTTTCCCCAGATCACTCCAGGCACTCAAAAGGCCATTTCCGAATTCCTTCCCGTTTCTTGTACCCAATCCCATCCCGCCTCTAATGACCTCGACGTCCACGAAGCATAAAGCCATGAGCAAGGGGAAAAAAAAGAACCCTTCGATCTTGCCGCCGAATTAGTGCCCGTTTCGCCTGCCAACAACTGGCTCTACAATGTTACTGTAATGATATTAAAAACCACACCCACCGAGAGTGGTGGTGTAACGGTTAGTGCTCTGGCCTCGCATTCGGGAGGACGGCGGTTCGAATTCCCGTCCCGGCATCCAGATTTGGGTTTTCCATGGTTTCCCAAATCACTCCAGGCAAACCGGGATGCTTTCTTCAAAAGGCCATGACCGAATTCCTTCCCATTCCTTGCCCCCCATTCTTTTCCGTCTCGAAAGACCTCGCTGTTAAGAGACCTTAAGCAGTTAAAACACACCTCACTCGAGTGTAGTTCCCAGGTATTCAGCAGGGCTGTAAGTGGTAACGGGGTCAAGACATAATCTCTTTATTTGTGTGTTCTGTGATGTATTAAGCAAGTTAAGGTTTTCAAAAGTTTGTAGACCTGGAAGCGCCACCTACTGACAGATTTTAGGACAGGAAGTGTGGGAAAAAGGAAGATCGAGGGCGGCCGAGTAGAGTGCCCAGTCCAATTCCTTGAACGAGCGTTGAAAGAAATAAGTAAGTATTCCAGGAACAGCGATAAATGTATAAGCTTCTCTTACCGTAGGGTTAAGAAAATAAGATAAGAGCATTAACCAAGTCTCCTCACACTCAAAACGCAGGTTCATGACTGCTTGGATACGGAGGAGACTAAATTCAAATTAGTATATGCGTCGTACGCCTGGTGGTTTAGCCCGGAATAACAGTTCATATCGCTGCCCGCACATGCATAATGTGAGCGTACTAAAGGGCTATGTCGTAACAACTTCCACGCTGACGGTGAGCATGCAAGAATAATTTATATGCGAACAACATCGTAATTTGTTGTGTTGTACATTGTTTCACCAAATGAATGTTCGTAATGAAATTACTACTTTCATAAATAATTCTTACGCCTCGATCTGAGGATTAGTACCGTCCTATGAACTCCAACTCCACGTCGATATTTTTTGGCATTTTTCACGGTCTTGTTAAAGTTTATTGCGTTGTTACATTCTTGGATGAAAGGGTATAATGGCGGTATAAGTTATAATAGGACCAAGTGCTCTAACTACCCGGATTTAGAAACTATTATGAAAAGTCATAAACCAAGCGCGTGCCGTGACCTCTTTACTACCGAAATGCACTGAAGAAGGTTGAATCTGTTGAATATCAGTAGAACAGAGTAGAACAGTTGAACAAAAATTTATAGAAAACTGTTTACAGACAATACATGTATTCATTCTCCACCGATCCGACCATGCCTGAAATGACACCGCAGGCACAACCTAATTACTCGAATATTTACAAAACACGGAGAGTCAATCTTAATGGTCAACAATACCTGTGTGAAATTTGATTAAAATCGTGAAAATACGTTTCTGATCTTTCCCTAGTCACTAATATTTAACGGCCGCTTTAAACAGGAATACGAGTTTTATTTCTGAAACAAAAGGCGACAACTCAACAGTTGCCGAATAAATCTGTTTACTCCACTTTTGAAGAAATAACCATCAGAATAAATTTGTCGATTACAGTCTCGAAATAGTATCGCATCCCTTATAAACTGTTGCTAAAGATAATCCAAACGGTAATGTTTTGCTGTAAGTTATTAGGCGGAGAATAATGAAATCAAAATTACTTTTATTTCACTTTTGGAATTTTTATACCATTTTCTTAATTGATGTCATAAAAGCCTAGACAGGAATGTTCACACGGAAAACAAACTAAAATTGCCTTGATCTTTGTTAGCTCCTGCATTCGCCTAAAATTATTCCTAAAAATCATTCGAAACGAAAACCTTAATAATAAAACGGATTAGGCTAGCATCAATATCAGCAAAAACACTGTTTTTCTTAAAAGATAAAATTATAATGTTCTTGCACGTTTTAAAGGAAAAATGGTTTCTTTATTTTTATATAAAATAAAGTGGAGACAGAATTAAGTACCCCAGATAAAATAACATGGAAGATCATTTCATAAATACGTACAAGTCAATAGCTGAATTCTGAAAGTGATTAGGATAGCACCCCTGCTTTGGTTTAATTATAATGCTTATAAATAAATAAACTACTAAATAGGTTATCGACAGAGTAAATTTCTGACAAATAAAACCTGGAAAATTATATTTAAAATGACTAATCGATGTGGATCTAATGTGCAACACATTTTGTGACTAAACTGAATGATGAGACTTATTTTTCTCATTTTTGTTAAGACTGACATTAAACTTTGTTCGGCTGTAACAACAGAGTGAATATTGTGCGGAGGCGTGCACTTGAGAGCGCCACCTGTTGCTGCGAGCATACCAAGGCGGGTCTGGCTATTTATTGGCCCTGGACACGGCTTAGCACCATTACAGGCCGGCACTAACTAATGATCCTTAGACCACCAGCCTGCATACCGAACAGCCAGCGTCCGCAAGCAAACCTATTAGCTGCAACACCGCCACTACACCACTGTAAAAATCACACTCAACCAATTTAACCCCCCCCCCATACACACACATTTAAATTCTTAAGGTCTCATTTCTGTCCAATAATTACAAGCACATTTATAAGAAAAAGACTGGTACAACAAACCTGCGAACGAAGCACGAAATTTTATTTTAGATTTGGTTACACAATAATCTCACGTGAACTGTGACATTAAAGCATCTAAATTTTAGAAAATTTAGGCGACTGTCACAGCAAAAAAAAGAACTATACACTTTCAAATAAAATCAAATATCGTACACACCTACAATTATATCAGGATCAAGAAAGGGTGGATGGAAAGAAGAGTTCTTTGATATACATATACAGAATCTTAATGGCGCCAGTGACAATATTACTGAATCAACTAATAGCACCTTAGAATCCCAAATCGTACTACGTCATTGCTCCGACGGTTCTTATGATTCTATAATTGACAAGAGATTTCTTAAATGGAAGTCGGCAACATGTCTTTTTAATAGTGTGAATCATGTAGTATATTTACATCGGATGTTTTTCAATGAAAATATCAGCACTTATTATCTTACGTTATACGGAAGATATGGTATACAATACTAAGGGCAAGACTTTGCAAGCCGGCCTCGGTAGCGTAGGGGCTAGAGTGCTAGCTCCACGTGCCGAAGGCCGCCGGTTCGAATCCGGCCGCGGGCATGGATGTTAAGTGTTGTGTGTCTGTGTGAATGTCCTGTCCGTCCTGTGGCGTCCATACATTGGAAAAAAATACACATTGAGCTGGCTGTATGGCCTCCGTTGCCGAATGCCATTTAAAAAAAAAAAAATAAAAGACTTTGCAATAATGTTGCTGTTATCTCTATCGATGTACGAAATTCATTGATGGTTCACACATCGCCAAGATTTTACATTAGCTCAGGATACTCGACTGAAGGGAACTTAAAAATAAACATCGAAAATTAATACATGTAACTAACAAAAAGAAGCAACCATTAGTAAAAGTAAGTAATTCATTTCTTCAACTACTGACATTAAAGAGCAACAGTAATAACAAAAGTAAACTGATATCATGTCAACAGCAGGGAAGTACTAGATTATGACGAACTGATTGAATTCTGAAAAGCGCTGTCAACAATATAGGATAGGTAAACGCCAACAGGAATAATACTGCTTAAAAGGAACAGAAAAACGTATGTTGTTATCAGCCACTAAGGACCTTTGCTAAACTGCTTCACTTAAAGCAATTAGACTGATAATTATTTACGTTCAAATTTATTGACTAACATAAGAGAATTTACTTTCACTGGAATACTTCCCTCACAACAGAATAAATAAGAAGAGGGGAATAAGGCAAATCGCTGATGTTTAGTAGTATGCCTTCTCCTCTTGCGCCAATAAGGCAAATGGGGGACTAATTTCTTTTCTAAGTATTCTCCAACGCCTATTATTCCTTGAATCACCGATTTAAAAAAATTGTAATACGGTATTTACACAAGACAAAGATTATTTATCGATGCTCCTAAGCTGATCAACTACCTTCGCTCTCGGTATCGCGCGCAAAATTTTTAGATATCAATAAATAACTTTCTTTCATTGAAATTCAATTTACGATCCTCACCTGTTCAAAACAAACAAAACTATTTTTTCCGATGTAAGGTTGTTAGCAAGAATTTATCCTTAAATTTCGTGAGTGATCCGACGATTTTTCAAAAATTTCATGCAATAAACTAAATGTGTTAACAAAACTGAGTCACGTAGAGTTCTTGAAACTCCAGGGAAAATTAAGGAAGCAGATTCGCAAGGAGATAAAAGCACTGTATGGCAAGAAAATATCATTCTATGCCTAAGGGACTGACCGCTTTTTAAAGAGTTGGTATGACTTATATCACGATTTCACAGTTCTTTCCAGAAGAGGATTCCAGAGGGAAACAGCACCAAGGATATTACGCCACTGCATGCTAGATTTAAATGACCTCTTCAGAAAGCCGGTCGCAACTTATGAAAGACCTAGGAACAAAGAGATAAGTGGCACTGAAAATACAGCCACGCGCTTATCCAAGAAGAGAGAAATATGTAACCGTTAGCCACAAGTATAACGCTGACAGTTACGTGGGATTGTATGAGAATCATCCTGACAAACTTTATGCCAGAGGTTAAGAAATTAAATAGTATCTACCCCCTATTATTTTCTGGCAGCGCAAACTGAAAAAATGAAGGTAAAACGTGGAGAAATGAAGTCGAAATGATGCGAGATATTGCTACTAAAGAACAAGCTACCCCATCACACAGCTACGTCCTTTTCGTAGCAGCTTTATTGGAATGGTTCCAAGGTCTTGCTCCATCCTGCACGTTTCCAAACCTACTACCAGATGATTTCCTCCTCTTTTTATCCCTCAAGAACGCCTCTCTAACATACGAAGTGGAACAGTTTCTAGCACGAAAGCTGTATGTGCAGTATAGCGTACGTCGGGAAGATGAATTCTGATTCTTGATAGTGCACGTTAAATTTTGACCTGAAGGATGGCTAAGCAGTGTCCGCCCTCAACTTCTCTCTTTCTCATCAAGCATACATGAACACATCACTGTTGGTAACACTGTAACAGTAGTTTCAAAAGGTAGTACAGCATGTTCTTCCCCCCAATGCTTCTCGCCCGGTAACGAATTGAGGTATGTCTTTCTAAGCTAATTAGCAGTTGAGGCACCAGAGTCAAACACAGTTCCATTAATCAGTTAAAACTAATTTATACAGCAAATAAATCAATCAACAGTAGTGAGATGAAACAAATGGCATTTCATTCTGAAATAAAAGACGATCCTTTAAAAAAATTAATCCTAGATGGTCATAAAAAAACTGTTTATCAGATTAATTATTCTTGCACATTTCGGATGCATGATGGTTGTCAGTAAGTACAATAATGCACCGCTACAGTTCCCTGACAACAATAAACTTCCACCCTTTAATCTCTACAACACTTCATGAACTTAAGATTCATCTGGTTTCTTCAATACACACGATTTCTACTTGAAGAGAAGGGCCATAATATAATATTTCGAACAGTCATTTTAAAAGTTTTTGACGCGTTATGAAGGGGTTACCAGAATGCAAATACAGGTCATAACGATAAAAAAAAATTCCATCCATTTTATGTAGGTGTATGATCAACGGTATTAAAAGGTATCGGAAGATTGTGTTTACAACTTAAGAAAGTTTGATTACTGTATTAAAAAATGTGTTTACATAAACAAGCGGAATAAACTAATATTTAATGTATGAGCAATAATAATTACATTTCCAAACCTACTTTTATTTCGGAACAAATAGTGCTGTTCAGAATAAAGGTAAATATTGTTTTAAAATAAAATATTTTACAGTTCGCACAGTTGAATCGTTGATAATTAATGCCTCTTGTGATCTAGCGCAGTGAACTCGGCGCTGTGCGAATCAGTGTGGGCACACAACACACGGCCGCACTCTCGCCGATTGCTTGCTCAAGTTGTGTGTTGAGAGGTCGCAAACAAAGGTAAAAATAACCAGCTCACACAAACTGTGGAAAATTACAGGATATTTCATCTTGCAGCAAGCTAGTATAAAATATTCCTCAATCACAAAAGCTAAAATGATTTCAGTCTGTGAGGAGCCATTAATATGACAAATTATTTTCGCACTGATTCACATTTTTGAACGTGTAATGATCTCTTTGTAATTGTTGAATTACATTAATTACATTTATAGATAATAACTTTTTATCGATGTCATTCTCAACGAACTGATAACTAAATAGGAGCGAGACATTAATAACGTAATTTATATAGTAATCGTCAAGTTGGGGTGTATTATACACTGCCATTGAAAGAATTCTCGATACGCTTTGTCAAAGTAAAACCTCTTAAAATCTCGTCATATATCAGCAAGGTATTCTGTAATGTGGTGATGTTTTAGGATGGTTGTATCTTCCCGGAAGGGACTAACTAGAAATATTTATATTTGTCTAATGATACTGTTATGTGTATTGTGTGCAAAGATGATAGGAAGAGCTGTAAGTGGAATTCTACTGCAGGGTACCAACGGAACCTGACAAGCGAATCCCCATCATCAGAAAAGCATTCCCTTGCGACAAAGCATCAATAATTGTCTGAATTTAGCATGGAATATAATGCTTCTACATCTTTTATTTTTTCCTTGATAACTAATAATGCAAAAATGTAATTTTTATCCACCGCGAGAACAACAAACAGTATCTGGTTAAAATTTTAAGCACCGTGACCTAGATAAAAAAAATCAGAAGGTGAAAAACCATTTGCATAAACACGGCAGGGTTCGAATACCGTTACGTCAGACAATTACGAAACTGACGTAGGCCTATTTTCATCTTTACATATATAAGGAGCTGTGTCAGTCGGTTTCTCTGCTGCGACATCATGTAAAAACTACCAAACTAATTTGGACGGGATTTTCATAGCTTATTGTCTCGCTTAAAATCTGTGATCTACGCATCCTGGGGATGGGGCAAGAAACTGTAAGCTGTTCGTAACCTGAACAGAGAAGCGCCAAAAAATTGTTCACACTAATCCCTCCCACATATTGTACAATCAAAAATAAAGAGTTCCAATATGCCTTTAAACTTTAAAATTTAACTTAAAATATGCTCTGCGTCTTGGGAACATTAACATTTAATCTTCTCGCTTCAAATAAACGAAATAGTGATTTACTTCAGGTATAATCCGAACCAAAATTTCTGAAGTCACTCGAAACGAATGAAACTTCTCTTACAACGTGAAAGTTTCTTTCCTTCCCCGCGTTAATAACTGATACTCTAAAATAAAATATATCGCACGCATTAATCCACACATTTAGGTTCGCGTGGACATAAACGCTAGCAACTATAATAATTGAGCACTTGATCCCATTTAGTTCATTTTATGCACTTTCACTCCTATCTTAACCATCCTACTTGCTAGACGGCCGTGGAATTAATGGAATGCGATGCTCGGCATGCACGATTCTAATGTTAGCCTCTTGGCTGCAACTGGTCGCTACCGCCGCTGAAAATCAAGGTTGATCGTGCCGTTGTATTGTAGAAACGGTGATTGTCTACAAGTCAGAAAAACACACACACACACACACACACACACACCTAAACTCAATTCGCTTTGGAAAAAATAAAAAGTGTATTACAGTATACTTCAATAAGGACTCGCCTCCAGAGCCAACGACTTGCGTACTTAAAACTTCTTAGTGTAATCATGCGGAACACGCAGGGTCAATTGTAAGGTCACCTACCTTCCCACACTCGATATCAATGAATTTTTTATGGGCTCTCTTGTTGAAGATAGAATATATGTTCCGCGTTTACCTGCAAATGTCGCTGAAATCCGAAATAGAATCTACACCGCTGCATCTGAATCGAGTCAAGCAAGGAAATGGTTTCTGGTGGGATGTCTGCCTCGTCACAAACGCAATCCCATCGAACTAAAATGACTGATTTAAGACTTCAAATTTTCTACTATAATATGACACTTTAGCCGATCCTCTCAGTTGCATGGATAATTCTTTAATGTTACTAACTCAATTTTGATTCACCCTGTAAATACTTTCCTATAAACGATATGCAAGAAGCATCACTTTATGTAGTATGATCAATGTTTTCTATTACCGTTTTTTGAAAGGGGTTCTAGTTCACAAAATCCATTAGCTTCACTAAAATCTATTTCAGTAAAGACAGATGAAAATTAAACACAGGGCTGAATGGATTACATAGAGAATTATCAATATTATAGAGGAAGGTTCTGTTCGACGTTATTTACCTTATTAAATTCTGAAAAAAAATTTTCATAAATAATTTTAAGATAGCACTAATCAAACGAAAGCTTAAGCAAAAAATGGGTAATGATTCCTCTCATAGACAGTAAGCGGAGCGCAGTTGTCCCTTTTAGGAGAACTTTAGAATCTAAAGGATAATGAAAATAAAAAAACAATTACACACTGAAAAAACTATGACGTCCACATTTGTTTTGAGAATCACATAGCGAGTTTAACGCACGAAGTATTCAGCAAAAATAACACACTTAGGTTCGCGTGGACAAAACACTGTCTTCCTATATAGTTCTTACCTTCGACTGTTCCCTCCACCACCAACATACTGTGTAACCAACAGTGGGAAGAAATAAAAGTTTGAGGCATCCGATGTTATTGTAATAGGAATCAGATAGCCTTATGGCACACTGTACAATTACGTTCTGATACCAAAGCCTAATATAACCCAGAAAAAGTGTTCCGTGCGCCAAAATGTTGGAGTGCACTTCCACTAATTTCGCTACACTGTTTTGATTTAAGATAACCTGCTTAGCTACATTACCAGTCAGTCCCGTTGCTACATGTATCGTTTTGTTTCTCCGGGTGGATTCGCGTCAGTTTATTAAATTTTAATAATACACACGGTGAACCATGAGAATACAGACAACGACCGCGGAAGTCTAGGCAATCCCTTGTTATATGTCAGAGTAATGAAACAAGTCTAAAAGAATAAGTTTTATACACGGCATCCTTCGTATCTTTGAGGGTTTTTTCCTGTCATCAGTCTTTCGACTGGCTTGATGCAATCCTTCATCCCTTCCTATCTTGTGCTAACCTCTTCATCTCTACATAACCCTTACAACCCACGTCCTCAATTATCTGCTTCATATATTCTAATCTCTGTCTACCTCTACAGTTCTTACCTTCGACTGTTCCCTCCACCAACAAATTAACCAATCCAGCACGACTCAAAATATGACCTACCAGCCTGTCTCTTCTTTCTGTAAGCTTCTTCCACAAACTTCTTTCCTCACCCATCATTTCCAAAACTCGTTCATTTCTTACTTTGTCCGTCCTCTTAATTTTCAGCATTCTTCTTTCACATTTCAAATACTTCAATTTTCCTTCATTCCGGTATTCCATGTTTCGCTACCGTAAAGTGCTGTCATCCACACAGAGATTTAAAAAGTTCTTTCTAATTCTTAGATCAATATTTGAAACTAAAAGATCTCTTTTTCATGAAGGCTCATTTTGCTAGTGCTTTCGTGCTTTTAACCCTTTAGGGGCCGTTTCCAACCCCAAGGGCAAGAGGGTGCCTTGGTCTTGGTGATTACTCCTTCTCAAAAGAGACTACGTGTTGATTTATTTCGTGTTGATTTATTTCGTGTTGATCTATATGACTCACTAGATCAACTACCTGATAAAAATTAACTTTTCCAGTCATCTTGTTTCAACTCAATTTCTCATTGCAACGAGAAGGGGAGTGAACAACTTTTCGTACTTTCACTTCCGTTCCATTTCTCGAGGAAAACTGTAATTTTGTTTAACGAAACTCTTCAATTCCTAATTTAATTCCTTTTGTTATGAAACGAACATTAAGAGCAAACGGAAAAATAAATCTTTCTTTACATTAAGCAATGTGTTGCTGTATTCCGCGAAACAATTTAGATCATGGTTAATAAAAACGAAGAAACTAAGGAAAGTGTAAAGTAATTCAAACACAGGAAGTGTTTCTCTTCCTCCTCTATCCTCTATAATAAGGTTTTTTTTCTGGCTTAACGTCTCGTTAACTTAAAGATTGTTAGAGGCGGGAAAAGAGTAGGGGTAAGGAAAGGACAGGTATTCGGCCATGGCCTTTATTCGTCTGGAGTGATTTGGGGAAGCCATGAAAAACCCAATTCTAGAGGACCAGAAGGGAATATAACGTAAGTATTCTAAGAGCTTCAATCGATGACACGTAGCATAGCCATTATTATTGATGTTGAGACTGAAGACGTTTAGTGCGTGTACCTTGAGTCGTTAATCACCAGGCCACGACGGCGCCGCGTCGGGTCGGCCGCTGGCGACTATTCTTTATGCGGCCTCTTTGTCCGGGACGATCCAGCATGATCTCGCGGCCGAATGAACCCGTTCCAGGAAGCAGCACGTTTCCCTTCCGCAGCACTGACGTTACACAACTCTTTTATCTTAACGCACAAAAGGGCGCCTTTCTCCCTGCAAACAATGCTCGTCACTTTAACCCCCTGCAACATTCTTTCACTAAATAAAGTGCTCCTCTTTAAAGCATTAAAATTTACATAGATCTTACGATATGACATCTTACGGATTTCAGTTTTAAAACGGTACTAAAAATTGACGGATTTTTTTTTTTCTAGTATGTTCTTTCAATCATATCTACTTTGTTAAAGTACCTACAAATTAACCAAAGAGATCTTAAAAATTTAAAGTTCCCTCTTTAGCTCAGCACATCTCTCATTCATGGTCAATTTTTAGAAATACATATCAACGTGTAACTTATGGTTCCTCCAAGACTTTCACATCCCCATAACTTCAACTGTAACTTTCACTAATCCAAGCGTATTAACAAAAATACAAGTAGAGAACAAATACGTGCAGGATGGCGTTATTCGTGATTGAGGAAAAGCGTAAGATAGCTCGAAATGGAAAATACACCTAGAATAAAACCCCAGAAATGGCGAACTCAAAAGTAAAATTATTATGTAAGGAATGTTGGTATTAAAATGTTAACGTACAAAACTAAATTGTATTCTACAATGGAAAAACTACCAACTTAATGGAAAGAGGGGAAACAGATAAATTATATTTATTTTGATTAGATGTTATACGCCAATTCTAACTAGGAAGTTGATTAACATTATGAAGAATGCGATTTTAGTTGTTAAAGCGTTGATCATGCACCATATATTGGGGGCCACATGGAAAGAATTGAAGTAACTACATAATATCTAGTAAGTGGAGAAATTGG
This sequence comes from Vandiemenella viatica, assembly GCA_031002005.1. NCBI lineage: Eukaryota > Metazoa > Arthropoda > Insecta > Orthoptera > Morabidae > Vandiemenella > Vandiemenella viatica. The sequence continues at coordinate 328,432,176 of JARYHS010013630.1, read as the reverse complement.
TAAAGATAAGATCAAAGAGAATTACGTAACCTTGAGCATGGATAGGAGTCACAAGTACGATTATCGTCGTCGGTGAATCTCACTGGTGGTAATATTCAACGTACGGATAAAAAAAAAATTAAAAAAACGCTTACAATGTCAACCACTTCATTTTCCATATGTATTTGAACGACTAACAATCATACATATTATTTCTATAAGGAGTTTTTTTATCACAAGCAACTACTTCCATTGATAACTGACCGAAATGTATGAATGAGATATCATTTTAAAGCTTAAGGTATCCACTTTCATCGCATCATTTTTTAAGAAAGGAATTTTTCTGAATTCAATCCTTAAAGGAGAAAAATGTAAATATTTCTAAAATGCAGTTTTTTGTACCACGAACTATCTATCTCCCTGTATTCGTAACTGAAATGGATAAATGAGGTATCATTTTAAAGATTAAGGTCCCCGGCGTGGTCACATATTTTAAGAACGGATTTTTTTTTAATTCGACCCTAAAAGGACATTTTCATAACATATTTTTTTGTCACGAGCTATTTATCTCCCTTGGTATCTAACCGAAATCGAGAAATAAGGTATTATTTTAGAGAGTAAGGTCTCCGGTTTGATCAAATCATATTTTAAGACAGGAAGTTTTAGAATTCGATCCTTAAAGGACAAAACTATCATTATTTCCATAACTTTTTTTTATCTTGAACTATTTATCTCTCTTGATATCTAATTGAAATAGATAAATGAGATAGCATATTAAATATTAAGGTCTCCGCTTTGGTCACATCACTTCTCAAGAACGAAATTTTTTGGAATTTGACCCTCAAAGGGCAAAAGTAATAACTGTGAAAGTCGCGCGTATGAGATAGCACACAGCATAGCAGCTGCACATGTCAGAGATATTAATAAACTGCTTCCCTGGCGTCGAATTTTGTTATATACCTGTTACACTAAACAAAAAAACAATTGAAACAAATGAGGCGCTTCTTCTTTCATCCTATTACAAACCCCCCAACCTTACTATTCATTGTATTTGCGAAATTTTCGCACGTATCATGTAGTAAATTATAAAAATATCATAATTTGGTTACCGAATATCACAATAAATTTTAAAATGAATAATTGCTATATTATAGGAAAAATTGGCACGTATATTTTTCTAAACTACTATTAATGTCAACAATAAAGCTTTAAACAGTTCGTTTTCATTTCAAAACCCATCACATATGTATTACACATATTAAAACACATGGCAGATGTATTACTCACTACAAACCGTGAATATAATTTCACTTTCAAATCTCAGAGATTGTAGCTACAAGGAATAAAGATGCTCTTGGGCGCTTTTTCCATAACATTATTAATTTAAGTAGCTTCCGTCCACATTAAATAAGTCAGTTTATTGATTTAAAGACTAAATAACTGAAATTTAAGGAAGAAACCGATATTTCTGAATAATTTTTACGAAGTAGGACGTATGCAACATCTAGCTAGTATTAAATCTTTGGTGTGTCTCTTGACACGTTCAGAAGTTCATTTACTGCTTCGACGTCACGCAACGTTGAAACATGGCATGCCAAACAATTCAAGTCTGATTCTTATCTTTACAATGAAATTTGCACAGTAGTTTTTAAGTTTTTCTAAGACACATATACACAGGTATCATTTTATAGATATAGACGAAACAGATAAACTTCATCAGTGCAGTGGATCAATACAAACATTTTCCTCCATGGACCATGTTTATCCAACGTCTCGAAGAAATATAATACCAGTATCAGATAATTTCAAAGTTTTGTAGATGGATGTGATTGGTAGTCAAATTGTTCGCTCTTCCATACCTATACTACGTCTTTAAATTATCATTACTGCTGATGTTAAGAGAGGCATTCCGGTGCTTATATGTCACAGTAATTATCTAAGGATTTATATACCACCTGTATGTTGAAAGCCGTACTTAGTACTGCACCGCGAAGTGTGTTTCACTATACTATTCAGGTATACTGTACTCGCGTAAGAATTTTTTAAGCCATCATGACTGATACAGCGTTCGTGTTTCAATATGCAACTATCATAAACACTTTTTTGCAGTATTGTACAAAGGACAGGTGGGCGCAGCATTTTTCTAATCCATTTTTAAGAAAAAGATGGACAAAATTCAAAATCAGAACACCACGAGAGCAAACGATGTCGCCGAGACCAAAAAAAATGTAAAATCGATAAACACAATACCGCTGAAGATTCTTCACGACACGGTAGAAAATATTAAACTAATTTTGGTTGCATTGGCGTGATATTAATTATATATAAAAATGAAACAAGTTTGTGGTTGTTGGCAAGAACATACACTTGGACGGAATGTTACTCCCAGAAAAATCTTCAGATACAAATCAATTAATGTTAACAAGCAGTGTCGTTGTGCGGTACAGTATTAGGTTTCTGGCGAGATCGGGGTACAGATTGGACGTCCGGAAACCATTGTGCAGATTGCCGGACATCTGCCGGCCGATTCCCACGCACGACTTTACCCAAGCCGTGCAGAAAAACCAGTCCGCAAGGGTTGGAGGCCGGCAACCGCCCCCGTAGAATGTCCACCCCCATCCCTTTGTGGTGGGTGCGGCCAGCCGACCCCTTTGTTCGCCGTGGGACGGGTCTACCTGGCTATCCGCACTCACACTGTTGCAGTACATACCACACAGTTCCTTGCCCGAACTGCTTCTCAGCCACTGCAAGCATCTTTACACCAAAATTTTAACCACTTCTAACGATGTACGCATACATTCCACGGTAAGACTATGTAGTGTTTACTCCATTTCAAATTCCTTCCAAGGATGGTATTGGAACTGTAATGTACAGCAATCATCCAAAACTTCTTTCCCTTGCAGTGGTAATCAGTGAAACTTAGAGACAACTTATTAAAAAAAAAGTTTTCAGTGATATGCTCTGACATAGTAAGTTAAAGATAGTAGAACAAGACTGTTTAAAGTTATATACGATAAAATGCCAGGAGTCAAGGGCACACCATTATAACAATCGCGTCTTGTAATGATATGAAATCGCCGTCAGTTTGCGCATTGCCCTGTTGACCAGTTTGATCTCACGGGGATTGCGCCACGGCATTGGCGCCGCTGCTGTGAAGAGTTCCATGAGCGTTCTGCACGGACCACACAGACATTTCTCATTAACTGGCAGTCTACATGCAGCACCACGGACGTATCTGCTAATACTTCGCATGCAGTAGACGTAGGCGGCCACTGAGCTGTTCCCTGGGAGATAAATGCCGTCCATGTGGTACTGTGTATTCCTCTTTGTTATTCTGGAGCGTGGAATCCTAAATTTCGCAACCACTCCCGAAATACTATGCCCCCTTCTCCTGACTCCGCGTTCGAACTAGGTTGATTTTCAGAGTAGCCATTATGACGTTACTCACCATTCCTCAGAAAACTCCCGAATGCACTCGGGATGATCAGCCTGTTTACAGACCACTGACGCAACGAGTGCGCAATCCATACGTTTCAATCACTATCCCATAACGTTTAGCGTATACGTTTAAACTTCAAATAGCTGAAACCCCTTTTTTATCACTGTTGAAAAATCGTTTCTTTTTGAGTTACTGTGTATTCAGTTTGAATTCAAACGTTAGAAGTTGTTAAGATTCAAAATCATTCTAAATATACTGAACCGCCTAGATGAAAACTTCTGTAACAGATTTCGTTCGACTTTTTATTATAAAGTTGCTTTGAATACTTCTACGAATGATAAACAATTAATGGCTGAGATATTTGTTGCCTATTATGTTAGTAGAAAAAAGTATCCAAATATCTAGATGAGAAAAGGGTTTTAATTCATATAAAGCTCTCGACATGGTAACCAAGGACATAGCTAGATACAGAAAGACAACTACGAGAATAAATAATGATTAGGTAAAAATTCAGATATAGATTTTTTAACAACTATAATATAAATTATTTGTATTTTCGCCGGGAAGAAGCTGCTGATTGCTCTCTAATAGAACGGAAATTATTATTAAAGAGGACTTAAACCCTGAACTGTTATAATTCCGATACCAATTCCGCGACAGCCAATTTCAAAGGAATGTTTAACACAATAATTTGTATCAACTAGCATGAAGGTTTTATACGTATGTTACAGCCATTACTGTGATAACGATTGGTCTTAACTGAGAATAATTATATTACTGACTACTCAGTGGAAATGCAAGAATACTTTTAATTGAGGCTCTCCAGGCATGTTATTCTTAGCTTCATTGTACTCGTGGTGAGTGGTTGAAGAACCTTGTCAGCGAAAAAAAGGTATTTAAATCCTCTTAATATGCAAGGTTGACAATTCTGTAACCCCTGCTGACACCAGATTGTTTTAGTTTTCGAATATTAGCATAGTGTGCATGTGACAATAGGAGTCGACTGAGTGGTTGGCAGAAAGGTGACATCGATTACTTCTGGTGTTCTTGCTCGGCGCCGCCTGCGGAAAAAACCCCGCGAGATTTATGCGAGCAATCAGCGACCCCAGCAAACAGACCTGCCGCGCGAATGTAAACTTAGCAACGATTAGGACGACGCTCACTGGACGGACACCATAAGTTTTACTACACACTCGAAAAGGGCCTCACAAAAAGGTACCAATTGTTCTTTTCAGTAATACAACGAAGATGCAAAACCGTTTACTGCTTTAATCAGTAATTTTTTTCCACTAAGTCTGAATAACCATTGAATTATTCAGTTACACATTTAAAGTGGTTGAAAAAAAATAGACAGGTTTGTTAAGTTCTTTGACATCGATAATATTAAAGCCGGGAGAATATGACCGAGGGTGTGGTGGAGTGGGAGAGCGCAATGAAAGGTAAGGAATTGGGAGATGGCCAAAAATGATTTCGGGAAATGATCTTAAATCGAAATCTGGATGGCTGCACCGGATATCAAAGCCACGTCCTCCCGAATACCAGGTCTGTATGATGATAAAATCCAATAGCAGGCTCACTCTGTTTAAGAAATGAGTTCTTACATTCAGCGACGATTGTGGAAAAAGCATCAGTCACGAAATGAAATATCAAAAACTGGAAATAATATCTTTATTACAATGCAAAAATAATATATTAAAACTTGAAACTATTTTAACTTTTGTCGTATTCCTGGGACTAATGATTTTCCTGCGTGGCTCTTAATAGCGCTGTTCGTGCTTGGAGTTATTTGCATTTCGCGTGTACTACTGTTCCTATTAGTTCTGTTTAAGTACATTCCGGAAGTAAGAATTATAGATTATTAGTCCTCATAATCTGTTTACGTTATAAAACGATTTCCTATTTGTCTTCCGAAAATTATATTCTTTACAGCTTAATCATGGTCCAAGGACGAGATGAACTCCTATATGCCGTGTCTGCTGTCCATTATTCACCATCCAATAACATAGTCACTCGTCACATCATCATGATATGACTTTGGAATAATTACTAGCGCCAGAGAATTCGGAACAAACCCACGATGTACAAGACGTTCACAACGACCCACAATTTCTGTTAACGGCAAACCGAAACTAATATTCCGGGTGTATCTGAAAACATTAACAAAACCACCGTCCATACAGGGTTCTTACTGCCTTATCGATTCCTATTCAACGCTTCTGTTAGAAGATTTGTCTAATATACATACTGGTATGAATGAAATTACCAAACTTAAAAACATTTATGTTGATTGATAGGAAACGAATTTAGACATTAACTTACTGTTCCACTAAAAACTCTTAACGCATTAAATGAAAAACTATCTTAACTTGATCCTGAACAGTAATTTAACAATCCCCTTATCATGTCTCTTATCTAGCGCAGCATAATTAATTTCTGCAAAAGTTTAGAATAATTTGTCTGATCCCTAATACCAATAATTCTGACTGTCTATAATGTCTATGGTCTGGTTATTATATTGACCTATACATTCAAGAACTAAAATTTCATCTTGTTTTATCTAATTTCACTATGAAAAATTATTGTTAGTACTTGAGGCCTCCAGGCCAATTAAGCTAATACTAGAATAATATGAACTACAATAATGTTTTGCAGTCTTTCTTAGATCTGTGAATGATACAGACGAGGCAGGAACACACTAACTTTCACCTAAGCAATTACAGGAAACAATCAAAAATCCACTACCGTGATGGCCTACACGCAGAATCATTTCCATTCGAGTGGATTGTCGTCTCAAATGTAACACACGGAGACAGATATATATCAGGGAAGCTTAAGTTTTCATGTTGGAGACATCTAGAATATATTATAACATTCCATACCCTTTTTTTGTTTTATTTTTGTGCCATTTTTCGTATGTTACTTTCGTTGTAGTTCACAAGTGCTTGTCAAATATCTTTCCAGAATTTCCCTAGGGAAGCTGAAGCGTCACCATAAGCACCTACTTATTGCACTTAAATCCAAAGCTTTATCCTACTACCAAATTGAATTGTAACAAATTGCTTTTGATACTGTTTCTAGACAGATTTTTTAATAGCTTCAGACCTTTTATTTTTTAAATCTGTATGGTAAGAAAATATAAATGATGTTAATATATATAATACGTAAAAAAAAAGTTATTCAGGGAGTAGTAGTAGGCCCTACTTTAAAAATCATTATTTTTGTTAAATTTATTTAAAAAAAAACTAAAGTGAATTAGAACCAAACTTGATAATCTCATGCTGACAAGTGTGCTGTTCTACCCATGCTGTGTGTTATTCAGATAACTACTCAAAACCAGTAAAATTATTGTACAGATTTGGCAGAAACACATTTCGCCTCCCACTGGTGTGTCAAACTCAAATATCATTCTACTTCCAAAAAATCTCCCATATTCCTGTTTGATCGCATTTTCAAGCCGATTTACATCTTTAATGCATCTATATATATTCCTGTTTATTGCCATATCTTATGTTCTGATTAATGAAATACAAATTTACATATAATTACACTATAACACCTTACTAGTTGCCTCTCCACAGCCCCCCAACGCTTCATAAAATTTGAAGGCCTCAATATTATGCGGCACGCGACTGAATTCCGTATTCGAGTGCAATGATAACTACTAAGAATTTCCTCCATTTGATCCTCCGGAGGGATACATAGTAAGGGAACAAATATCTGCTTACTTAATGTTAATCTGTTAATAACTAAGTCACCAAACTCTAATTAAATTTTTCGTTTTCTCATAATTATACTGTTCTGAGTAATCAGTTTTAATTAGTGCAATGCATCAGAGATAGTTGAACAGTTTATAAGATACCCTGAGGAAAATTTACGAGAGGATTTATTTATTCTTGACAAAATCTCAACATCAATTGAAGCACGATTTCCTGGAGTAAAAAATCAGGATGAAAGGAATGAATCCGTAGTATATAATTTGGTTGAGGTTTAGAAAATTTCAGAAAATTCAGCTAGCGCAACTTTTACAGAATATGTGCTACTACATAAATATGCTAATAATCTGACTTGCAGCTCCGTAATTACAGTAAAACAAAGTTAATGAATTTATCATATACAAAACAATCGTCACGGAAATTTAAAGCAAATACTCGAGTCGAATAATTGAAACTTGAAGATAAAAATTTCATACAATTTTGACAGGCAATTTACGAAATACCGCCATTTTTACGTGCTAGCAGAAGGCCGGCAATAAATTGATAGCTTAAGCGAGTCTGCCCGTGCATTAACATAGTCACAAAAGGGTATGATAGCACAACAGAAGGTAGGTCGGATTCGTTAACCGAAATCACCAATAGAGACGCAACTCTAGGCTCATAATGGAAGGGTTGCGGTACCGTGAAATCTGGTGACATCTGCGCTGACATCATAGGGAAGGCAGTTTGCTACCATTGTCCCGAGTCGCGCAATAGGAAAAGGGCCAGCTGAAACACGAGGCATCTGCGCCGCGGGCAGCGGCAATGCAGGCGTCGAAATGCGACGAGGACAATAAACTCTAACGAATGTCCAAACTGCTACATGCTGAATGTTTAAAAAAAAATAAAGGTGATAGGGTTTTTCACAATAAGTAGATGCTTTAAACATATTTTCAGACTATATAAGTTAATATTTTCGAACCATTTTAAATGTCCAACTTTTGTTATGTTATCTGTTAAATCAAGTGTATCTTTACCTCAAATGTCATATCCCTCAGTGTCGGAGGTATTTTTCTGCCTAACATTTTCTCTGTAAAAAAGTGGCAGTATTTGTTTTTTTTAATTTCTATTACAAAGTATTTAATTTTTAAATAGATAAATAAGTGTGGATCAAATAAATGATTACAAAAGCTATCATTAAAACAGAATCTCTTCGATGTGGGTGAACACATCTGTCCCATAAGATAAGCGAATTGTCATTAGAGTTTCGTTTTATTCTTTTCTGAAGTAAAATTTATAATCTTACTACTTCTACCACTTCCGTGTGGTAGGTTTTTTTATTTTATTTATTAGTATTTTTGCTCTCTCTTTATCGGCTTTTTTTAATACTTAAGGGAAAGGTTTACTATCGTTTGAAAATTCTTCTTTCGGCAATCAAGTTGCATTTGTGAGAGTATTTTATATTTTTAACTGGGCCAAAATATTGGATTTGTATAACCTTTACAGAAGCTAGTAACTATTTCTTCAAAGTGTATTCTTCTGTAATCAGGTTGATTAAAAATAATTCAGCGAGTTACTCAGATATTGCCCAATGGAATCGATTTTTATGGACGCTAATGCACTAACAGCGGGAAATTTTGTATTTCCATACGGAGAAATATGCGTTAGCAAATTTGTTATTTTTATAACTATTATTATGTTATATTTTGCTTGTGAGACAGGTAGAAGAGAGGGATTTTACTTGCCATGCTTTTTAATCAATATATAGGTGAAACGGCCAGCGTAGTTTCCTAAGAACATGGCTTATTTATATTGCTTGAATAAATTTACATTTATTAGGTTTAGGAGTACATTGTCCAATGGTTATTTCCTTTCGTATGTGCAGTTTCCTTACTGAGCTTGTAATTAGAAATTAGGATATTCACATTTTTATTTGTCTGTAGGTAGATGGCCATATGTGAGAGGTGTTTAGCGAGTGTGGAATGCACTATTCCTTCGTCTTCGTTATCCTTTTTAGGAACTGTCTTCGAGTTTGACTCCTGTAAGCTTTCCCGTATTTTGGACACACCAATTCGTAAAGGTTAGTGTTGGAATTTGTGAATGTTTGAGTGAATTTTGTTTTTACGTCTACATCTATACTCTCCAAATTACAAACAGGTGATGCTTTGCGTCAAACCTAATTTCCCCTCTTTGTATTCCATTCCTTAACTTCATAAGGGAAGCATTAGTGCGTACTTTGTTTTACCGATTTTATCTCTTGTAATTGTGATCGAAATTTGTTGGCGATGAAATATTTCTCCTCAGTTATAAATTTGGGTAGACACCTGTTCCGAATAAAATGTCGAGTCTTTGTTATTGTTTTTACTATCCATTGTGTTTGTTTTCAGAGTATCAGTGTCATTTTTTCTATTGCTTCCGATGTATTGCATCTATCAAACTGGTGTCGGAATTCTATCACAGTCCGTTTTTTTGATTAGGTGAATGACTTGATGAAGAATGTTATTTCATGCGTTATTTTAGGCTTCTGTATTCATGGAATAGCAGAGGAATAGAATGGAAGCGGTACATAAAAGTTACGTTTTATTCGTTTTCACTTTCCTGTATTTTTTAACAAAACAAAAGTGAAATGGTATTGTTATAATGAGATAACAAAATCATTTTGTCTTGTTCAAAAACACCATACCTCTATTTCAGATAACAGGAAAATGAAGACAAATATAATGTCGCTTTCACGTACCACTTTCGTTGATCAAGATAGCGCCAACTAATTAATTGGTTAATGATGAGAAACACCAAAAGATCTAGCCTGTCTCCCTCATCCTCATTTACATGCTAATCGGAAACTCTTGCTTCCTTGGACATCGACCTGTATTTGTCAAACCTCATCTTTCCACGCGGATTTAAACAGGTGACAATCAAGAAAAAACTATTATGTATTTATAAGGAGCCGTGGCCAAATGTTTTGGCGGGTCTGTGTAAACGCGCTGTTGCCGTACTTGGGAACAGTCTCGCGTAGCGCTCTCTTTCTGTCACTAGAAAATTGCAACTCTGAGCGGCCTGTGTTACCTAGTACGAGCGGCAACGGCTCGCTACCGAACCCCAAACTTTCCACCTCTCTTTCAACACACAAAAAATGTGTGAACCTGTGAATGGAAATTAGAAAGTGTGTCCGTGTGATGGTGAGCATGCTCGAGAGAGGATATTTTGATTTTTAGTAATGTGCGATTTTTACGCGCGATATTAATTCGTTTTAATTATTTATTAATTACAGTAAGTTAGTGTAATAATTTTACTGAACAAAAAAGTGCAGTAATTTATAATTGGGGTAATTTAGCAAAATAATCGTGTTACTAAAAATGGATATTCGGGAAGAGACTTATTCTCCCATTCCAGGTGTTTCGGAATTAACGACTCCAACAAGACGCACGCCATCGACAGCAGAACATCCCCGGCTGAAGAAGACAAAGTTTCGCCGGCAGACTAAATCTATCCTTCACAATGTGTATAAATATTTCATACTTCTTGTGGACAATGATGGTGAAATTTTGTCATCTACATATACGCTGGTGAGAAAAGACTTGAAAAATATGGACGTACTTGATAATGATTAAACCAGAAACTGTAGTGATTTGTTACCGCAAAAAAGATCCATATTGCGAAAAAAATTAGGGAATGTACAGGATATTTGCGTTGCGGCTTGTGGTGTCGGTTTGAGAACTGTCCAGCGCGTGTGTCGTGAGGGAAAATCACCAACGTTTGTTTCTCCAAAGAAAAACGCGAAAAAATACATTTATCTAACAAAGCATAGCGACTTTGTCATGGACATTGTTTGGACAGTACTTATTTTTTATGACAGTGGTGAGTACCCTATCATGTATATTATTTCTATAAGGCATTTTTTTTTGTCACAAGCCTGTATCTTCCTTCATACTTAAACGAAATCAATAAATGAGGCATCATTTTAACGCTTATAGTCTTCACTTTGGTCACATCAAATTTTAAGAAATGAAGTTTTCGGAATTCGACCCTTAAAGGGCGAAAATGTCAATATTTCTAAAACGCTGTTTTCGGTGTTATGAGTCATTTATCTCCCTGGATACCTATCTGAAATAGTTTAATGAAGTATCATCTTAAAGATTAAGATCTCTGCTTTAGTGACGTCGTATATTAAGACAGAAATTTTTCCCAATTCGACCCTTAGAGGGCAAAAGTATCAATATTTTTGTGTCACGAGCGATTTATCTTCCTTAATATCTAACCGATATAGATAAATGAGGTATCATATTAAATAATAAGGTCACCACTGTGGTAACATTATATTTTAAGAAAGAAATTTTTCGTAATTCGACCCTTCAAGGGCAAAAATGTTAATTTTTCTAAATTGCGTTTTTTGTATCTCGAGTAATTTATCTCCCTGTATATATAACCAAAATCGATAAATGAAAAAGGATTATAAGGAGTAATGTCTCAGCTTTGGTGACATCATATTTTAAGAAATGAGTTTTTGGAATTCAACCCTTAAAGGGAAAAAGTATAAATGGTTCTACAACGAATTTTTGTATCACAAGCTATTTATCTCCCTTGATATCTAACTGATATAGATAAATGAGGTATCATACTAAAGACTAAAGTCTCCGCAGTGGTAACATATTTTAAGAAAGGAATTTTTCGTAATTCGACCCTTAAAGGGCAAAAAGTCAATATTTCTAAAATACGTTTTTTTGTGTTTCAAGTCATTTACCTCCCTGGATACCTAACCAAAATCGATAAATGAAGTGGGAGTATGAAGAGCAGGGCCGGCGTTAGGGGGGGGGGGGTAAGCGGGTCAAAAGTACCCGGGACCCGCCGGCTGATGGGGGGCCCGGTCACCGACTATAGGGGCCCTCAGGCTATGAAGCCAAGAATACGCCCATTGTCGCCTGGCCACTTTGTACAGCTAAAAAAAAAAAAAGGTCGCCCATTTTACCCCGGGCCCGAAATTTCTAGCGCCGGCCCTGATGAAGAGTAATCACTCAGCTTTGGTGACATCATATTCTACCTCACTATTCATCGCATTTTATTTGCGAAATTTTCGCACGGGTCGTCTAGTCTCAGAAAAATTAAGAAAAAGATTAGTAGAGAAGATAAATTTTACAGGATCTGCACGATCTGTAAGGCGTATATAGAACAATAACCGTTCAAATACAGGCGTCAGAATGATGGTAAGCGATTTTTGCTTGAGCGAAACCACAAAATGGCCTCTAGAATTTTTAAGGAACATGAACTCCCTACGTAGCTCAGGTGACACGCACCCTATTTTATACTTAGATGAAACTTGGGTAACTCAGAACAATTCTTTAAAAAATATCTGGCAGAATTCAAGCCAAGGTGGGGACCTAAAGATACCTGTCGGAAAAGGGGCTAGGCAGATTGTTTCGCATGTGGAGTCAGCAAAGACTGGCTTTCCCAGGAAAGCAAGTTGGTCTACAGATGCAGTAAAACCAACAGATCTGAAGATTATCACTCAGAAATTAATACGATGACGTTTAAAGACTGGTTTCTCAACAGGTTTGAATGTATTGGAGGAAGGTTCTATCATCGTCATGGACAACGACAAATATCACTCGGCCTGTTAAACCGAGCTCCAACAACCAAAACACCGAAAGCTGATGTAGCTGCTTGGCTAACAGAAAAGAAAATTTCCTATTGTCTACGGAGACGAGATCTGAGATGCTGGAGAAGGTCCGCATTTAATAAAGAAGAACCGATATATGAGTAGTATGTACTTGCAATTGAAAGAGGACATGAAGCAGTTCGCTTACCCCCTTATCATTGCCTGTATAATCCGATAGAGCTCATTTGGGCCCTTATCAAAAGAGAAGTGGCGGAGAAAAACCACACTTTTAAACTCGCCGATGTCGAACGTTTGCTGCATAAAGCCTTGGAAAACGTCACCATCGAACAGTGGCAGAAATGTGTTTACCATACCGAAAAATTGCAAAAAAGAAGATTTCGGAAAGGAAGTGGTCCGAAATAATGTAATCAAGCCTCTTATAATCAACCTCAACGAAGATTCAACGACAGAAGACGATATCAGCGAAGAATTGGAAGATGAAGAAGAAGGCGTTGATGGAGATGAATGATGTCAAGTAAGATATTTTAAAAAAATTTGGTTTTCTAATAATATTCATAATTACGATTTAACATTTTTATGTACTTATAAAATGGTTGATTTTTATTAATTGAAAATTGCAATGACCATGCTTTTTTTTCTACATATCTACGGCAATTTTAATTCTATAGTCAATTATGCAAGTTTTTCAGTGCAGAGGATAATAAAATAAAATTTTGATTTTAAATATAAATATACAAACTGAAAATAAGATTTAATACGTGCTTGTGGATTTTTAGCCACAAATAAGAGTATTTCAATAAGTTTACTTAGTCTATCGAGAATTTTGTTTCTGCGCATGTAATAGAATAATAAAGAACAGGTGTTTTGAAACCCTCAATTATATTAAATGCATCTGCACTAACATAATTTTCTTAATGAAATGACAAGCATCAATATTTTATCGCAAAATAGTGATTATAAATTATTTAAAACACAGTAAAAAAAATTACTACAAGTGTTACGCGCACGGTTTGCCAACGGCGTATTTGAGGTTACCCGGCAATAGATTTGGCCACAGCTATAGTTCCAAAATTACGATTGATTTTTGTTGCGACATAATAGTTTACTAGTATAATGTTACAGCAATAACGGGTCTAAACATCAAAAAAATATTCTAGCTTAGAAATTATTGTATATAGGATACAAACAATCTTAATTAAATTTTCTACTTTTATAATCATTAACATCGAATCCTGTGAAACGCTATGAAGTGATATCTGTACCTACAAACTGCAAGATGAATTCCCGAACCCAGTTATTCAAAGCATTATAATGTCAACAGATAGCGAATGGACCCGGAGAAGTAAAGTGTGACAAACGCACGAATAGCTTTAGACTGCGTGAAAAAATAAAGTTTCTTGTTCACTGTTTGGATTCTGTAGACATAATTCTGTCTCTACTACTTCTGACAACAACTGTTTTAAATTTCCAAAGGTTCTTCAGTTCATCTATCAAAAGAATACACGGAAATAACGCACACTCGCTAATAATACATGAGGTGATGAGTCCCGAATGTTCAAGCGCTTCTGGGCCGTTGACAGTTTCGTTTAGTGATTAACGATTCCTGAAATTTCAGTACCTGATCGTATTTTCACATAATACGTAAGGTTAAATATAACAGAAACAACTAATGTCTGTCCCATGTGTTGTGAAGACTAACAGTTTGGTTGATGGACATCTTTTTATATGAGTTGTCCAATTGCTCATGTATGTATTGTAATGAGTGTAAAGTGATTCACGGCAATGACCGACTAGACCTGCGGCCAACTGCGCACTTCCAAACCTCACAACACAATTCATCTACACGGGACAACGGAAAACTGAGCAATTAGAATCTCAGTTTGGACTTAATATGTGTGTGACCTATTATTCTGTCTCATCATTATCATAATACTTTATGGTTCCGTGTTGAATCGCGCTAAGAATCGTATACGCTGACTAGAACCAATTGTTCAGACGTTTTAGTACTATTTTATAATGAGCAGAAGCAATTTTTTGCTCCGAAAGCTACTTCCAATCTTTTGTAACAGCAACTGCAACGCCTAATTATTCCGGCTGCTCTTATTTAATAGTATCACAAATAGCTTTCTTTGTTTTTCTGCGCTATAAGTTTAACAATAGTAACATAGTTTTGATTGGTCAGTCAACATACTAAACACCACACACTACAGCCATTATAAAACGTAATAATCAATCTCCAAAAAAGAGAATAAAATCGCGTGAAAAAAGTATGGTAAATCAGTTGTGTCACAATGGAAAACAAGTGTGTCAGGAGTTGAGAGATGTGGCTGACAGATACGTAGTATCAATATGTAAGAGAGCAGTCAATCTTTTTAAAATAGAATGCAAGTACCCAAATGCTTGCAGGTAATTTTGAACTAGCATTAGCTCCTCTGACCTAGACGGTAAACCTCTGACGCGTCTTCAGTGACGAGCGATAATCTCCCAGAGTAAAAAAATAATAAATTTCCTGAACATCTTAATGAAATGACAGTTCTCTGTACTATGTTCTCCTAACTTGTGCATTTCAAGATTTTTAAAAAAACTTATCTTTGGATTTCTCACCTGGCATTATTTAAGGCTTAGTAATAGCGCAGGGCGAGAATGAAGAGAGCCGTCAGGTGGACGAGGCGGTGGGCGTGGTTGGAGGAGGACGGCGTTGGCCGCTATCGGACTGCGGCCTGACCCACTTTCCGAGTGATAACCTCGACCACACAAAGGCATCTACGTAGACTGCAAGTATTTTTCCTACGCCAAAGAAGAATAGCCACGCACGATAACGGTACACGACCCACCAAGCACTGCCACCGAACAAGTGAAAGGATTCCATCAGATTCTTCCACATACAGATAAGATTTGAAATATCTGAAGCGCTACCTCTATCGTCACCATGAGCTTTCAAAGTCAACTGACATTTGTGTGTAAACGTATCGTCATATTTTGCCTTAAATAACAATTCTTTAATTGAATTGTCAATTATAGAAACGACACAACAGAAAATTCACTAATGCTTCTGTCAACTAAAATCAACTTATTTGAGGAGATGAAAACATAGCAGACCTCAGTACCAAGCAGCCAAAGAGTTTTCAAAAAATTCTAAAACCAACTGCAACAAACGAAGCAGCATGGTTCAGTTTTATAAACCTTGCCCTATAGTAGCAGTCCGCTTTGCTTTTCAGCTGGAAACTTAAGACATTTAATATATAGAAGCATACACAAAACTGTAGCATAATACAAACAACTAGACATGCAAATTTAAAAGAACAAAATGAAGGTCTTGGAGTATCCGAATCCAGTAGCCCTGACCTCTTTAATTAAACCTATTAACCCGCAGCTTGCCTAAGCAGCAGAATTACGAAACTCTTTGGGCAGGCAACGGATGGGTGCGCCAGTTCACGGAGAATCCAACCACCTAAAGCCAAAGCACTAGATTAAGACCAGGTCCTACCGCATATTATAGCCACACATTGTGTGAGATGGAAGAGTTTATTACATGGATATGACCTCAATCTACGCTTGCTTCCAGTGAAACGTTTTCGGTAAGTAATTTTAGCCAAATTATGGATTGTGCATACAGAGTGAAAGAAACTGGAAAAAGTGTTAGGAAGTCTTTGTTGTGTGAATGAATAAAGAGGGCAACTGACAGCAATTATTTCTTATTATCTATTATAGATTAAAAGCAAGAATGAGCAAGTATCAACAAGATTTACACTTATCCCGTGTGTCGTCCATAAAACGCCATTCTATTTTTTCTATCAGTGTTTCGACTGGCCTTCTATAATCTCAACATACCCATTAAAACCTATGTCCACAATTACCTGTTCCTCATATTCTATTCTTTATCTTTCCTTCGATAACATTCTGCACCCATCATTCTTTTTTCCCCATTTTTTCGCCTTTTGGGTGGGAAAGGAACAGGGACTAGCAAAGGGAAGAAATTTGGCTGTAACCTTTGGAAGGAACCCTACCGACGTTCGCCTGGAGTGATTTCGGGAACGCATGAAAAATCCAAATCGGGGCGACTAAACTGGGATTCGAAACCGGCAGAAAGCAAGGCCGGCGCGTTACCACTCACCACGTGTTTGGAGCACCAACAATTTCATCCCCGTTCCGTCTCTTCTTTCTGTGAGACACTTACCACAAACTTCTTTCCTCGCCCATCATTTGAAAAACAGTTTCATTTCGTATCTTATCGGAGCACTTCATTTTCAGCATCTTTTTCAACACCTAATTTCAAATGTTTCAATTTTATTTTTTGTTATTCCTAAAATCTATTCTAAAGTCTTGTACCCGAAGTTGTGAAGTTATTAATTCTGTGAAATTGTGCTTTTGATCCGTAAAATTGGTGTGAAAGCATCATTGGTACAATATTGAAAGCTTGACCGTTGATAAAGACACGAAAAGCAGCCACTGAGAGCGCTGACCGCGGACACCTCTCTGTGCGGACCTTGGCTCGACCGGTTTATTAAACGGCGAACACGGAAATCGTAGGACCGCAGTGTTGCCGGATCCGTGATATGTTCCTTCCTGTGTAAAGGTCAACTTTTTATAATAGCTACAATCGTGGCAGTATCTCTCAGAAATCAAATCAAATTTTAAAAGTTGCGCAGCAATCAATTTCTGAAACCGATATTCATTTACTGAAATCTCAAAAAACAAAAAAAGACCCAACCACCAATTGGAAATCTAGTATCGCCGGGAGTGAGAATTTTCCTGCTTTTACAGCAATCCAGGCGACTGTTGCTGTCATTTTCCCGTTTACTTGTTTTACTGCATGGAAAACACTGTATTAAAAATAATTCTCACGCTGAGCAAAGAGAAGGACTTGAGAAGTGCATCGTGGGCACTGGGCAGCGCAGCCGCTGTCCACGTGACCCCCACGAGGCTGCTGACGAGCGCCGCTTCCCGGAACGGACGCTGAGCTCACGGCGGAAACTCACGCGAATATCTTACACGGGGTTTATACTTTAGCGCGCTTAAATATTACAATTTAGTTTCCGTAATTTTTGAGTAACTGCTGCCGCACTGTGTTCACCTGCTGCATACCACAGTCCACATCTTTTTTCTTAATATAATTTGCAAATTAGTATCATTTGCCTCCCGCCTACCTCATTTATTTTGTACCGAATACCTAATGCGCCTAGTAACCAGAAGAAACTCTTGTGGCTAGAATAGACTTAAGTCATGGATTCAACACTTTAATGGAAAAAATTTTTGTGCTTCGATTTTTACACCTCATAAAGGTCGAAGTCATCAGAGTTGGGAGCAGATTGAGGACAAGGAACGGGACGGGAAGGAATTCAGTCGCGGCCTTCTGAAGAATCCATCCCGGGATTCACCTGCAGTGATTAAAGAAAATCACTGAAAACAGGAATCTGGATGGCTGAGAAGGGATTTAACACAGTCAGCGTTTCCGGTCACCCGCCAAGCTCGGAGGAACTTGAACACGATTCACTTAGGAGAAGGGAGACCGGTTCAACTTGTCAATGACAAAACGAAATATTTCTCTACTAACTCCACTTCTTGCGGAGCATTCGGTAGACGAAACTCGAAACGTACCTTACCTAGACATATCTGAAAACAATTACTTAGTTTTGTAGCAAGGAGTTTCAATTGCAGATAGCTAAAATAGAGAAATTCTGAGAAATTCTCAAACATCTTTAACAGTCTCTGTAGCAGATTTCATTTACATTACCTGATAAACATCACTTACATAAAATATATTTTACAAATTCCACATTTTAGCGCAAAAATCTCCTCAATACACCAATGTCACTTAAAAGTAGTGGAAAAATTAATTGAAAAGCCCAAATAAGAAAATAAAAGCATTTTCTTCCGATAATATGATGGCATAAGGGAGGCTATACAGTGAGCAATATGATGTAGCGTATACTGGTCACCAGTAATGAGTTATATGTAATTTCTGATCTGCAGCGAGGCCGTACGTTTATTATCGTGCTCAATGAAAGCGCAGTAAACTTTAATGCCTCAAGGTCGTCTGCTTAACTGCTAAGACGCTTGTACGCAGTTTGCTGCAAACGCTTTCTCTCCACTTAATGACGTATTAAATTGCGTCAAATAACTGACATTGTATACTAAATGGAGAGGACAAAATGTTGTATAAATGAAGCTATACGCCCACTCTTACTACATCGTTAATTCCAAATAGATGTAAGCGTTATCTATGTTTACTGCACGCAAAACTGAAGTTATTAAATCGCTAACAAAATACATGCATCATGTATATACAAGCAGTTTTCGTTTAACCATATAGTTACCGCTTCATCAGGTGTGCTGTTCTACTAATTTTATCCCGTAGCACCTTTATCATTTTGTCTCTATCGAACATTAGTCCGCAAAACAGTTGTAGACTAAAAAAGCAGAATGAGCATGACACAGCAACAACTAACAGCAAATGAGCGTGCTGAACGTGCAAAAACAAAAACGAACCAACGCAATCTCTTGCAGAAATACCATTGTACCAAAGACCACAGGGAAAAAAATTATAAATCATTGCCATTTGATCGCATAAAGCACATTTCATTTTGTGATAGGTATCAATGGACATATATTGGAGTTTTAGCAATGAAGTATCATATCACACAATTGTGCTCACCTTAAAGGCAGAAAGAAAGCCAAGGAGAAGATTAAGGGATAAATAAAATTGCGTATAAGTTTTTAAAGAAAAAAGTCAGTTATAAAATTTAAAGACGATAACACAGAAACAACCAGTACTACAGGTGCAATGTAAGCTTGCGTAGCAGATGGGATGGAGTTTGCGAAGTATGAAAGAGGATTACTAAGCGCGATCTGACAAAAACTAATGAACTGTTCTGTCCACTGCAAGCCGAGCTGTTACCAATAATGAAACGCCTCTTATCGGCGATGTTATTGCATTTATCGCGGTTTGGAGATAACACAACAAAATTAATCGAACTTTGCTTTCCATCGCGAACGATCCCGCCTGGGAATCGCAGCAGATGCTATTTCAGCTTCTTATGTCATAAGTTTACTTCGAATTTTTATTTTTCTTAGTAGAACTGAAAAAAATTATCTTTAACGGAAGGGTTCTTAACTTACGCTGTAAACTGATAAATTTAAGATCGCAGCGGATTTATTATTATTATTATTCACAATCAATTTGAGGTTGTACTAAACAGTCATTTTTCTGCGATTTTGGTTTTATAATACTTTAATTCGAACGTGACTTTATGTGTTTTGCAACAACAGATAAAGTTTCACGGCCTGTCGGTGATGAGATCATTAGAGACGATGGAAGGAAATCGGCCATGGACTTTGTGAAGGAACTAACCGGCCTGAAGTGATTTTGGATGAATGGAACCTACAACCTCCCGAATGCCAAGCCCGAATGTTTCCACTCATGCATCAGGTTTAACTTAAAGTATTAGTCTGGTTTACAGTTAGTTACGTCATACAGTATCGAATTCACAGTTACATATCGCGCATTTATTTTTTTTAGAATGTTTATAATAAATCCAGTATATGCCACAAACCGGAACTTGAGATACGTCACCAAACTGAAGTTGCGCTAAAGGTATATAAAATTCGTTATTTTTTCTGCTTATTCATCAGTATGAACATTAATTTTTATTTCCAGATAGGAAGCCAACAGATCTTATATCATTTTCGTAAGAACCTTATTGTTAAGGAGGCCAAACGAATTCAGTGTGGGAGATTAGAATTTCTAAATACAAGATAGGTTTTAATACTGCTGTAACTGTTAGACTTGATGAGCTACTGGTAAACCACTGTATACTTCTTTTTTTCCTGCAAACAGAAGACCATAAGTGAGTGTGCAACCCAAGAGGACAACACCGCCACTCGTCCAATGTACGACAAGAAGTTGCCCATAAGAAGTTTTACATTCAGATTTCTCCACAATTATGCCATACGTCGAATAAGATTGCAGATAGAAAAACTACACATTACAATTAGATCAGGTATTCGTGAACAAACACAGATTTCCTTGGCGTTTGCACGGTTTCAAAAGACTAATTATTGGGAAGGGAAGAAACGTAGACATGAATCTATGCATCATGTTAAACTGTATTTTGGGGTGGAACTAGCATACGCTTTAATGATTAAGCGGAACCGTGACCACGATGCAGTTTTCAATTCGCTTTCTCAGTGCACCACGCCTGGCGGGTGACCGGTTAAAGCCGGAGCCTGTCTTTTAGGAGGACGTGGTTTGGTATCCTGGTCCGGCCGTCGAGACAGGATTTTTCGTAGTTTTCCGAAACTGCTCCTGGCGAATTCCCACAGAGGTTATGGCCAAATTGCTTCCCGTTCCTTACCTCGGATCTTTTACCGGTTCTAATTACCTCGATATCGACGAGCTATAAAGCATTAATTCGAAACATAAAAAGAAATTTAAAAATTTTCAAGGGTGTAGAGCTGTCTCGATTTAAACCAGGGCAAGTAGGATGAGTGCAAACAGACTTTTTTCGTAACATGATGAATCTTACCGA
This sequence comes from Vandiemenella viatica, assembly GCA_031002005.1. NCBI lineage: Eukaryota > Metazoa > Arthropoda > Insecta > Orthoptera > Morabidae > Vandiemenella > Vandiemenella viatica. Next base: position 328,410,924 of record JARYHS010013630.1, on the reverse strand, counting down.
TGCAAGATCACAAGTTTCTTTTTGTAATTCTACGAAGCTTCTGATACAGTACCCCACAATCCTTAACAAATATTAGAGTGTGCGGAGTATAGTAACAGATATGATTCCTCAAGTGTTTGGTAGCAACACGTCGCCATAAAGAACGAGGAGTCTTCTCTTCCAGAAGTTAAATCCAGCCTACGGTGGAGAAACGTAATAGATCCCTTTCTATTTGCGATTTTTAATAACGGTCTTGGGAGCAATGTTAATAACCGTTCAAGAATAGTGATGACGTATTTATCAAGAGGAAAGTAAAGAGTTGTGATTATTTTTTACAGTTACGTGTGTGGCCACCTGTGGCTCTCACGCACACCTGTTGGTCTACCTCTGCGTGACGCACGCCGCACAATGCCCAGCAGCCACTGTTTTAGCACTCCTCGACGAGGAGGGGAATGTACGCACACGCGTTCGGAAATGGACTGCGTGCCGATGAAGGTGATTACGTGAGCAGCTTTTATTTGAAACAAACGCAGGTCCTGGCTACCGTTTTCCGCTCACATACTGCAATTCCCGTCTGACGCAACTATTTTTTTTTTAACTCTCCTTTTACGTTACCGCCACTTACAAAGCCACAATACAGGGAAAATAAAAACTGAAATACAATCTGACCGCTTCAGGCATACTTCAAACAGCTGTACTCCCCAGTTATTACGTCAAGCACGATGTAACCGAAGTAAAAAGTGATACACGATTGAGCTCGATTTTTACATTTAAGTAATGCTGGAATTGTTGAGTAATTCAGTAGGTACGTCAGTATTTTTTAACTTCTTTCCTTTTTACTCCCGAGTGACACTTTAGTGGTGCACTCTTGCGCTTGAACCTGATACCGCCGACCTTGAGCAGCAGGGCAGCTGCAGGGGTGGTGGGGTCAGACCCAAGGGGTTGTCCGGGAGGCTGGCCTTTTGTCTCCGTCCGCCAACTGACCACCACAGCCCCCTCACAAAGAAAACTAAACGGGAGAGGTTTGGCAACGCGGGACTAAGGGAGCGGCTTCTTTAAGAACACAAGTGACGGATGCCTAATGACCTTCGACTGGCTCAAATTCAATGTGGTAGTTCATATCAGACAATAGTGAGAAGTCTTCTTGGTCTTTCCACTGGTCTATTGCCCGTCATCCTTTTTTCCAAATAAGCTTTTGGTAGTCTTGTACTCTTCATTCTTTTAACATGCCCAAACCATTTAAGTCTAGATGACCTATCGATTCTTTTAACTGTAGGTTTGATCTAATCTCATCATTCTTTATATGAACAATTATCATTTTCTGGAGGGCAGTTCTAGAAACTCCATTTCACAGGATTGGATCTTGCTAAGGTCCTTTGATGTTCCAAACCTTAAATCACCACCACTGGTGGCATGCAAAGTGTAAAAAGATCACTCCCAATAACTCGAGAATTTGAAAAGCAAGGAAAAAGCTAGGACCTCTACATTCTTACTCCAGAATGTCGGCGGCAGAACTAACTATTGCAATATTTTTTGACATTTATTAAAATATTTTTAACAGACTGTGTGTATACCGTAATACGATGGTGCCGATTGTTCTTGTGGTAAATATATTTTCGTTTCAGCCTTATGAAACCTTTAGCGATTTTAGAACACAAAAAAGAAAAAAATATCCGATTCAAATTCTTGGTGTTTACACGAGTCACTTGCACATCTACATATCAAACTTCAAACAAATATTGAAAAATAAATACTTCTAACTCGCTGCAGACTTACAATTTTCGATAATTATACTTCTAATGTTTCGAAACCACACACACTCCTAATGAAGGTCAAAATGGCGCTATTGCACTTACAGCAACTTTCAACGATTCGGCCTGTGTTGCAGGTATGCTTGAATAAGTTTTTCAGATAATTTTTCATAATCAGCTACTCGAGTGCTTGGAATTACCATCTTTCAGCTTTTAATCAAAGAAAACTCTAGGCTTGAGAAGGTTGGTACCCGCCTACATAAAAGGAGAGAAACATTCTCCCATCTGTGTGATACCACAAAACTCGATCCACCGATTCGCAAACAGCTTGTACAGCATAAAACGACGTTTGCACTCTTCACTGTTATACGATCCTCAATGGTCTCAAAGTATCCTAAGACATTACTAAAACCCCTTACATATTTTGAGCGATATCGCTCTAGCCCAACATGGACGCCAAAATTTTATGTTTATCTTTTATTTGACAATATTTATTGTTTGAAGAATATGAGGCAAGTAAGTAGACTTAAATCTACAATTTAAAACAAACCAACTACGCTAAATACAGACAAATCGACTGGCTGCAGCACTAAATAAAGTTTCTATCACACTGAGAAACCGAAATTCCGTAATGACACGATTATTCCAATATTTTAAAATCTGATTCGCGGAACTGAATAAAGGAAATAAGCCCCTTATGGCAAACTAGCAGTAGCATACGTAAAGCATTGTTACACTGAAGGTATCAAACATTTTATAAATTACTGAGCAATGTAATTAGTGGCAAAAATAACTTATCAATTTTGTGTGCGGTGTTCTAATTTTTTTGTTTTTTTGCTTATGACTTTTTGCCTTATCAACGGTTGAGTCAGTAGAGGCTGGATTATGGTGGGGACAATAAACGGGAAGTAATTCGGCCACGGAATTTTGGAAGGAACCATCGCAGCATTTGACTCTAGTGAAACCAGGAAATCATGGAAAATCGAAATTTGGATGGTCGGAGGGAGATTCGAAGCTGCGTCCTCCCGAATGCCAGGCGCGAGTGAGTTACATGTTCCGTTTCTAATTAAATAGTAGATAGCCGCGCGAGTCGCCTACAAATATTTGCTTCCACTGGATCGTGACTTGGTCCACATCAGCGATGCTGGCAGCTAATTACTTTAAAAGCGGAAGCAGCGTAGCTTACACACCTGAAGTCACTGCGAGCAGCCATTACTGTCTTAATTGACGGAAAACGGCAAAAACAGGATCGGCTCCAGGCGAACTTGGGAGCGGGCTCCGTTAAATCGGATGATTCCGTCCAGAAAGTCCGCACCGCACCGCTGACTTAATTTGTGCTGCAGGTTTCCTCCGAAGGGTAACAACTTATCCTGCTCATCATTAGGAGGGTAGGATGTTGGGCAGTTAACACTAATTATCCTGAGGAATTAGGACGGACTAATGGACTGGGTGTCGAATATATTAGAGGGAGCTAGCTGTGCGTTGCTCAAACCAACTCCACTGTGAACGGCGCCTGCAGTATTCTGCCCTCTGCGTGCATTACTACTCGAATTTTAACAAACTAAATTAGCTTTCTCATTACTGTTCCAACGGTGCAGAATGAACGTAACTTTCACACTCCGTATTACAAATTGAGGGGTAATCAAACGGAGAAGAGACGGCCTTGAACAGATCTGCCTGCAAAGAAAGAATAAGCCGAATGTTTCCAACCCTGGCAGATATGCCCGAGGAGGGGCTAAGGATTCCATTTTGCAGGTATACATTCATCCCTAAAGTATTTTAGAAAGAAGGATATACCTACTTTTAAAGCCGTAGCGTTAGATATAACATGAGAGTTTCTTGTTTCGGCGACGAGTACATATTCTTCCGGAGATTGCTGTAAGAATGAAAGACTATAACCTTATCTGACACTTCCAGCTGCGATTTCAATGTGCTATAGTTTTAAGTAAGTGAACACCAATACTAGGAGCCCAGATCGCGTTAATAACGGTCTAGCCACTGGAATCCTCGTTTAATCTCCTTTCTGCCTCGCTAGTTAAGATACGAATTTTTACGCGGTCACATTATGAATTATCGTAAAAATTTGATATTTATCTTACCCGAATCCTAGTTCCTGAATCTTTAAATTAATACAGAAAATTTGTAAAATTTTATTATAATCAATAAGAAAACTTTCCTCTGTTTCTAGTAATAATGTACCGGTAAGAATACTTACAAAAAAACTTCTTAATTTAATTCAACATAGCAGAGAAATTGTGCAGTTTCTTTCATAATAGTGGCGATTACATACATCACATGCAGTGGCTATAACACAGCCAGATTCCAAAGCGTTATCTTTCACTGCAACCAAAAAATTATGTACATATAATACACAGTTTACTACCTACATAGGGATATTACAAATAAAAAATACGGAATAACAAAACTCTTAATAATGTCTATGCACAGAAATATGAAAGACGTGGGGATCACACCTGAAGATATCAGCGTAATATTCCCTCAAGAAAAAGCTTGAAACAAGTCCGGGATTCCAAGAAAAGCCGAAGCTACTAGCAGGCAGAAATAGGGAAAAAAAGCAACGAAAAAGAATTCGGGAACACTTGGCAAAGTTAAAGCCTAACGAAGAAAATAGAAAAAATAACGTAGCCAATAGCTGGACGAAAAGAGAGGGGGGGGGGGGGCAGGGGTACAGGTGGAGACCCACAATCAGCACGCTGAGGTGCGAGTTGAGAGTATTGCTTTATGAAAGGAGCTGCATCAAATACATCATGTAGTATATTTATGTCTCAGTTTTCAGTCAAGCATCATTACATCTTTGGATAAAATTCACATAAATAAAGCTGGGAGCTTGCATCAAATAAGAGTAGGCTATAAGTAATACATATTACCTTTGATTTGCTAATGCCTACGCTATTCATAATTTCTCGTGTCCTCGTCCCAACAGCCAACCATTTTTATGTGTTTTACAGGTACCGATTTATCATGACCACAAATTTTATTTTATTCTGTTTTCGAATGGTATCTTGTGATACCTACGCGAATAAGTAATGTGCTTAAAAAATGACGTAACATAGTTTGATAAAGAGGCCTAATATTACTGTATTACCAAGTTATATCAAAATAAAATATAGCAACACCAAAGAATTATTCTAATAACGTCAAAAATGACACGTCGCAGCATGAACAACGTCCAATCGATTAGTAAGAGAAGAGAATAAGACTTTACTAAAATTTAGTCCATTTTCTTTGCAAGTGACAAGCGGTAAGTCGTTCGTTAAAGTACCGACCGTAAATCCATACACACTGTCAACATACGCGGGAGCACCATTGTTCTTCAGACAATACTGCTTAATGAAGCTACACGTGTTTATGAGCACGTCAACCTGCAGCGTCAAGGAGAGGGCATGAATATCGTTCAAACTTCACGATCCGTTCACCGTAAGGCAGTCATTACCCAAAAATAAAATATAAACAGGCGTTTTTCCATTTGATAAGAATGTTATCGGCAGTCAACAAAATGTTTACAATTCGTTTATATAGCTCTCTTTAATTAAGGGAATATAAAAAGCTCCAATGGCGGTAGAACACGCGAAACCAGAAAATAATTGACATGTTGCAACAAATTATAAGAATCACAGTAAATTAATTTCAATTCCCCAACAAGGACATTCTCAATGTACGACAGTCCGTGTTTAAATTAAGCACACATTTACTCTAGATGTCTATAGCTGCAACTGGTTAGGGACCGTGCGCAAACTACGTGGCTCTGTCGAGGGGGGGAGGGGTTTCCGAGCCAGGCCACGTAGCTTTCCTTTCATTACATTTTTCACACTTAAAATGAGGAACAGAAATCACAACAGCATGTGAATATTTATTTCCCTCAGTTAATTATCTCCGTTTGTAATTTACAATTGTCTGACAAGAGAAAACGATATAAAATGTCTTCTGGAATCAAAAGGGAAAAAAGCTACGTACTACCTGGGGGGGGAGAGGCAAAAGTCACGTGGGGGGGGGGAGGGGGGTTCACAGGAGGCCAAAATGGAGCTACGAGGTTTATGCACGCTCCCTTAGCACAGCCGCAGTCGTTTATATGGACACCTGCTTTACTATACATGCTCTGTCGATATTTAAATACAGAACGTACAGTTTTTTAAAAGTGCTTCTAGGTCTGCAGATTCATTTCCTTCTCATTTTTTTAAAAATTATCGTTTATAAAAAGTTTTCACACGTATCGTGCTGCTGACAATTTTTAAGAGAAGAAACACCTTCACAAAAAATAAAAAAGTACCCGTTCTCGTACTTGTCAATCTATTGTTAACAGGAGCCAAAAAAGTTTCCAACTCAACGAGATTTATATTCCCTGCAGTAAAAACCACTAAACCCTTTATCGTAGTTTAGATCCGTAAACAATCGAACGAATCCTAAACACGAAACCATCGACTCACCTTTTTTTATATCGTTTACACGACATAGTGGTAAAACAATTTCCTCACCTACACATCTCATTACAAAGGCATGCAAAATAATTGAGTCATTTGTATTTCTGGAGGAACGGGGGGGGGGGGGGTGTTAAAACAGAGGTAAGTACCTTGGCTTCTTGCTTTGAAGCGCAAACACAGCTTGTTTAATGCTGTTTTTCAACAGTCACTAACCGCCAAGTGACATGTGTTTCAGACAGATTTATAATACATAAATGATCTCACAGTATAATCTAATTAAAAAAAAAATGTTATGACCTCTCAAAATTTAATGAATCGTAATAATTAACATAATTAGATGGATATATTTAGCAATCGAGTTAAGTATCGTGATTCTAATGAGACGGCTTTTATTAGTCTGTATTAAGAGCGATAACGGTAATACAAGGAGACAAATGAAAGTTATCGATCCTGCTAAGAGTGTCATCTACATAGCTCTGGATAATCATTGTCGATAAAGTTCAACTCATGCCACTCTCCTTTGGCTGTAAATGTACAGAGGATACCTGAGGAAACTTATATGCAAGTGCAGCTATCTTAGGCCATGCTCTCCTAGGTAGCGCCATTGGAATCTGGGCGCCTGCGTTGGTGGTTTCAATTCAGTGTTGTGTCCTTTCTGGATAGAGTATAGGTATTCAAATTATGATATCCATTGTTCTACAGAAAAAAGTTAAAAGACGGAAAAATATGTTGCTCTGAGCTAGTTGTGTAACCTGTAACTTTATAGGTCTTTAATGGAAGATAATATTTCATAAATTTATTAGTGTATTTATCCACAATTAGTTTAAAAATTTCCGAATGAATAAACACAATTTATAATAAAAATACATACGATAAATTTGTTGTATGACCCTGTGTCAGCAGTATATGAATACGTGGTATAGATAATTAGAAAAGGTGGCACCTTCTATAATATTGTCAGTCGGAAATTAAAACCATTTATATGTAGAACCTGAAAAGAAACATGTTTATTTTGGAAGCCTATACACGGATCTAATATTAAACGATTTCATAATTAATAGCATCATCACCCATGTATACTTCAGAGGATTTTGGTCGAGTTCGAAAATCTACATGCATGTAGCAGTGTTAGCCGGCTAACTCCAAACGATCGTTCGACCGTCACATTACAAGAGTTTCGGTTTGACGCGAATTCGGTTTTCATCTTAACCAACCCGGTAATACTATCGGACTGAAGGACTTTTAGTTTTACATAGAATCAAGCCACCGAGCTTCTAGCATATTTCGCACTAACAAAGGAAACCTTCGTTAAAGGTAATCGTAAGTTTAAGCTATTGGCTGGAGAACGGTGACGTCATGCGCCAGCCTTTGCTCGCTCATTAACAACGACGAGAGATATTTGAAGAAATTCGAGGTTTTGAGCACAACGTAATAGCTATGCAACTGCTATGAAATTAATTGCCATAATATATTAAGTTTGCTTTTCGTAGCATTTTACAGTTTAAAAAAATCAATAAACCTAACTGCTGAAAAAACGTGGAAAGCAATATAAAAATGCTTTAAGACGCTTACTCATGGCCTCTGCTGTAATCATGACTGCCAATTGTCATCCCGGCCTAAGCTAAAATTCAATTTAACTAAAACTTTCGCTAATTTTGCTGCTTGAACAAAATGTATACATTAGTGTTTATTTACTTTTTACATATTTTATCGACAAATTTCGTTAATGGTCTTTGTTCATGTCCGCTATACGTGAGTTATTAGGTTTTTTAATGGCCATGTAACCGAATCTAGTATTCCGGCAATTAATTTCTTCAGTGTTGCTTAGCTATTTACTAATCTCAGGCATTTATGCAGATTACATTATGAATATTTGCCCAGCCTATATAAAAAACAACATGATGCTTTCGAAGCAATTACGCACTCGTTTAAACAAATTCTTCAACTTTTAGGGTTAAATACATGTTTGTATTTCAGCAAGTGTCTGTTTCTTGACGTTTCTTCAACGCCAAGTCCCGTACACATACTTTTTATCTGTTCGTATAAAAGTACTAATTCCTTCCCTTATTGAACTATTTAACCTTTCATCTAAATGTTCTCTCATCGCCCATGAAAACAGAATTAGGAAATAATCACTATTGATAACGGTTCTATTTTCTTTTACCGCTGAAATACAGAAAGGTGTCAGTTTAATCAGTTTACAGAGGCTGCCTTGGAGAATTTATGGTCTTCAAAGTCGTGATATTACTAAAAGAAAAAAAAGAGTAAATAAAATAAAGATATATATTTTTAAGGAATTATCCCAAAACATAACTAAAGTGATGTCGGAAAATAACGCAAAACTGAAATTAGTACGAATGATGCCGTTTTTTAGCCATGTCCTACAAATTCTAGGCTTATGACGTAGGCCATATTTTACGGTATCTTCAGCCAATAACGGGGAATATCTAACAATTAAGTAAAGAGGATTTTTTTAGGAAAGAAAGGAATTTATTGAAATTTTTCGACCATGCCAAAAGAATAGCCATAAAGCTCTTTCAAACGGCAAAGAGGTACTAATTTAGTGCCCCCTCAAGAACCGACACAAAACCGAGAGTTCACCTGTAATGTTTACCATTATTTTCTTAGTCTAAAGAGTGTGTCTGAAGAATTAACCCAACTAGTACATGCGTATAGTCACCGGCTGCAGCATCCTGTGAGCATTTAAATTGGTAATGTGCTTGTGTATCATTCATGACACGCAGAGACGGCCACTTCAAAACACGGGTGCTATTTCCATAAACGGTAGTTATTAGCCTGGTTATTGTTCTTCTACCTGAATCGTTTGGGACTACTTACAATTTCAAACCATAGATATAGTTTTAACCTTGTTCTAGAAGTCCCGAAGTTTTTAAACGATGGTTTTAAAACTTGGCCTACAACAAACAAACCTACACAGCGATAACAGAAAATGTTACGCGCTTACAATAAATTCTCCTGAATTTGCAATATATATTTATCAAGCTACGATTCGTAACTATTGTCTACGTGCTGTCACGCTACAAAGAACTGCCATGCAGAGGAGTAGGGCGGCAAAACAGACGAAGCGAATCGCTCAGCAAAATAGAACTAGAAACTAATTAAAATTCTGACATCTACCAACTGAGCTCTTCGCTAGGTCCTATATTGACATCAGATCAAATTATGTCTCTCTGACCTTCATCCACGAATCTCAAGGCATAAAACCACTGCTTTCTCAAAAAACTTTTTTAGTTCCACATATGTCTACCAACGATGCAAGAGTTGCTGCTAGTTTTTAGAGGAGTCCTTTGTGGAAACAAAAGCCGACTAGAATCTCACATGCGTTCCTATCGGTTACAGTCTAGCATATTCTATGCTGCGAGATTTCCAGATCAGTCAGCAGTTTTGTTTTAAAATTCGTGGGTACATTCCGCGTTGTCAAATTCTCCATCAAAACGATTGCAAGAAACCCTCTTATCCTGCCTTTTTCTGCAATTCTTTACCTGTTTTCACTTGTTTTAGCATTCTTTAGTACGTTTAATGTTATAGCATCGTCTCCTGTAAACTGCAGAATCACGGCACATCGCTGCTAAATTCCACACGAAAAAATTAAATTTAAATGTTGGGAAGAAACGCAAAATTTCACAATAATACGGTATCACACAATTGTTAGGCAATGTTACAACTCGTAAAAAGACAAAGATCTCTAACCTTCTTGGTAGAATGAAACAGTCGAAAACTTTCTAACTGGTTACAACTGTAGCTGTTGGTTCAGGTGGAAGTCAGACTGATGTATGAAGCGTGCTGATCGAAGGTCAACTTATCATGCCAATATAACCAAAGCATAAGTGAGGAAAAGATAACGTGGTATATTGTGGGCTGTGTCCATCTTCATCCACAAAAGACTAATTGTATCAAGTGACCAAGCGTGCTAGATATGGTCCTTTTTTGGTACACTGGTCATTTCTATTCAAGTTTAGTGCTCACGAAAATCCATCACACAAATACAAACTAATCAGAGTGGCTGAAGTATACCCCACAGCACGAAGATCTATTGAAGCATCGAAACAGAAATTTGTAATCTAGGCTGCTAAGAACTCTGTGACCTCTCTGTGACCTCTCTATAGAAGCCTCCGGACAACGGTAAGTCCCGTAAAAAGCACAGTCCGGCATGGAGAGTGAGGTTTCACACGCCCAAGCAATTACCATATCGTCAAATGCTTGGCAATGTTGTACAAAGACAATAAGACGCGAGATGTTCTCAATTTACAATAGAAGTCAAGTTATTTTGTCTCACTTGGATTTTTTGCCTCTATAATGATATCTTCGTTGAAGAGCCATAAAGTTAGCCGAGTGGGAAATCAGCCAACTATTTAAAGTTTCTTAACAAACTTCTCTGAAGACACAAGAGGAAAGAAAGAATTCATACAAGCAACAATACATCACCTTATTTCCCCGATTTTATGTATCATGTTATAGTGTTACAAGTAGATTGGTGGGAGAAGTAGCTCATTAAGAATCCCAAAGTATAAAGACAGACTGGAAAATTCACGACTGACGTATTTCGGAATGACAGCAAACAAATATTGCTACCAGCAACATTCATATCTCGGAAATCGGAATGACCGCGAAAATAAGATAAGAGAAATCAGGGCCAGAACCCATTCATTTCTGTGCTCATTTTTTCCACGAGCGATTAGGGAATGGAATAGAAAGAATTTACCGGGCGAGTAAACTTAAAATCCGACAGGAGTAGCTTTCGATAAAGCGCTCCGACCATCCTGATCTGGATTTTCCATGATTTTACCAGATCACTCCAGGCGAATGCTGGGATGGTTCCTCACATTAGCCCATTGGCGTCTCCTGCTATATCCTGTATACCCCATCCAAACTATTACCCTTTCGGATAGATGTAATGCATCCTCCGACACACACTTCTAGTGAATCGTGGAGTAATAATAATAAAGACAGAGTTTCGTAAGTAGCTCTCCTCTGTACATTCTCGATGGTATCAATCAATCGCTATACGGATCCCATATGGCACAACAATATGTCACATCAGGATGTACAAGAGTTTTGCACGCTACTTTGTTTGGAGACACGATAGAATCATTAAATATTCGACCCATGAATTTTAGATTTCACTACTACCATTATGTGCTGATCCCACTTCGCGTCTATTTGTATTGTTGCACTTAACAACTTTTTTAAAAAAAATCCAAAGATTGAATAACTTGCTTTGTACTAATGGGAAAGTTTTTGTTATACGTATTACCACTAATTAATTGGAATTGAATTTAGTCTGCCATTTATAGCAGCAAGATGAATTAAGGAAGAGATGTGCACTTGATACTTTAGTCGGTGTGTCGCTGCTGGTGGGGGAGGCGCCATGCCGCCGCGCGCCAATTCCGCCCCTATTACTCAGTTAGCTGCTTAATTAGCGCAGCCTACACTGGAGGGGATTCGGACACAACACTCCAGCAAACAGGTCATCCAACTGCGCTCCATCCTCACATTTCTACTACATTGCATTTGACTATCGAAGTTGGAACTCATTGCTTTATCACCTGAAAAATGAACGTCATTTTCAGGTGAATGCATTGATTCTTAAACGCAGTTATTTTTATTTACGACACAGTCCCTCTTTAGAGTTACTAATAGTGGTAATTAACAACCTGTAGCGTGTTTGATTACCTGTTACAAGTCTTGATGGACTACTGTGTTCAAGTAGATGATTCGTGGAACATAAATGACATTTCTCGAACCTACAATACAATTGTAAGTATTATTCACACAAAAAGCAAATTCGGCAAATGAGTTGGGTTTAGTAAGTAACGAGCAACAAAACTTTCCAGACGTTTCCTTGCAATTCTTCTTAACGCATAAATAATATACGAATTCAGCAGCTACCAGTGCAACTGTAGTCCTTTCGTAGAAGCTGTGTGACGTTGATGCACCTTGAACGGTCAGCGATAACCTCTGGCGTGCAACTGAACATCCGCTATTGCAGCAAATACTGTCAACTATGAGGTAATAAGAGGATGGTCCGACAAGTTCTTAAAGTCGAGCACAGTATAGGAACAATGCACGGTGCCTCAAACGGATCTTGTAAATGTACTGTTCATCCTAACACAGAATAAGCAGTGACTCATTTCCACTTACATCATGCCCTACGCTGCGGAACTGAGTTACTGTAATTACCGTTTCATAAACAAAGATGTATGGCAAAATTACAAAATAATTTTACGTTTTCTCTTTATTACATTTTCATCTTTGTTCAAATGTTTCATTGCGATGGGCGAAAAATCACCGTGGTCTCTGGTAAGGAGTTTAACCAAATTGACAGGTAACAAATATGTTGGGTCGGTACAGTAAATAAATAGCATTAACGAATTCAAAAGACAATGCTCTTAACCAACCTAAAAAAAAACTCTGCAATTTACACGCTTAATTTTTATATTTTGACATTCAAACAGGAACCAACCAAGAAGGTGCCCATTACTCGCACCTCGAGGAGATTTCACTAACCAAAGTTTACACTGACAAAACTCGGAAAGAGTTTTTAAATACCTGCAGTCAACCGGGTAAAAAATTCTCCTCTATCAAATACGAGCCCAGTTTCGCAATCATTATCTGAGGGCGGGTTTAACTTACCGTTGTGTGCGGAGTGGCTTTTAAAGCGTGTCGACGGCGGAGCGGACTCCAAATTAAGGTGTCGGGGGAATCAATCCCGGATTAACGGCTACGGCGTGCGGCCGCCACTGGCCGTCGGCCAGCCAACAGAAATAGCAACACCCACCACACACCACTCAACTGCAAGCTCTTACTAATACGCTACATTCTCTATCACTATATCCTTCTTTGTTCTCAGCCTGTTTTGCCTGTTATAGTGTATGAAGTAGTTCTTCCTCACTTCTAATATCTGCTGTGCATATTAATTTTTTCTTAGTGTTACCATATGAAAGAAAGACAAATTCGAGAATTCGACGCAAGAAATTCGAGAAGTATGAGCCAAGTAGGTGTATGTGAAGTAAGAGAAAATTTATGATATAGAGCATTAAACAAGTAAACAATAAAATGATGCGGAACATATTCCTGGAGGCTAAATACGTGAATTATATTCTTTCTGTTTTCATAATCAAAACCAATCACATGCCAAAATAAAATAACATGAACCATAAGAGTTTATTACACAACAATAATCGAAGTGAGATTTGTACTTCCTGCACCCCACGGCATAACAGTCACTCAGAAACCATTAACACAACATGTAATAGTAAAGCTACGTGAACCCAGTACTGTGTCCACCCCTCAGAGACTCATGATGTGCTGCACATGAGGGTGCTCCGGTGGCTCAACACCTAAATTCGTCACAGGCTCGCATACGTGGCACGGTTTGAATAAATGTAGACAGAAGTTAGTTTCTGGGTCTCAGCAAATTATAAATGCCAGAGATTGTTGTAGTGAATCTGCCTTTTTAATATTTGAAAAAACGTGAATCTATATCGCTGGCTAACATATCACACATTTCAACCAATGATTAGAATCTGCAGAGTCAATTCCGTTTCTATGTTAATAACCATAAAACACATACACAACTAACTTAAAGTATACCAAATATTTTTGTGGCTCGAAGTATTTGTACTGCAAATTCTTTACGAAGGATGAAACAACGATTCCATAGACTTTTTCCTTTATTGCTCTGTTTTTATTCCTTACCGTGAATATAATGCTATAGTCTCTAACAGAGTCTTTGGCGTTAAACAGAATTAATTCCAAATTTCTTAATATTTATTGCTACTCTTCCCCTTCATTTTAAATGATTGAACGAAATGGACTCCTGAACTTAGAATAACCATTTCCTATTTTGAAAGTAATAGACAAACCACGTCCAAAAATCATTTGATATTTTTTTACACTGTTAAAAGCACGAAACAGTGTTATCACGAAATAAAAATATGCCTAATACCCCATCTCTATTTCACTGGTCATTCCATTAAATGCTTGGCTTATGAAGATACATCAATACTTTGGAGAGAAACGAAGGCTAAACACCTTCAATATGTGTTTTCTGCATTGTTGCTTTCAATGCAACCGTTTCTGGATGCTCATTTCTTTTTCTGCAGTACAAATTATTCATAAAGTTTCAGATGCTCCTCCATCAAATAGAAAATTAGCTAAGCAAATTCATAATAAGATGAAGAAAATTCATGGGAAGTACGTCTATCCTATGACGTATCATCTCAGTAGAGACGGCAATCTCTCACTGGCCACTCAACATTTTCTCGATGCACTTAGGAAGGAAGATTTTCTCACAAAGAAATGCCACAATGATAGAAAAATTAGAAGCTGCTGACCGAAGACAGAAGAAGCGTCATGTGATAGTCTTGGATCCATCACGAGTATCTTTCGAGGTGTGTCATGGCTGTTTCCTCCACCTCAAGCAGAATGGATGCTTAAGATTTTATCAACGACCTGGTCTCATTTGAGGAAAACGAGAAATCAGAAAACACCCATACTCACTGCTTCTAAAAGCAAACAGTGAATTTGCCACCACATCAACCACTGCTTTATACGGTATTACTGTGATCAAGTGTTGGTACAAAACGCGTCCATTACGAAATCTAGACCTGGAACGAACAAAATTTTATCCATACAGGAATTGCAGCGCCTACTTATATGACTATTATTTGATCCGAGGGATGACGTCATTTTAGACGCAGGAGCGTGATTTCAGACAAGTTTGTTGACTATGTTGAGGAGCAATTCTACCAAAGTGGAACACAGATAGTTGAAAAAATGAACAGAATAAACAAACCTAATAAAAAAAAAAAGACAAAAAACACCAACAAAACATCACCCACACAGAACCCACTAGGCAAATGAATCCACAACACAAATAGTTCATATACCAAAAACATAAATTATGCGGAAAATAACAAATGGTACTCTCTGACATATTCTAACAAATACACACCCAGAAACATTAACATTTTCAAGAAACAAGGCAGTAGCAATGCTCTTGCAAGAGACAGTACACAAACACTTAAAAACTCACCGGGACACAAATAACTGCCACAACATTCATCAACTAACAAGTTAAAAATGTGAGGTAATATGTGTACGATACTAACACGAAGATAGCTCCAAACCAGGTATGAAAGCACTAGAGCACAGTAACCATTCCACAGAAATTGTAATAGAAAATGATTATTCACAAACAGACATAAATAAAGACATCGAAATCTTCACAATCAACAATTACAGGCAAGACACTCACTCGACAGTAAAACTATCACATTTCGGTTTTGAGTAGTTGACTTAACGTTTTCACTCATTCCTAACAGAGCTTTACAAGCACCTCGTCGTCTCGTCGTCGAGGTAATTAGAGCAGGGAGAGCACTGGGCAGCAAGGAACTGGCAGGAATTCAGCCATGGCATTTTGAAGGAGCTATCTGAGCATTCGCATTTTAAGGAAACCATAGAAAACCGAAATCTGGGTGACCAGACAGGTGATAGAACCCGCTATTACCAGCCCCGGGCGTTAACGCCTTACTACACTTGATAGTATTCAGTCGTTTAAGTCTGATCCATAAAAGATAGACGAAAACAGTCGAGTTTTAGGTAGGAAGATTCGTCAAGTCTGTTCAATTATAACCATTGTTTTGTCTTATATCAAATATTTTCAACTTAGCAGAAAACTTATGACTGAAATTAAAAACGATTAAATTCAGTATAAGCTACATTCCTCTGGTTCCTTAGGGAATGCACTTATGTCAACAGTCGGCGTTTGCAGTCACAATTCGCACACCCACCTGACGTACTCCAGAGGACGGCAGGGGTCCAGCTGGTATTCTTTTTCAGGTAGATAATGTCAACATGTGTGTATTACGTAATCACATATTTTCTTATTATGTCCTACATAACCGCAATTACAAACCCAAATGAAATAAGAAGTAAACATTGAATATCCATTTCTAAGTGGGTGAAATCGTCCATTTTTTTTATTTTGCCATGTGCAGGCAGCTAGTGGAATATGCGACCTCACATTGAGCGACAAGTCGCTAACTGGCTATGTGTTGACCGTCATATTTAGCGGTTCCAGCCGTCAACAATCCAAGGACTACTAACACAGCACTCAGCTCTGTGGCCGTCATAAGCTGAGCAGGATGCCGTCGCTCCAACCACCATACAACATCTGATTTCATTGACAATTGTTTTAAATCGTTTCGTTCAATAAACTTGTGCAAAATTTTAAGCAACGTCATTCCCAAGGGTAGCTTTTCTAAACCAACGAAAAACATCAGTACGAAAAAAAAGATAAAATAACCCATATCTGATGAGAACTGGAAAAAAAAAAAAGTTACGGCTGACTACTCTTATTTACGCAAAATGCCTTCTCGTCGTGTTGGTGGCTGGGTA
This sequence comes from Vandiemenella viatica, assembly GCA_031002005.1. Taxonomy (NCBI): domain Eukaryota; kingdom Metazoa; phylum Arthropoda; class Insecta; order Orthoptera; family Morabidae; genus Vandiemenella; species Vandiemenella viatica. The sequence goes on along the minus strand of JARYHS010013630.1, from coordinate 328,394,333 downwards.
ACTGCACCTGGCGCTCGAAAATTGTTGGCTGGATTGATCCCAGCTGATATAACATGCACCGTCGCGTCGGTCAGGTCGGTCATGCAGTCAGGGTAGGAGGTGCTGGTGGCGATTAGTCCGTCGGATGTGGAAGTTAAACACGGTGTTTTCCCGTAAAACAGTCTAAAGCGTCAGTATCTGATGTCACCAGATACCTTCTTTCATCCTCACGAGCAACACACTGCAAACAGTATCAGACACAAGGAGGGCAGGAATTTCTAATCCGACGACTCAGAGATTGGATGGCTAAGAGGGAGTCTGGGACTCACGCAGTGGCGGATCTACGAATTTTCCGAGTCGGCGCAAAAACCAGAATGCCATCCCTTCGAACATGAATTTGCGGCCCGGGCAGCTCAGAACTTTAAAAAAAAAAAGTCACTGCCAGGCGAACTGATTTTTCCACCCCCCAGAAGGTTGCCGACCTGGGCAGTACAGCAGACACCAGGGATGTTGGGTCCGGTCAATGGGCACACCTGAGTTAACAATCGTAGCCAAGGGGGGCGTCCATTAATTACGTGAGGTAAAATAGGAGGGGGGTCGGAGTAATCTCACCATGGGGGAGAGGGAGGGGGAATTCGACGGAAATCTCACGTGAGGTTTTGAAATCCGTACAAGACAGTAGAGCTAAAAATAAAGTTTACAAATTACGCGGAAATCGACTTTAGGGGGTGGGGGTATAGCGACCATCGGAAGCATGAGAGATAAAAAAAGGCTCAAAAAACTACGAGGTTGATTGGCAAGAGGGTCCCTTCAAAAATCTCACGTCATTAATGGCCGCCCCCAACCACCCAGCATCCACCACCACCACCGCAGGAAGAGACTCTTCAGAACTACCCGCCATTACAGCGGGGATGGTGAGGCTAGGCACACTTCGACACACATGTGTGTGCCCGCGGGGAGCGACGGGGACGCGGCGCCTGCCACGGACCAGGCCGAAGAGGAAACCTGGCCGTATAGCTAGAGCCATCTCTGCTAGTCCCACGTGCGCACAGCCCCACCCGCCCCCGCACGGGACATGGCGGTAGCTGCAGCGACCGAGCGAAACGTGGGCCTACCTTTGGCGTACGTTCCCCCGCCGCCACCGCCAGCGCGAACGCCAACGACGAGCACCAGGTTCCATGTACACGTTCCACCGCACCCGACCGGCACTTCCACAAGGGCGCCACTGACGGGCACAGCGTCCCGCATACTTGTCCAAGCTTTGCAGAGCACCATTGTTGTGCGCATCACACCTAAGAATACGCCAAAGCGCGCGCGAGTGTCGCTGCCCCATCCGGTCAAATGAATATACACTCCCAGTCCCCACATAGTATTAGAAGACCTATTATGGCAGCAAATAGCTCAATACCGGCGGCAAGGGCAGCCGAAAGTTCCATGTTCACTGATCACCGGTCCCAGCGAGGATCAATCTTTACAATCTGGAGACGACCCCGGCCGTTACCAGATCACACCAGCTTACCAGCACCGTCCGTCGCCTCCCATGATGGTCGCGTCACCTCCTTGCACCTTAGGTCCTACTGCCGTGAGCAGCAGAAGAGGGACAAACCCTCTAATCCGCATCCATCGGTCTCATAGCCTAGGCGTTGGCAATGAGTGCTACCGGCGGGAGGGTTATACCACTCCACACCAGTATGACCCCAGTCTTCCGGAGACCAGGAACAAGCCCTGGGCAGTACAGCTGGAAAAAAAGGGTCGCCCCCTAAGAAATTTGCCATTTGCCACCCCTTCGAAAATAATTTCAGTAACCCCCTGAAGTTGCCGCCCGGGGAAAATGCCAGGTTCTCTCTCCCCTAGATCCGGCTCTGGCGTTACAGCAGAACATAATACATCGATTTCTCGCTAGTCGCGTATAGTTGTAAGGTTGGCTCGATAAATCGCCGAGTGTTTAAATTTTGTATCATCTTCAATTTGCAGTAAAAGTTATATGAAAGCATAGATTCGAACTCGGTGAAATATATACATACAGACGAGATCAGAATACAAAACTTACTTGCTAATTGTTTGTTCAAAACAAATGTTATTTTTATTTTAGTATTTCCAATAAATATCATCCATTTCCTTGACTTTTCATTCGAGCAAGGTATAGGAGAGGTCCTTATTGAGACACGTTACGGAGCAAGGAGTAGGAACAAAAATATTTCAAGAGCAGAGCTTTATAAAGCTATGGTTTCTTTTTTTTTCTTTTTTTTTTTTTTGTAACTGCTTTACGTCTCTTTTTAACATCGAGGTCTTTAGAGACGGGAAAGGATGGGGGGCAAGGAATGGGAAGGAATTCGGACGTGGCCTTTTGAAGGAAGCATCCCGGCATTTGCCTGGAGTGATTTGGGGAAACCATGGAAAACCCAAATCTGGATGCGCGGACGGGGATTCGAACCGCCGTCCTCCCGAATGCGAGGCGAGAACGCTAACCGTTACACCGCCCCGCTCGGTGCTATGGTTTCGTATCAGTTGGTGAATGCATCTGTAACTTGACGAAAAATGATTACACTGCTGATAATTCATGACATTTCAATAAAAGGCTTGGAAACCATTCAGGAGATACAATAGCTTTTGGCCCTCTGGGGTATCGCAGCTACGAAGTTAAGCGCCAAAACCATTGTAATTAATATTGCCTGGATGTAATCCGTAACCTCGCAGACCGTACGCAGAGACATAAAAACCATAATCAGGATGGCAGGTACAAAAATGGCAGGTTTTGAGCTTGATGCACTTCCTTGTTGTTTCGTGTTCTTATGTTTTAAACTTCTAAAGAGCAGCAACACTTTATTCTGATACTGCAATTCAGCCATGCAGATTGATGCACTGGTGGTGATGGCGCCCCGTGGCTGCGAGTGTTGCAATCCGCGGCACGCGCCAGCGCCAGCTAGCTACCTATTTATTTACCGGTCCACGTCGACGTCGGGCTAATTAAATGTTGACGCGATTGGAGCTGTGCCCAGCGTAGCAGTCAAGGCGAGGCGAGGCGATGGGCGGAGTAGCGGTTGTGGCGCCAAATAACTCACGCGCTAAGGCCACGCGTCTTCCGGAATGTCTGCGCTGCGCCGCGCCTACGGCCATGCTAGCAAATTCGAAATCTTGCTAAAATTTATTTAAACGGTATTTGATATTGATTTGCACCTTATCTCTAGACATATAAATCGGCAATCGAGCTACATTTGTCTATCCCTTTGTTAGGGGGCGTCCATAAATTACGTTAGGTGAAATGGGGGCCGGCGAAATCTCACCAAGAAGGCTGAGGGGGGGGGGGGTCAACGGAAATCTCACGTGAGGTTTTGGAAATTTTTGTTGGGCTGTAGAGGTAAAAAAAAAAAGTCGGTTTTAGGGAGGTATTTCGTCGAAAAGTGAGGATGTAACCGGCTTGGAGGGTAAGACCTTAAAAAAAAAAAAAAAGTCTGAAAAAGTTGCGAGGGCGATCTCTAGAGGAGGGGTCTCACGGGACCAGAACTCACCAGAGAGGGAGGGGGGGGGGGGTGTACGGAAATCCGGAAAAACACCTCACGTAATTTATGGATGCCCCCTTAGCCCATCACTACCGAACCTATGTTTATGTGGTTTCACAGTTTGAAAGCTAAAAATGTGCGATTTATCTTATCTCATTACGTGACCAGCAGATGGAGCAAGAAGTGATCTGTTAGAAACTAGAACAGAAGTGCCACAGATCAGTTTGCATTTAACATAAACACTCCTTTCTTAGCCCCAAAAGATACCCATCAATGATAACACATCACACTCTTCTGATTTTGTTAATATTCTTTTTGACTACGTAACTTTGAACATTGATTTCTTCCATTTACTGAAATTACGTTAGAATACACGGAAAACATATCAAACCACTACATCAGAAATTAATACTCCAATAAGTTATAATATTTACTTTATGGAAAAGGTTGAGCCGATACCACATTACAAACATCAGATAGAATCCTATCCAAAAATTCCTGCTTAATACGATGGAATTTACGTGGAATAATTTCTTTTCGTATTAAAATGTCTAGTTTCCGCATAGATAACTGAACGTTTCTTCAGTTACAATATACAAAAAAGGAAAAATCAAAACTTTCTGATAGTTCGATAAACAGCGGAAATAAAGTACCGAAAAAAACGATACTACTTACATGAAATAATAAAGTAAATAGGTAAATGCATCACGCCCCACGCCTTGGTCCGCGCGGGTGCTCGGATTTCACATATTCTGGCCGTATGTCCCAAGTAAATGGCCTTACACTAATGGAAGGTCATCTTACACATTCCTGAAACGGCTTATTTTCAGCTTCATTTCTGTTAAACTGTTTATAGATGCTGATGTTAGTTCTGAAATCTATATTTATTCCCATTATTTGAAAATATTACTGATCTTGTATGTGTTTGTATTCAAGTAGATCATTGCGTGCCACTGCCGGTTATACATGAGTATGGTTTAGAAATAAGAAACACAACTATCTACCACAAAAAGACACAACCAATAATAATAATAAACCAAACACACAGAACTAAGCACAGAGACATATTTAAAAGCGCGCCACCCGCCGAATAAAATCAGAAGCCAAACGATAAACAAACCTGCCAGTCAGCGATGTACAACACAGTAAACAAATGTAAGCCATCAGAAATCAACAAACTACAGTGCAGTGAAAGTGCTACGAAATTACTCATAAAGATGCAACTAACACCTGTAATGCAAACTGCTATTACAGATACAACTGATGGTGAAACACTGTTCTATTACAACCCAATGTGAGCAGTTAAAATGTAAGTCAGCTTATATCTGTATATATCACAAATTTTCATGTGTAAATTGTAACACAGAACAAATTTAATTAACAGACAGAAACGCCGAAGATGCTACAGAGAATGAAGTGAAACGCGTTCGGAAAATAAAAAGAGCATATTCAATTGCACTGGCGTGACAATTATTCATAAAAAAAATTCATTTATTGAGCTCTGTTATGTACTTTTCTCTGGAGAGGGTATCTCATTCATTCTGTGAACATATACCTGAGAGTTACCCGTGTTTTGATTGAACCGTGGTTGGACGTAGCACGTATAATTATGTCTGTAGCGGTTGGTTTTCAGTGGGTATTGAATCTATGTTCATTGTTTAAACTGTTAATTGCTATGTCATCGCAAATTCATCGATTCATTGTTATGGTTCATCCCGTAGGCAGATTATATCATCCACGAATCTATGAATTCCACAACAACAAATATCAACTTCACGATCGGAAAAGTCATGATAACGTAATGCAAGAGAAGAAGAAAAAAATACCACAAGAAATGTTATTAGGAAAGCAGCTAACAAAATAGTCCTAAAAATTAACATGCGATAAACTGAACTTAAACGCTATGGAATGTCTTTGTTATATATATAATATTCACCAGTCTTGTAAGAAATTGCAATAGAAAAATATAATTTCTGACCAGTCTATTATCATCATGCAAATAAAAACGACAGAAAAGTAACATCTGTTCGTTCTATTTAATAAGATACTTGAGATAAATTTCTACAATATTGTAAATGTCTTCTGATCAAAATAACGATAAAATTTAACTCTATTCTGGAACCTGAATTTTTTTCTGTACTAAATTACATAAGCAGACATTTTAACCGTAAGAGACTTCCTATATATTCCAATGAATTTCAATTTTTAAATTTAAATTTTTAATGGTTTATGAAATATGTTCTTAAGCGTTCCTCTAGAAATGATTAAATATAAGGGAGCAAAGCTACATACATGTTACACTGAGCGGATGATAAAGGTGATTGTATCAAGAGTGAAGACATAACTATTTTCATGAAAAGCAGTTAACTAGACAGTGTCGTCATGGCACTGTTCAGTTGATTGATACGTCTGAGCAACAGGCAGCCGGACACGTGGGTCTGTCCGCCAGCATTTGGTGTCACGGCCGGGCTGCTAGATTTCTCTACTGGGCCATCACCAACTCTGTAGGCTCTCCACGCCCGAATTGCATTCAAACGAGACAACTCATTGATCTTGGCGACATCAAAACTCCTTATCTATGGCTTAACCATACAACTTGTTATCAAATAAGCGATCGATAGCGTCTAGCGATAAAAACAGGAGAGCAGCAAAAGGTTTTTAGATGAACATAAGGAGAATATAATGTACAGTTCCTTTGATTTGTGAGACCTACAAACATCATTTTGCACCGCAAAATTTTACACCAGCTGCTCAACACTACTAATTACGTAAACTTGTGCAACAATCCTAACACTATTACAAAAAAAGGATCACCGGATTGCAAAAGAGTATTTACTCCTTTTTGAAAGATATAAAGCTAAGACAGAAATTGAATTAATAAATCTACATCTTTGCTCTGCAATTCACTAATATTATAGGTGGCATAGAGTGCAAAGAATCAATCCTAATTCTGAGCATTCCAATCTCGAAAAGAACGAGGAAAGAAATAATACATACAAGCATCAGTACGGCGTCTTATTTCTCTATTCTTATCCCTCCATTCAATAGGTTGACGGAAGAAGTATTTCACAGAACTCGTAAATTAAAGAATTTCGCATATTTTCGACTAAATTCAAATGAAAACGACGTCGTCTCTCTGCCAAACAATCCCAACCCAATTTATGTAACAATTCCGTGGCCCTTCCATAAGGACTGTAACTAGCAGTCACTGTACTTTCTCTAAAGTGTCAATCAATCCCTTGCGATATGGATCCCAAACTCCATAACAGTAATCCAAATGCGGAGGCACTAACGTTTTGTACGCTGTTTCCTATTGTATAAGCAATACAATTTCTCAAAATACGACCTATGAATCGTAATCTAGAATTAACTTTGCCTACGAAGTTATGCGCAACTCCTAGTTCATGTTTTTTGTACTATTACGCCCAGATATTTCAGGGAATCAACCGTGTCAACTGAATTGTTAACTTTGTACTCGTGAACAAACGGATTATTTTTGTTACTTATTTGTATTGCGGCAATTTGCAAGATGACGAATGCAAAACTGAATCAGTACCGAACAATACTTCAAACCGATGGGACAGTGGTACAAGCTTGTCCTGGCATTCAAATTTGTATAAATGCCTCCGCATGCGGCGTCGACTCCAGAAACCACACGCCAGTCACCGTCACTCTTTACGACACTGCGCCAAAGGGAGCAACAAAATTTCTTCATTTTTTAAATAAAAAATCTCTAACAGGTAATTTTAATATATTACTCCGAAGATATATTTACTTCACAGCGCAAATTATGTAAATCGATTGTCTAAAATTAACTAACAGGTAAACATGACTAGAATATAGCCTGGAGATATTTCTATCCGGCTAACTTGATTATAAAAGCGTGGCTCACTGTTTCGGGGAGTTAGAACGGGACCGGGCACAAGCCTATATCACCACCAACCAGCCGTCCTGTTTGCGGTTTTTAGGAGGTTTCCCGTAATCACAGCGAATGCTGAGACGGTCCCCAACTGCCGCCTCATTCCTTCACATTGCACAAACAAAAATGCATTTCTCACGCAGAGAATATAGTAACACTTTATTTGCTCCACTAGTGTAATGCTCAAGGCAGAGGCGATATTGCAGACAGTTAAAACTCAGCCACTAGGTGGCCGAACTATAGCCCCGAGGATTTCCCGGCCAAAGAAGCCATACGACAAAAAATTAATAAAACTATGCAATTCAGGCTATTTTAAATAGAAACTGAATCATTTAAATTTATCAGAAAACAAGATACACCTAAAATTATTGTTTAGTGCAAAGTAAGATTGTCAAGTGTGCAGTTCTGAAAAGTTTGGTATCGCAGAATTTAATTTAATTGCGATGAGGCGCATGCTCCGCTGGCAGTTTCCCAACATGTCCATTCTTACCATTTCCTGTACACGCCTATCTTTTCCCCTCTATAAATTTCAACTTTAAATTCATTTAGCGTTTGGTAAATTAGTCATCGTCTCTCTTCGTAATTTATTTCAGTCCCCGACACCCTTACCTACCAAAAACAATCTTCCCACACCCATATGCCTAAAATTAGTGCCACTTTGTGGTCATGGTTATCTTTTCCCTTCCATGCATCTCTGTTAATTCTTCCACTAATATCTTTCCACGCCTCAACACCAATATACGCCTTGTACACTCCCATGACTCTTCACACTCCTCCCGTCTTCCAATGAATCCCATTCCAGCTCCTTTATAATACCAGTTACCCATTGTGTTCTGCGTTAATTTACAGAGACAAATCGAGCAGTCCGTCTTTGTACCCTCAACAACTTTTGTATTTGGTACTGCATAATGGGCCCCACATTACCCCACCATATTCAAGCAATGCTTTGCAACCAAATTCCCTTACTTCCCTGGTACGTCCCCTCATCACTCTCTTCAATACGTGAAGGATTTTGAAAGCTTTTTCTACTACCTGTCCAATGTGCCCAGTTGAATTTGTTATCAAATGTCATGCCAAGACATTTTTTTTCAAGTCTTCAAAATCAATTCTTGACACATCTTATAAACATAATAAACCATCAGCTTTTTATTTGTGTATCTAATAAAGCTCACTCCTCTTTGCATTTATGTTAATCCCATTTTGACTCACCCAACTAGGTATCCTATCCAGATCATCTGGAGCTCCTTATAGTCTTCTAACGCCAACACAATCATTCATTAGAATAACTAATAGCAATTGTCCCAATACGCTAACCTATGGCACTTCCATTTTCACTTCCACTTCTTTTGATACTCCCTTTTCTACCCTAACTTATTGGTTTCTACCTTTTAAAAATTCTTCTACCCAGCAAATCAATTTCTCACCCACTCCAATAGTTTTAGACTTATTTGCCAATATTTTATGGCTCACTCTCTCAAGCCCTTTAAAAGGTTTAGTGCAACACTATTAATTTTGCCTCCGTTGTTCATTTTATCCGAAGTATCTTGCATATATCCTACTAACAGAGATTCGTCCATTAATATCCGTGCCTAGAGCCACGCTATCGATTTGAAATCAACTTATGCTCCTGACATATATTTCTGATGTGGTTGAATTACAACTTCTCATTTAATACACCTACCACTGATGTCAAACAGGTTGGCACATAATTTTAGACACTGTTTGTCACTCCTTTACAGACCGGTTATCCTATCGCACTTTTCCAGTTCTCTCTTAAGTAGTAAATATCCAGATTCAATTTAAATAACTTTTCATAATAAAGTACAATATCACATTCTGATATCTCTAAAGACATCCGTAGTAGTATTATCTTCACCAGCTCCTTTACGCCTTTAGTTTTCTTAGTTCCTTGTTGATATCCTCAAAATTGTTTAGTCTGCTCATTTCTAATTGTGTGGATATTTCCTGAATCATAGTCCCTAACGGTCTCACTAAACCAGTTACTTAAAATCTCTGCCTTTCACATCCTCATCCCTCTAACCTCCATCACTATCTATAATTGTTGTCTTAGAACAGAGCAGTTTCAATTATCATTACAGGAAGCTTAAAGCGTAATGCCTCCGCTTTCGCTTATAAACAGCCTTCCTGCAGTAAGTAAATGTCGTAACGACTTAAAGAAAGTATTGTCGCTATTATACAAAAAATCACGTTCAGAATTTTGTAAACTAGGGAGATAAGCAATTGAGTAGGTTTGGGAGATCTGTATTTTTCCGAATGCCACACAGCTATGCAGAGCAACAGCTGAAATGACAGCTTTCAGGGTCAGTATCTGGTATTAACGAGTAAGACAAAATGCTGGCGGCCATCTGTTCAAACATGTTCACAAACTATGGCTGTGACGCACCTAAAAGATGGCATATAGGAGCCGAGTACTGTAAAATAAGTTAGACAAATTAAACTAATAACATTCATATTGTTGAATGGAAATTCCTTCCACTTGGAAAATAACGAATAAATTTTATTTTCGCTGTGGAGACATGACGAAATTTAAATTTATTTCGGCACAAATAACTTAGGTTGAATAATTCGAAATCAAACTACAGAAATAACACTGATCAAAAGAATTAATTCCGTGAATATAACAAAGTGATTTTATGAGCGGTCATTTATTTCGCACAAACATAAAACATTTCTAAATCGTCGATTTCATACGATTTATTCGAATTTCCATTATAAAGGGCTATAGAAGCCTGATGTATCTATTACTTATGACGAAATAACTGATCAGTCTGCCAAAATCATGGAGCTGAGCATCAGGTAACAAAAAAAGCAACAAAAACAATTGATTACATATTTTCTACACACAGGCAGATTGCAGAATACTAATACAGAATACTGAATTACCGATGGTTCGTTTATTTTGTGAAAAAGACTAACACTGAAGGCAAGCGATCCAGGGGATGAAACTGAATATCAAGTGTTTGAGCAGAAAGAAGGAAGTCCATTAGGTGATTCAGGATTTGTTTTACTTGTTCCACTATTCGTCTGGATGGTCGCCACGAGAAAACCCAGAGCCCATCCTCGTCCAGAGCGTCGCGCGTAAATGTGGCCTACATGGCTTTACGAGGCGCAGTTTCCTTTTTCCTTGCTGGCCGTGTCGTTTCTCCGAAGACAGAACAGCACTTGCAGGCTTTCCCACTCCCGCTGCGCAAACCGGCGGCTGACAAAACAGCAAGAACAATGGAGCGGAGCAGGCTCTCCGGGGCGGGCGGCCTTGTCGGGAATGCGGCTCCACAGAGCAGTCAGCTGATAGCAACACTGCTAATAATCCATCTTCACACAGGTCAATTGTTAACAACGCTTTCGTGAAATGTTTTAGCTCTTATAACATTACTAGCAGTTACCCGCCACTTCGTCCGTTTCAAAATATGATATAGTATTAGAGTTTTGTTACTGTGCAAAGTACGGCCGGCAGAAAAATTTCTCCTTTGGGACTGAAAATATGGTTAACTGCTTCCTCTACTCGAGGAAAAGTTTACTCAAAGCCGAGACATAGGTAACAAAGGTGAATGCCGCTCCGGTAGAGACGGTTACGCAAATTGCTCAGTTAGCGAGTCTTGATTACTATAGTAAAAATTTGGCATTGAAGTCAGCTTTTTCACTCAAAATCGACTATGCATCATGGAATATTAGTTGTCATTCTGGTCCAGAGTGGATTTCAAACCAACCACAAGGGGGCGTCCATTAAATATGTGAGGTGTTTTTCCGGAATTCCGAAACTCCCCCCCCCCCTCTCTGGTGAGACTTCATGAGATTTGGTCGGACCCTCCCACCCGGAAATTTTTTTTTTTTTTTAGGTCTCATGCTCCCATGACGATTATACCCCCCTAAAGTCAGTTTTTGCCCACCTAAAGTCAACTTTTCGCGTCATTTGTAGACTTTCTTTTTAGCTCTTCTATTCTACAAGAATTTCAAAACTTTGTGAGATTTCTGTTGCCCCCTCCCTCCTCCCCCTTGGCGAGGTTTCGTGAGATTTGCCCCCCCCCCTATTTCACCTCACGTAATTGTAATTAATGGACGCCCCCCCAACCTTCACTAATGCAGCTCCTTGAAAATCAGCATATAAATGATTTGGGTGAGGGAGTAAACCTACGATGCTTTAAAAAGCCAGAACATTTTATAAAAGCAAAGATAGCGGTAACTTAATTACAACTCAATTAAAAAACAACAACCAATTTCTATTAATAAAGTCTTCTCGGATGACTAGCCGAGTGAGGAGGATGTTTTCACACGATATTTCGGCGATCGGAAACTGTCGCCATTCTGTTGAAGTGATGTTATGAATCAATTACTACTTTATTTAACACTTACATTTCTCTGTTACCCATATTTTTAGTAGGGCCTACTGCCTACTGCAATCAGATGTCACTACTGGTATTTCTCTTTTTAATTTAATAATGTTGAGGAAACGTAAACAAAACTTTTATTTTCAGTTCCACAATCTGCCAACAATTGTCTGTCTACGTGCAAATTACTAGCTTTACGGCTTTTTTTAAAAAAATAGGCTTAGGAACTGAATTATATTTCCCGCTCCGGATATATTAGTTTAACAAGTGCATCAATTCTTACAGTTTTAAACTGAAGAAATCATTAAATATGTCATACCGTTCTTGCCTTGATCACTGAAATGCGAACTGATGACAATTTCCAAAGGAACTACTCGTTTTTTGCGGTATAAAAATTGTCCTATGTCACTACCCTGACAATATGCTACCACAGAGCCAAATTTTGTTTAAATCTGTTGAGCATTAGGGCCTGATTGAGGCAAATAGTGCAAACATCCAAAACACCATCCATTAAAACTTTCTCATTTATAACATTACTAGCAAAGTTCCCGGTGCTGCCCGATTTGGTTGAGGTTGCTTTACCCGTCGGCAATTTTATTCGCATAACTTCTTGAAACACGTGTATCAAATCCTCCCTTCTAAAAAAAAATTATTTTTCTGGAAAGTTCGACAGATGTCTCAACTGGCCTGGGAAGATGGGACGGGTTGTTAATTGTCAATCTGAGGGTTAGATTAGAAAAGTTTTTACAATTGTTTACCCTAATTTTTTTATGAACAAATTTCTACAGTAATGAAGGACGAGAAACGTAAGGTCTCATTGAGATCTTACAGAAATGAGTTAAAGTGACGTTAAAAAAAAATTGAGATTACATACGCATTTTCATTTCTTGCACCGGCGGCAGATCACGCAGCATACAGCAGATCCTAAGTCAGATTTTAAGCTTCAAAATTTCCTAAGTCAGAAAATAACGTTTATTACTGCGAATATCCCGTCCAGATCGATTCAACCGATTTCAAGTTGTGCCTGATTATTTGTTAAAAATGAAGTTCGCAACAGATTTCGGTTTTCTGCACGTGTGAAACAAAGTTCATTTCAATAGCTCTATTTGCAGTATGTAGATGAACGGCTAGCCCCTAGTGTAGACAAAGGGATGGGTTGGAGGTTCACTCATTCCCACAATATTTTTAGTCGCCCATTTAGAAACATGTTTAGCAAGTTTCCTCAAAAACCTCAGCCATTAGAGTGTAAAAAATAGAATCGTTAAACAGTAAATTATTAAAAAAAAAAAAACATTGGAAATTGGTTACTTAATGACATAATTAATTGTAAAATGAATAAATGGAATACTATAGGAGAAACTGGCACGTTTATAAAGCAGAACGTGTTGGAATCTGCACGACTACCAAAAAATTCAGTTGAATAACAAGTATCCAGAATTGATTTCATAAACTGTTTTTAGTGCCAACTTTAAAGGTTTTAAACAATTCAATTTCATTTTAAAACTCATCAGATATGCATTACTCACTATCAACATTTAATATAATTTCACTTCAAAACGTCAGAGTTTGCAGTTGTGTGGGCTTAGATCGTAGCTTCCAGAAGCAAAGAAACCATCAGTAGTTTTTCTCCATATTCTACGTAGTTTCCTTGTGTATTGCTCGCATTCAATACGCCCATCTATGAGGTTTAAATACCAAAAAAAAAAATATTAAGGAAGGAAATGGTAGATGCGGTAATACAGCTATTATTTTTTTACGAATTATGACGTATCAGCATCTAGATGGTATTTCATATTTGGTAAGTCTTATGCTTCAACGTTACATAGTTCCAGAGCAATAAGTGAAAATCTGAATGTATAGCGTGAAACACCAAACGATTCAAGTCTGATTCTAAGCTTTAAAACGATTGAAACCTCACCGAAATCTGCCAAGTAGTTTTTAATTTTCTGGAACAGCTATACTCGAGTTTTGTTTTACAGATATATATTAAGATAAAAGGGCGGATGGGTGTCATTAAATGTCACAAAGGTTGAGAAATGAATTAATGAGAAACAAAGGGGAGTGGAAGTTAGACTGAGATGTTACAGAACTAACCTTTACGTTTCTTCACTGCTAACTCAAAAAATGGGTAATAATGGTCACCAGAAATAATATTAAGAGAGCATCAATGGTGCAGTAGCATCCACCTGCAACTTAAAAGTTACCTTGGTCGCATACCAGCCTGCTGGGTGAAACGGCAACGTTAGAACCTGGCAGTTGGAAGAGGTGGGTTTGATTCCCAGTTCGACCATCCCGGAACCACCACAGGCGAGTGCCGAGATACTTCATATAGAAAGCAGTGTTTCATATCCTCGCCATTCCTTTCACATAACATATTCTGAGTTATGGAATACAAAATCTCTGAATACAAAGTCTCCGAGATCTTACGCCGAATACTTTCGTCTTTATAATAAGCTAGACGAATCACATGATACCTGCATGCCTTTATTAAAATTCAGTACACATACTATTAAGTTTACTTTAATAAATGAAATACGATTATAAAGTAATTTACTCATTTTTTTAAATATAATGCTCCATTGCTCTCTGTCCTCTACTAAACCTTCACTTACACATTCCCGCAGCAATCTTCATCAAAGACTACCGTGATTTTTACTTTTTACCACAATATTTCAGGTCGTATCCGTAAAACATATATTCCAAGCTTCATAAAATCCCCAATTTTCATTATCTTTCTATAAAACGAGTTTTCAAACGCTGTTATCTTTACTTTTCTTCTATTCAAAAAATCCAGACAATTTCATCAATAATATTTATATCCTAGTAACCAACAACGATCTACACTTCAGGGATGTAACCAATTATATTTGATGGTGTAAAAAATGCTTTCGTTTAATTATTAACAGAGAATCCTACTGTTCAGCGGCATGGAGATATTAAAACAAAAAAATCATCCATGGAAAAGTAGGATCAAAAGGCAGTGTTCAATGCCGATGGTTATATCAAACTTATCCCGGAAAGCAGAGTATCGAAAGCATTGGAGGCAATCTTTCTGAAATACTCTTAATAGTCACCAACTTTCAATTCTGAAAAACAGACGATGGATGGTTGAGGACCATTCCAAAATTCGACAGTATAATGATGCAAGGCCACTTGAGAAACCAGAATCAAAGGCTGGGAAGCAGACAACAGGTGGATTTGAGGTCCCACCATTATAACATCTGAAACATCTAGCAAGTCAGACGAACTTTTAAATACTCCTATAGCATTACTCGAATTTAATGATTACCAAGCTGTGTCACGAACTGCGTTTACGTTCTTTATCTAACCGTACACAGTTACCAGAAACTTTTTTTTTTTTTTTCATCTCACTTATTTCTAGGTCAGTATCCCTTTCAAATATTTCTTCTACCGAGACATAAGCACTGAATATGCTAAAGACACCTTCCCACTTTTCAAAATTCTATTTGATTTTGTTGTATACTGCGTCTGCAGTACATACAAGCATTTGTTTCTCTGCTTCACATTTTTAGTGTAGCGATTTTTCTTTCTACTTCAAGCATTAGTTACTTCATTTTTAGAATATAGGTAATGCTGCTTTCATCAAGATAATTTTTGTGCAGTGATGCCTCGACTTCCCCTTTTTCTCGCTGAGCCGGGAAATACAAAATACTATGTTCTCGACTACATGTGCATCACTAATTCGTAAATGGTTTACTATCAGTGCATATGCCGTTGGTGGGGAGTAAACGCACAAAGGCAGAGTCCATTATTAAAACCTCATTTGCTGGCATTGAGGCGTAGTACGATCGCCATGCGATACTACATGCGTATACCGATCATTGACCCGTCAGAGAGAAAACAAAAACACGCATCAGCACAATCTCAGTAAACAGAGTAATTAAGCTCCTTTACTGGCACGTACTCGCAGTAACTACTCCTGCTATGGGATATTGTTGGTGGTATCAGCCCAACACATTTGGCATGAGTAAAAATCTGAATATTTCAACCCATTTATCCTCAAAATACAATAGATTAACATACGGTGTATAAAAAATATATATTTTTTCACTACATCATAATGGCTGCACAAAGCCTATCTTTCAAACCGTCCAGTACGACTATTTCGTTAATGTGAAAATTTCTGATTGAGCTAACTGTAAAATTCACTGACGCAATATTTTGGACATCATAGTACATCAAGTGGTGAATGAGAGATTTAACATTACGTGTCTGCTATAATAGAGTTCCATTTTAATTTTGCTCTCATAACGTAGATAAAATATTTTAAAAGCAGAAAATCCCTATTCCGACGGTGTTAACCTTTCATCGACCTTAAAACAAATCAATGGTTTTACATATAGTAAGAAAGGAAATTATGAAGGTGATACCTTTTGTGGATGACCAGGTGATCTGGAAGCGTGTATATTCAGTGGCAGTTTGATGTAACGGCAGAAAGTGTGTGCGGATATGGTACGAAATTTGAAGTGAATAAAAATAAATGTTTGGTAACAAAGAGAAGAACAGGATAAATCAGGGGAACTGTGAGGGTATGAGAACAGCTGAAGATGGTGAATAATTTCAAATACCTTGGAAGTTTCGTTTAAGAAAGCGGAAGGAACGATGGTGAGAAGTGAAAGGAGGAGACAGGCAGAGTAATTTTTAAGAAGAGTCAGGAGCTTGATGTGGAAGAGGGATGTGTCATATTGAAGTAAGAGTGTAATACTGTATATCGTAAATAATTATTCTGTCCTAATGTATGGTTCTGCTACGTGGACACTGAAGTGGGATGTTAGAAGGACGCTAGCAAGTGAAATTAAATTTCTTAGATATAGAATAGTAGTTATGAAAATGGACAGCATAAAGAACAAAACAATCAGACACACAGTAAAAGAAGAACCAGTACAGGAAATCCAGTGTTGATGTAGGCCATTATTTCCACAGTTGCTCAGATGAAAAAATGACGCCAATGCAACTGTTTCTGTATGCTTTAATGCCGTACGCGTTTCGCCTCTCATCGAGGCATCATCAACGGCTAATCTATTCTAAAATTCAGCATTGAGTATTACAAACTTATTCTATGATGTTTAACTTAATTCTAAATTGAAACATTTTCTGATGCTTTAGAGAAAAAGCAGAGATGTGTGGTTACGAGCCGGGAAACCACTAATGAAATAGTAAGTTGTAAATAATCAGAAAATGTTTCAATTTAGAATTAGGTTAAACATCAAAGAATAAGTTTGTAATATTCCAAGTAAAATTTTAAAATAGATTCGCCGCTGCTGATGCCTCGATGAGAGGCGAAACGCGTATGGTATTTAAGCTACAAAAACAGTTGAAATCATTTTATCATTTAATAAACTACAGGAAATGATACAGAAAGCCACACTAAGATGGTATGGGCATGTTAAGAGAATGGAGGAGCAGAGAACAGAGAGAATAATTCACGAACTGGTAATTTATGGTAAGCGACTGGGAGGAAGACAGCGGGATGGATGGTTGAGAGCAGTGGAGGAGTGTACGGAAGAGAGGTGAGGACTGGACCAAGGAGGTGACAGAGAGGTGGTGGGAAGAATGAGGAAAATGGAGAGGAAAGTAGAAGCAGCTACTACTGTTGTCATTGATGTTGTGAACAGTAGATCTTACCGATAGGACACCCTTATTTCCTTTGTCTTAAGCCTTCTTTCTAACAAATCTGAATGCAGTAAGACGTTTGCCTAACAGGATTGCATGTAAATCGTAACAGAGCGCCGACAAGAAATCGCGGTTCCTTGTTTTAGATAAGCGGTAGCAAGCGATTCTTATTATGAACCCAGTAATTGCATTATGATCCGGATTATGTCAAATTCTGTATTTACAGTTTCATCTCCTCTTTTTTACCTAATAAGAGCTCAAACCTCCAATTACGTTGACTAATGCATTTTTTTTCCCTTTCCTGTCCATTAACCTTAGAAAAACAGCACACGGATTGTTCATATATTTGAGAAATAGGCCTAAATGTTGAAGTTAGAACTTTCATTACAACTTCTAAACTAGAAAATATGTTACATGCAGTAACAGCATACTGCAAATTTTATTCAGAAATCGAATTATTTTGTGAATATCAGAAATATAAACAAATATGGTTGGTATCATCTAATCAGACGATACAAGACGAAACTGCCTCTGTTCC
>JARYHS010013630.1:328332417-328375417 GCA_031002005.1 Vandiemenella viatica | reverse complement strand
GCCGAATACCTGTCCTTTACTTACCCCTACTCTTTTCCCGCCTCTAACAATCTTTAAGTTAACGAGACGTAAAGCCAGAAAAAAACCTTATTATAGAGGATAGAGGAGGAAGAGAAACATTTCCTGTGTTTGAATTACTTTACACTTTCCTTAGTTTCTTCGTTTTTATTAACCAAGATCTAAATTGTTTCGCGGAATACAGCAACACATTGCTTAATGTAAAGAAAGATTTATTTTTCGTTTGCTCTTATTGTTCGTTTCATAACAAAAGGAATTAAATTAGAAATTGAAGAGTTTCGTTAAACAAAATTACAGTTTTCCTCGAGAAATGGAACGGAAGTGAAAGTACGAAAAGTTGTTCACTCCCTTTCTCGTTGCAATGAGAGAAATTGAGTTGAAACAAGATGACTGGAAAAGTTAATTTTTATCAGGTAGTTGATCTAGTGAGTCATATAGATCAACACGAAATAAATCAACACGTAGTCTATTTTGAGAAAGAGTAATCACCAATACCAAGGCACCCTCTTGCCCTTGGGGTTGGAAATGGCCCCTAAAGGGTTAAAAGCACGAAAGCACTAGCAAAAAGAGCCTTCATGAAAAAGAGATCTTTTAGTTTCAAATATTGATCTAAGAATTAGAAAGAACTTTTTAAATCTCTGTGTGGATGACAGCACTTTACGGAAGCGAAACATGGAATACCGGAAAGATGGAAAATTGAAGTATTTGAAATGTGAAAGAAGAATGCTGAAAATTAAGAGGACGGACAAAGTAAGAAATGATCGAGTTTTGGAAATGATGGGTGAGGAAAGAAGTTTGTGGAAGAAGCTTACAGAAAGAAGAGACAGGCTGGTAGGTCATATTTTGAGTCATGCTGGATTGGTAAATTTGTTGGTGGAGGGAACAGTCGAAGGTAAGAACTATATAGGAAGACAGAGATTAGAATATATGAAGCAGATAATTGAGGACGTGGGTTGTAATTGATATGTAGAGATGAAGAGGTTAGCACAAGATAGGAAGGGATGAAGGATTGCATCAAGCCAGTCGAAAGACTGATAACAGGAAAAAACCCTCAAAGATACGAAGGATGCCGTGTATAAAACTTATTCTTTTAGACTTGTTTCATTACTCTGACATATAACAAGGGATTGCCTAGACTTCCGCGGTCGTTGTCTGTATTCTCATGGTTCACCGTGTGTATTATTAAAATTTAATAAACTGACGCGAATCCACCCGGAGAAACAAAACGATACATGTAGCAACGGGACTGACTGGTAATGT
Source organism: Vandiemenella viatica (assembly GCA_031002005.1). Taxonomy (NCBI): domain Eukaryota; kingdom Metazoa; phylum Arthropoda; class Insecta; order Orthoptera; family Morabidae; genus Vandiemenella; species Vandiemenella viatica. Next base: position 328,374,139 of record JARYHS010013630.1, on the reverse strand, counting down.
AGCTAAGCAGGTTATCTTAAATCAAAACAGTGTAGCGAAATTAGTAGAAGTGCACTCCAACATTTTGGCGCGCGGAACACTTTTTCTGGGTTATATTAGGCTTTGGTATCAGAACGTAATTGTACAGTGTGCCATAAGGCTATCTGATTCCTATTACAATAACATCGGAGATGCCTCAAACTTTTATTTCTTCCCACTGTTGGTTACACAGTATGTTGGTGGTGGAGGGAACAGTCGAAGGTAAGAACTATATAGGAAGACAGTATTTTGTCCACGCGAACCTAAGTGTGTTATTTTTGCTGAATACTTCGTGTGTTAAACTCGCTATGTGATTCGCGAAACAAATGTGGACGTCATAGATTTTCAGTGTGTATTTGTTTTTTTATTTTCATTATCCTTTAGATTCTAAAGTTCTCCTAACAGGGACAACTGCGCTCCGCTTACTGTCTATGAGAGGAATCATTACCCATTTTTTGCTTAAGCTTTCGTTTGATTAGTGCTATCTTAAAATTATTTATGAAAAATTTTTATTCAGAATTTCATAAGGTAAATAACGTCGAACAGAACCTTCCTCTATAATACTGATAATTCTCTATGTAATCCATTCAGCCCTGTGTTTAATTTTCAGCTGTCTTTACTGAAATAGATTTTAGCGAAGCTAATGGATTTTGTGAACTAGAACCCCTTTCTAAAGTCGGTAATAGAAAACATTGATCATACTACATAAAGTGATACTTCTTGCATATCGTTTATAGGAAAGTATTTACAGGGTGAATCAAAATTGAGTTAGTAACATTAAAGAATTATCCATGCAACTGAGAGGATCGGCTAAAGTGTCATATTATAGTAGAAAATTTGAAGTCTTAAATCAGTCATTTTAGTTCGTTGGGATTGCGTTTGTGACGAGGCAGACATCCCACCAGAAACCATTTCCTTGCTTGACTCGATTCAGATGCAGCGGTGTAGATTCTATTTCGGATTTCAGCGACATTTGCAGGTAAACGCGGAACATACACTCTATCTTTAACAAGAGAGCCCATAAAAAATTCATTGATATCGAGTGTGGGAAGGTAGGTGACCTTACAATTGACCCTGCGTGTTCCGCATCATTACACTAAGAAGGTTTAAGGACGCAAGTCGTTGGCTCTGGAGGCGAGTCCTTATTGAAGTATACTGTAATACACTTTTTATTTTTTCCAAAGCGAATTGAGTTTAGGTGTGTGTGTGTGTGTGTGTGTGTGTGTGTGTGTGTGTGTGTTTTAATAAATGAAGCAGGAAGGCTGACTTGTAGACAATCACCGTTTCTACAATACAACGGCACGATCAACCTTGATTTTCAGCGGCGGTAGCGACCAGTTGCAGCCAAGAGGCTAACATTAGAATCGTGCATGCCGAGCATCGCATTCCATTAATTCCACGGCCGTCTAGCAAGTAGGATGGTTAAGATAGGAGTGAAAGTGCATAAAATGAACTAAATGGGATCAAGTGCTCAATTATTATAGTTGCTAGCGTTTATGTCCACGCGAACCTAAATGTGTGGATTAATGCGTGCGATATATTTTATTTTAGAGTATCAGTTATTAACGCGGGGAAGGAAAGAAACTTTCACGTTGTAAGAGAAGTTTCATTCGTTTCGAGTGACTTCAGAAATTTTGGTTCGGATTATACCTGAAGTAAATCACTATTTCGTTTATTTGAAGCCAGAAGATTAAATGTTAATGTTCCCAAGACGCAGAGCATATTTTAAGTTAAATTTTAAACTTTAAAGGCATATTGGAACTCTTTATTTTTGATTGTACAATATGTGGGAGGGATTAGCGTGAACAATTTTTTGGCGCTTCTCTGTTCAGGTTACGAACAGCTTACAGTTTCTTGCTCCGTCCCCAGGATGCGTAGATCACAGATTTTAAGCGAGACAATAAGCTTTGAAAATCCCGTCCAAATTAGTTTGGTAGTTTTTACATGATGTCGCAGCAGAGAAACCGACTGACACAGCTCCTTATATATGTAAAGATGAAAATACGTCAGTTTCGTAATTGTCTGACGTAACGGTATTCGAACCCTGCCGTGTTTATGCAAATGGTTTTTCACCTTCTGATTTTTTTTATCTAGGTCACGGTGCTTAAAATTTTAACCAGATACTGTTTGTTGTTCTCGCGGTGGATAAAAATTACATTTTTTCATTATTAGTTATCAAGGAAAAATAAAAGATGTAGAAGCATTATATTCCATGCTAAATTCAGACAATTATTGATGCTTTGTCGCAAGGGAATGCTTTTCTGATGATGGGGATTCGTTTGTCAGGTTCCGTTGGTACCCTGCAGTAGAATTCCACTTACAGCTCTTCCTATCATCTTTGCACACAATACACATAACAGTATCATTAGACAAATATAAATATTTCTAGTTAGTCCCTTCCGGGAAGATACAACCATCCTAAAACATCACCACATTACAGAATACCTTGCTGATATATGACGAGATTTTAAGAGATTTTACTTTGACAAAGCGTATCGAGAATTCTTTCAATGGCAGTGTATAAATACACCCCAACTTGACGATTACTATATAAATTACGTTATTAATGTCTCGCTCCTATTTAGTTATCAGTTCGTTGAGAATGGCATCGATAAAAAGTTATTATCTATAAATGTAATTAATGTAATTCAACAATTACAAAGAGATCATTACACGTTCAAAAATGTGAATCAGTGCGAAAATAATTTGGCATATTAATGGCTCCTCACAGACTGAAATCATTTTAGCTTTTGTGATTGAGGAATATTTTATACTAGCTTGCTGCAAGATGAAATATCCTGTAATTTTCCACAGTTTGTGTGAGCTGGTTATTTTTACCTTTGTTTGCGACCTCTCAACACACAACTTGAGCAAGCAATCGACGAGAGTGCGGCCGTGTGTTGTGTGCCCACACTGATTCGCACAGCGCCGAGTTCACTGCTCTAGGTCACAAGAGACATTAATTATCAACGATTCAACTGTGCGAACTGTAAAATATTTTATTTCAAAACAATATTTACCTTTATTCTGAACAGCACTATTTGTTCCGAAATAAAAGTAGGTTTGGAAATGTAATTATTATTGCTCATACATTAAGTATTAGTTTATTCCGCTTGTTTATGTAAACACATTTTTTAATACAGTAATCAAACTTTCTTAAGTTGTAAACACAATCTTCCGATACCTTTTAATACCGTTGATCATACACCTACATAAAATGGATGGAATTTTTTTTTATCGTTATGACCTGTATTTGCATACTGGTAACCCCTTCATAACGCGTCAAAAACTTTTAAAATGACTGTTCGAAATATTATATTATGGCCCTTCTCTTCAAGTAGAAATCGTGTGTATTGAAGAAACCAGATGAATCTTAAGTTCATGAAGTGTTGTAGAGATTAAAGGGTGGAAGTTTATTGTTGTCAGGGAACTGTAGCGGTGCATTATTGTACTTACTGACAACCATCGTGCATCCGAAATGTGCAAGAATAATTAATCTGATAAACAGTTTTTTTATGACCATCTAGGATTAATTTTTTTAAAGGATCGTCTTTTATTTCAGAATGAAATGCCATTTGTTTCATCTCACTACTGTTGATTGATTTATTTGCTGTATAAATTAGTTTTAACTGATTTATGAAACTGTGTTTGACTCCGGTGCCTCAACTGCTAATTAGCTGAGAAAGACATACCTCAATTCGTTACCGGGCGAGAAGCATTGGGGGAAGAACATGCTGTACTACCTTTTGAAACTACTGTTACAGCGTTACCAACAGTGATGTGTTCATGGATGCTTGATGAGAAAGAGAGAAGTTGAGGGCGGACACTGCTTAGCCATCCTTCAGGTCAAAATTTAACGTGGACTATCAAGAATCAGAATTCACCTTCCCGACGTACGCTATACTGCACATACAGCTTTCGTGCTAGAAACTGTTCCACTTCGTATGTTAGAGAGGCGTTCTTGAGGGATAAAAAGAGGAGGAAATCATCTGGTACTAGGTTTGGAAACGTGCAGGATGGAGCAAGACCTTGGAACCATTCCAATAAAGCTGCTACGAAAAGGATGTAGCTGTGTGATGGGGTAGCTTGTTCTTTAGTAGCAATATCTCGCATCATTTCGACTTCATTTCTCCACGTTTTACCTTCATTTTTTCAGTTTGCGCTGCCAGAAAATAATAGGGGGTAGATACTATTTAATTTCTTAACCTCTGGCATAAAGTTTGTCAGGATGATTCTCATACAATCCCACGTAACTGTCAGCGTTATACTTGTGGCTAACGGTTACATATTTCTCTCTTCTTGGATAAGCGCGTGGCTGTATTTTCAGTGCCACTTATCTCTTTGTTCCTAGGTCTTTCATAAGTTGCGACCGGCTTTCTGAAGAGGTCATTTAAATCTAGCTTGCAGTGGCGTAATATCCTTGGTGCTGTTTCCCTCTGGAATCCTCTTCTGGAAAGAACTGTGAAATCGTGATATAAGTCATACCAACTCTTTAAAAAGCGGTCAGTCCCTTAGGCATAGAATGATATTTTCTTACCATACAGTGCTTTTATCTCCTTGCGAATCTGCTTCCTTAATTTTCCCTGGAGTTTCAAGAACTCTACGTGACTCAGTTTTGTTAACACATTTAGTTTATTGCATGAAATTTTTGAAACATCGTCGGATCACTCACGAAATTTAAGGATAAATTCTTGCTAACAACCTTACATCGGAAAAAATAGTTTTGTTTGTTTTGAACAGGTGAGGATCGTAAATTGAATTTCAATGAAAGAAAGTTATTTATTGATATCTAAAAATTTTGCGCGCGATACCGAGAGCGAAGGTAGTTGATCAGCTTAGGAGCATCGATAATAATCTTTGTCTTGTGTAAATACCGTATTACAATTTTTTTAAATCGGTGATTCAAGGAATAATAGGCGTTGGAGAATACTTAGAAAAGAAATTAGTCACCCATTTGCCTTATTGGCGCAAGAGGAGAAGGCATACTACTAAACATCAGCGATTTGCCTTATTCCCCTCTTCTTATTTATTCTGTTGTGAGGGAAGTATTCCAGTGAAAGTAAATTCTCTTATGTTAGTCAATAAATTTGAACGTAAATAATTATCAGTCTAATTGCTTTAAGTGAAGCAGTTTAGCAAAGGTCCTTAGTGGCTGATAACAAGATACGTTTTTCTGTTCCTTTTAAGCAGGATTATTCCTGTTGGCGTTTACCTATCCTATATTGTTGACAGCGCTTTTCAGAATTCAATCAGTTCGTCATAATCTAGTACTTCCCTGCTGTTGACATGATATCAGTTTATTTTTGTTATTACTGTTGCTCTTTAATGTTTTGAGATGTCAGTAGTTGAAGAAATGAATTACTTACTTTTACTAATGGTTGCTTCTTTTTGTTAGTTACATGTATTAATTTTCGATGTTTATTTTTAAGTTCCCTTCAGTCGAGTATCCTGAGCTAATGTAAAATCTTGGCGATGTGTGAACCATCAATGAAGTTCGTACATCGATAGAGATAACAGCAACATTATTGCAAAGTCTTGCCCTTAGTATTGTATACCATATCTTCCGTATAACGTAAGATAATAAGTGCTGATATTTTCATTGAAAAACATCCGATGTAAATATACTACATGATTCACACTATTAAAAAGACATGTTGCCGACTTCCATTTAAGAAATCTCTTGTCAATTATAGAATCATAAGAACCGTCGGAGCAATGACGTAGTACGATTTGGGATTCTAAGGTGCTATTAGTTGATTCAGTAATATTGTCACTGGCGCCATTAAGATTCTGTATATGTATATCAAAGAACTCTTCTTTCCATCCACCCTTTCTTGATCCTGATATAATTGTAGGTGTGTACGATATTTGATTTTATTTGAAAGTGTATAGTTCTTTTTTTTGCTGTGACAGTCGCCTAAATTTTCTAAAATTTAGATGCTTTAATGTCACAGTTCACGTGAGATTATTGTGTAACCAAATCTAAAATAAAATTTCGTGCTTCGTTCGCAGGTTTGTTGTACCAGTCTTTTTCTTATAAATGTGCTTGTAATTATTGGACAGAAATGAGACCTTAAGAATTTAAATGTGTGTGTATGGGGGGGGGGTTAAATTGGTTGAGTGTGATTTTTACAGTGGTGTAGTGGCGGTGTTGCAGCTAATAGGTTTGCTTGCGGACGCTGGCTGTTCGGTATGCAGGCTGGTGGTCTAAGGATCATTAGTTAGTGCCGGCCTGTAATGGTGCTAAGCCGTGTCCAGGGCCAATAAATAGCCAGACCCGCCTTGGTATGCTCGCAGCAACAGGTGGCGCTCTCAAGTGCACGTCTCCGCACAATATTCACTCTGTTGTTACAGCCGAACAAAGTTTAATGTCAGTCTTAGCAAAAAATGAGAAAAATTAGTCTCATCATTCAGTTTAGTCACAAAATGTGTTGCACATTAGATCCACATCGATTAGTCATTTTAAATATAATTTTCCAGGTTTTATTTGTCAGAAATTTACTCTGTCGATAACCTATTTAGTATTTTATTTATTTATAAGCATTATAATTAAACCAAAGCAGGGGTGCTATCCTAATCACTTTCAGAATTCAGCTATTGACTTGTACGTGTTTATGAAATGATCTTCCATGTTATTTTATCTGGGGTACTTAATTCTGTCTCCACTTTATTTTATATAAAAATAAAGAAACCATTTTTCCTTTAAAACGTGCAAGAACATTATAATTTTATCTTTTAAGAAAAACAGTGTTTTTGCTGATATTGATGCTAGCCTAATCTCCGTTTTATTATTAAGGTTTTCGTTTCGAATGATTTTTAGGAATAATTTTAGGCGAATGCAGGAGCTAACAAAGATCACGGCAATTTTAGTTTGTTTTCCGTGTGAACATTCCTGTCTTGGCTTTTATGACATCAATTAAGAAAATGGTATAAAAATTCCAAAAGTGAAATAAAAGTAATTTTGATTTCATTATTCTCCGCCTAATAACTTACAGCAAAACATTACCGTTTGCATTATCTTTAGCAACAGTTTATAAGGGATGCGATACTATTTCGAGACTGTAATCGACAAATTTATTCTGATGGTTATTTCTTCAAAAGTGGAGTAAACAGATTTTATTCGGCAACGTTGAGTTGTCGCCTTTTGTTTCAGAAATAAAACTCGTATTCCTGTTTAAAGCGGCCGTTAAATATTAGTGACTAGGGAAAGATCAGAAACGTATTTTCACGATTTTAATCAAATTTCACACAGGTATTGTTGACCATTAAGATTGACTCTCCGTGTTTTGTAAATATTCGAGTAATTAGGTTGTGCCTGCGGTGTCATTTCAGGCATGGTCGGATCGGTGGAGAATGAATACATGTATTGTCTGTAAACAGTTTTCTATAAATTTTTGTTCAACTGTTCTACTCTGTTCTACTGATATTCAACAGATTCAACCTTCTTCAGTGCATTTCGGTAGTAAAGAGTTCACGGCACGCGTTTGGTTTATGACTTTTCATAATAGTTTCTAAATCCGGGTAGTTAGAGCACTTGGTCCTATTATAACTTATACCGCCATTATACCCTTTCATCCAAGAATGTAACAACGCAATAAACTTTAACAAGACCGTGAAAAATGCCAAAAAATATCGACGTGGAGTTGGAGTTCATACGACGGTACTAATTATTTATGAAAGTAGTAATTTCATTACGAACATTCATTTGGTGAAACAATGTACAACACAACAAATTACGATGTTGTTCGCATATAAATTATTCTTGCATGCTCACCGTCAGCGTGGAAGTTGTTACGACATAGCCCTTTAGTACGCTCACATTATGCATGTGCAGGCACCGATATGAACTGTTATTCCGGGCTAAACCACCAGGCGTACGACGCATATACTAATTTGAATTTAGTCTCCTCCGTATCCAAGCAGTCATGAACCTGCGTTTTGAGTGGGAGGAGACTTGGTTAATGCTCTTATCTTATTTTCTTAACCCTACGGTAAGAGAAGCTTATACATTTATCACTGTTCCTGGAATACTTACTTATTTCTTTCAACGCTCGTTCAAGGAATTGGACTGGGCACTCCACTCGGCCGCCCTCGATCTTCATTTTTCCCACACTTTCTGTCCTAAAATCTGTCAGTAGGTGGCGCTTCCAGGTCTACAAACTTTTGAAAACCTTAACTTGCTTAATACATCACAGAACACACAAATAAAGAGATTGTCTTGACCCCGTTACCACTTACAGCCCTGCTGAATACCTGGGAACTACACTCGAGTGAGGTGTGTTTTAACTGCTTAAGGTCTCTTAACAGCGAGGTCTTTCGAGACGGAAAAGAATGGGGGGCAAGGAATGGGAAGGAATTCGGTCATGGCCTTTTGAAGAAAGCATCCCGGTTTGCCTGGAGTGATTTGGGAAACCATGGAAAACCCAAATCTGGATGCCGGGACGGGAATTCGAACCGCCGTCCTCCCGAATGCGAGGCCAGAGCACTAACCGTTACACCACCACTCTCGGTGGGTGTGGTTTTTAATATCATTACAGTAACATTGTAGCGCCAGTTGTTGGCAGGCGAAACGGGCACTAATTCGGCGGCAAGATCGAAGGGTTCTTTTTTTCCCCCTTGCTCATGGCTTTATGCTTCGTGGACGTCGAGGTCATTAGAGGCGGGATGGGATTGGGTACAAGAAACGGGAAGGAATTCGGAAATGGCCTTTTGAGTGCCTGGAGTGATCTGGGGAAACCATAGAAAACCCAAATCTGGATGCCGGCGTCTTCCGGAATGCGAGGCCAGAGCGTTAATCGCTCTCCCACCATGCCCGGTGAGTCCATTAGAGGCGGGAATAGACTGTGGGCAAGGAACGGGAAGGAATTAGGCCAAGGGCTTTCGAGGAAATTATCCTGCCATTCGCCTGGATTGATTCTGGGAAACCGCGGAAAACCCAAATCTGGATAGCCGGACCGCGATTTGAATCCGCGTCCTCCCGAATACGAGGCCAGACGTTACCTCTCACCCACCATGCTTGGTGAAGGTTTTCGGACGAAGTATTTGCGTCTGTGTTCGTTAATTAAACTTAATTTTCACTATTTGAGCAAAATGATTTTGTCCGCTAAACAAAGGTTTTGTGCACTAAGAGAGAAAACGCCTTTGTTGATTTGGACTAATTGCATACCTCACATAGTATTTACGCCTCTTTATTTTTACGGTACGTTATCAGAAGGGTAGCGGAACCCTTGTCGCTTTGCCGACTGTCCGTCCGCCATAGGACTCTAGGTCGTAAACGGAATAAATCATAGAGTTTAACCACTTAAAGCAAAATATATTTTCTTTTTTTTTAAATTTTGTAAAATTATATACTAAGAGTTTCTAATACAGATAAAGGGAATAGGATTTTTTTCTGTCGTATGTGGAGTACAGTTGTTTATAACTAGGCGTAACGTATTTCTTATTTTTATTTTCATTGGTAAATAGTTGAGATGCCGTCAGGGTTACAAATTTTAGACTATTTTTATTATCTGATCTCTCTAAGAAAGTGAAATTCGTTTGAAGTGTCCAAAAATATTTGATATTGGTTTCTTGGGGCAAGCGACTCTTGTCTGCCTCATTCATATCCGTGATGGTCTTTAGAATACAGAACCACAGTAGTGCGAGACACTATTAAAACGTGGCCCATCTTACTTGTAGACACATAATTTAAATAAGAGAGTGTCATGTAGAGGTATTTAATATCGACAGAAATCAAATTTTTTAAAAAAACTTATCAGCTATTTTTTAAAATTTGGATATTTTTTACTGAAGGATTTCCAGTTATTTTTAGTCTTCGGAGAATGTGTGAAGTGAACGAAAGGAAATTTCTTATTAACGTGGTTGCATGGTGCAGGTAAACTGAGTTCATATACTTCATATGACAAGTATCAGCTGACGATTTTGTGTATTACGAATCAGTGGAATTTGGACTGGATAAAACAACAGTAAAACATGTAAGTCTCTCGGAGGGGTGTCTTATGCGTATTGATTTCCATCTCGTTCCTCCCAGCTTTTTCTTAAGTTTTTCATTGTGGGAATATATGTGTATCATAGATGTAAAATAACTTGACTGTTTAGAGATAAACTGTAGCTACACAGATAAATTAAGATAGCGTTTGTTATCAGGAAGAAATGAACGATGTGTTATGCTTAATTCATTGCGTCATTTATTTTCTCAAGGTCTTGTAGTGGAAAGGAATTTAACAGGCAATATCACTATTCATTCTTACTTATCAAGTTTTCAGTTAAAAGTTGTGAAAGAAGTTCTGAATAAAACCATTAATATGTTGATGAATTTGTAAATGTTCAATATTTTTCGTTGTCATTTAGTTTGAAATATTGACTTTCAGTTTAGGAATTACTCATTACATTTTATTTCTAGGATTCTGTACCGTTTAAGTGAAAATTGGACCATTTAGAATTCATTCATTTGTCTGTCACACCCTCATTACTTCTTAACCATTTATCATGGAAATTTCTAACCGCTAACCATTTCAGATCTTACTAAACATAACATGACAATAGCGTAAAAGTTTGAAAAATCGCGGAGCATGAAGAGGGTTTACTGGGAGGCTGAAGAAAATGTTTCCTATATATAATCTTCGTGGTATACTCGTAAATTGAAAGCTCAAAAAGTTTGGATTTTCCTTTTTATTCCTCTGTTTGCGGTAGTCTTTGCCGACAAACCATTTTAAAAAATACGGTTCCCCTTTATTTCAGAAACTACTGATCCAAGAATGCTTTTAAAATTTATAGCCATATATAACTACTTCAGTTTACGAGAAAATTATAGCCATCCTTGTGGAGTTTATGGTTTTCCCAAGATAACTAGCATAGTTACGAAAAATCTATTTCAGCACAGATAATTTTTTTTCGACAAAATTAATATGTATCATTCGCAGGACAATTTTATGAATCAACGTTGAGAAAATAAGTTTTTCAAGATTTTCGGACTTTTAGATGCACACTGTTGTAAAAAAAAATTTATATCTTTTAAATTCAATTTCGTGGATAGTAAACACTATCTAGAAATAATTTACTATCGATTTTTAAAAGTTTTTTCCTTTTCTGTTAAATAAATTTAATACACAATCTACATAGGGAGCCAGTTTCTGGTTTCTGGCCGAGACCCTTGGCTGAGTGGTAAGTTTTGCGCCTCTCATTAGGCAGGACACTGAGTGTGGGTGGCCCGACGTGGATTTAAACCCGTTTTCCATGATTTACAGAAATCTTTCCAGGCTAATACCGTGATGGTTCATTTTAAAAAGTCATGGCTGAATTTCTTACCATTCGTTTACTCAGTACTTTCCCACCTGTAATGACGTCGACGAGGCGAAAAGTCAAAACAAAAAATAAACATACTTTCTGGTTGTAATACTGGTAATCATACTTTGCAAGCTCTTGCACTTGGATGATCATTTGAAATAGTAAACCAATATTACTACTTTGGAAGATGCCCCCTTCTTTTTTTTCTTATGGGTTTATGCCTCGTTGAGGTCATTAGAGGCGCAAAGGGACGGGGGGTAAGGAACGGGAAGAAATTCGGGCATGGTCTTTTCAAGGCACTATTCCGGCATTCTCCTGGAGTGATTTTGTGATACCATGGAAAACCGAAATCTTGATGGCCTGACGGAGATTCGAACCAGAGTCCTCCCGAACGCGAGGGCCAAAGAATTTAGGCTCGCTCACTCACCACGCTCGGTTCTCAAGTTTTCACGTTGATTTCTGATTTTTTTTTGTGCACAATCGTTGGTTAGTAACTGTAGTGGTGAAGTTAGACTGTTTAGTAAGCTAGTGGTGTCTTCAGGAATTAAAAATAAGAAACAATGAAACCTGATTTTATTCAGTGTTCAGTAACTTGGATCATCTTACCTACTTGCTCAAAATTCGTGTTATTAATTTGAAGAAGTTCTGTGCAACATTAGTATGTTCAAAACACTTTTGTTTCGATTTGAATCCTATACGCTTTAAACGTTTCAAAGAAGCTCTTTGTCTAATTTCAGATTGAGTTGGATTTAGCGCTATTTGAATGTTGTTATTGTTTATGTTACAATATGACTCCACTATTGCAGGGTGCGTTTAGTTTTGCTCCAATGCCACTATTTCCTGTATCGACCACAATTCAACAGCTAAGAACGTGTTCTTGTTACCAGGCTCTAACTTTGTTGTCTTCTTAAATCTGTATGTGTGTGTTTAGGTGCATTCGTTCGCAAGATTTCTTTGCAAAGACGTAACGGAAAATAGCGTTACCTTTGGTTGTTGCATGTTTTAACAACATGCTGGAGATGTAAACATTGAGACTGATTAATCTGTGTATTGCGTCGTGCATCTTTAAGAGTGCCGAAGCCTGGCGAAGTGCGGGTCGTCGGCTGCGAGGGCGTCATTGTGTTCCAGCGAGCGTCGTCGCCATGGAGACGTCTCCAAGGCTACGACGACAAATTGGGAGGCTCTCTCACCGTAACGTACGTTTTCCTTTCACTTGCCATCATTCATCGGTACTGTGTATGCGCATAAACAGCAGAGCGATAAAAATAATGCCCACTCTCCATGTCATTGTACGCTGTACCAATTTGTTGGCATCTAACCTGTAGATTCCATCAGGACACAGAAACAGTTTTTTATAAGAAGGAAAAGTCGTTTTACTGGGTAGGACTCTGTCACAACATTCAACAGTGTCAACTAACATTGTATGAGTCTTGACGATTAACTGTGGCGATGAACGTTTATTTCTGTCGGACAGGCTGTGGCTTAGTCTACTTTTCTTCTGTGCTTACTACTAAGTCTATAATCTTAAAACACCTATGTAGAAGTACTAAAAAGTACAGTTTTCAACAGACAAAAGTTAGATACACCTGTACGTTGAAGATTCGTTTTCATCTATGGTTTCGTAGTATTACATCGTCGGTACAAGGTACCCTGTGCGGGAAAATACTAAAAATTTCGCGAAACCTGGTTTCTACGTAATAGTAATAAGACGGTAGCTAGTGTGTTTGGAGAGTTAGCTGCACGATTCGGTATGCTTTCGGGTCTCATCGGGTAGGCATTTCGAGTTATCAGTGTCATTCTGAGTTAATTTTTGTTTTCGATTTAAAATGTTCTAAAAGTTTTTCTAATACAGGGCGTTCGCCGGAAAACGCTACCCTCCCAGTCTGTTGCCGTCGGCAACTTGCTCGGTCAGTCGCGCCAGCAACTGCCGCCACACGGCGCCGTGAATCACCGCACTGTTTAACACCTCCGCTGCCCCAACAGTGCAGTGACGCAGTATATTGGGACCCTTACATAGTTAAGAACGGTTTCTTTGCATTGTAGCTAGTTTGTGACTTCAGTCTCTTATTAATCAGTGTTGTGAATAAACGTTTCTTCGCGGTTTGGCTGGTTTGGGGCTTCATACTCTTACTAATCTGTACCGTGTTTGAGTGTGAGTAAAATTATGGTACGTTACAGTTTGCAACAAAGAATATTTCTCTACGATACATATGTGAAGAAGAAGTCGTTTAAAAAGTGTCGCAGTAAATTTCGTCGCGAATTTCCTGGCGCTTTACTGCCAGCTAAATCAACAATTCTGCGTCTGGTTAAAAAAGTAAGAGAAACGGGTTCATTTTTTAACAAAAAGAGACTGTCGGTCAACCGTATTCTCACAGAGGAGAAAATTGACGATATCGCTTTTCGACTAGAACAGTCACCCAAAAAATCTTTAAGTCAGTTAAGGCAGCGTGTGTCTCGAAAAATGTTCAGAAGATGTGAAATGTGCATTACACAAGAGGGTCAACACTTCCAGCATCTTTTATAAGGTAAGCTAATGAATTACGTCACATTTAAATGCTTAGCACATACAAGTTTATGAAGCGTAATTATTATGAAATAGTCCGCGGCCGACGGTCGAACAATGCCGGAAGATGAGCGCTCGCTCGCCGGGAGCAGTTTCTTCCTTGTAGCGCTAACAGTGGGTTGCGTTTCCCGGCGAACGCCCTGTACTATACATAGTTACTGAACTAGGTGGAGTATATTATATCGTAGCTGGATATCATTTAACACCACTTATTTTGTAATGTTTGTATCTCACTCTCACGGTCATAGTGCTTGTTTCTGCAGCTGATTTTATACTTCAAAGTTTAAAAAAATGTAATCAGAAATTTTAGAGCGATTACGGCTGCTAAATGCCCATACGGATACGGATGTAGCATCTTGCCAGTTGTACCTACACCACGGCAAACTTTATTTCTTTTGAAACGCTTAGGGTCTGGTACATTGCTTTTCCGCAGAGTGAAAGTAGTTGTCGCAATATTAATACTACCTGCAGGCAGCTACACCGGATTTAAAAATCCATTCCTGCCAAACACAGCATAGTAGAATGACGTCTTCCAACTTGCCGAGTGTGCCACGCTACCATAGTTTGTAATCTGCACCAGGAGAGTATCCATCGTGATTTGTGTCGTAGAGACTGATTAGATTCTCTTGCTTCAGTTTACCTTCTATTTCTTAACTCGTCATACAATGACCTTGAAAGCGCACACTGCGTTCGACATCTTTGTTTGTAAATTGTGATAGTGAATAGTTCTATTAGTTCAAAGGTGATGAGCAATCGATGCTCGGAAATTAGTCACGGGACAAGGAACGGGAAGGAATTCTGCCATGGTTTTTTTTTTTTTTTTTTTTTTTTTTTTAAGGAAGCATCCCGGCATTCGCCTGGAGTGATTTGGGGAAACCATGGAAAACCCAAATCTGGATGCCCGAACGGGGATTCGAACCGCCGTCCTCCCGAATGCGAGGCCAGAGCGTTAGACATGCCTACAATCCTTTGCTTAGTCTAATGACCGTATCTTCGTCGATCTGTAAACTGAAATTTACTGGATTTCATTTATTATTAACACCATGTTTAAAAATGTTTTCAGAAACTTAGTTGCTTCTGTTAATCATAAGACTTTTCTCATTATTTGCTACCTGAATTCAGTTTTTGAGGTGCAGAATAACATAATCGCTGGAATGGTTTCTGTCTTTAAGTATTAATGAATGGTTATTATTTAATCGAGTGAATGTACTCAAATGTACGACAGATGTGGAGTGAAATACGTGAAGACAAAGTGAAAACTGTCTTGCAATGCTCCTGGTTTCAGCTTTATCAATATCAAGGCATGGCCTCCCATTGGTAATTGCCGAGAGGCTTGCCAGCCGGTAATCACTTTGTCGATATGCGTGCGCCATCTCACAAGGTAATTATATGATTTATCACGGACCCAGCGACCGCAGTATGCATTATCTATGAGCCAGCCTTTTCGCATGGAACTGGGTCTGCTTAATCAAAACATTCCGACGCGCCACATGAGCCACTGGACAGCTGTTCGCCTGTTCAAAGATAATATTTATTCATATACAGAAGTGTCACGTATTCGCATGCTAGATTAATGATTTCTCTATGTGTAGAGTCCAAAAGATACTTTTGGCTGTAGAGTTCTTATGGACTGAGCACTGTGAAGGAACGTGATCGGTATGCTAAACCAAAAATCGTTCCTTTAGAGTCTTCAGTTTAGTTTCTGCAGTTCTTTGTCTCGGCGAGTACAGTACGATGCTGTTTAGAAGCGCCTAAAGAAGGGCCTTCAGTGGCAATACTGACTTAGAATGAGATAAAATTTTTACCCTCATCCTCAATCTAATGGTGTAGTAGCCGAAAAAAAATGCTGTCTGTTTATTTCAGAAGTGTCTGCAAATTTATGCTGATATTGCGGGCGTGCTTGAAAAATTCGCAGTTTCGGGATATATGTATTTGGATGCTTTGTGGCCATTTTGAAGAGCAATTAATAATTTATATATTACGTTTTCCTGAAAGCAGTATCAGTAATATTTCAAACTTTATACTGATTTCGTAATAGTAACACCAATATTAATAAGCTGAACTTGTCGAAATTTAATATGTAGAAATGAAAATATTAAAATTGCATCCTTTATGTTTTTAAAATATAAACTTATTTTCCTCCTCAACTATTATTAGATAGACGTATACATGCCGGGTGTTTCAAAAATGACCGGTATATTCGAAAAATCAATAAAAACTAAACGGGCAGCGATAGAAATACACCGTTTGTTGCAATATGCTTGGGACAACAGTAAATTTTCAGGAAGACAAACTTTCGAAATTAGTTACAATTTTCAACAACAGATGGCGCTGCAGGCGATTTGAAAGATATAGAAGTAAACGCAGTCTGTGAGTTCGCCATTCTGTAAGTCGTCTTTCTGCTGTAAGCGTGTGCTGTTCGCAGACTGCAAGTTTGCTGCGAAAAAATGTTCTTCAGAATAATCGTACTTCAGATTTTTCCAGATTGCAGCGCCATCTGTTGTTGAAAATTGTAACTAATTTCGAAAGTTTGCCTGCCTGAAAATTTACTGTTGTCCCAAGCATATTGCAACAAACGGTGTATTTCTATCGCTGCCCGTTTAGTTTTTATTGATTTTTTCAAATATCCCGGTCATTTTTGAAACGCCCGGTACTATCCGCTTCGAAATCAATTAAAATATCATATTTCACACACTTATTGTGAACTTGGAAGCTACTGGCGAGTGAGCAACAAATGGGCGGGCGGAGGGGGGGTGGAAATTAGAGCAATAAATGAAGAAATGTTTGTAATCGAAACTTAAATCTTTAGAAAGAAATTTATGGGTACTAAAAACTTGCTCTGATGTGGATCTGGTTTTAAGCTTCTCTTCTGCAAGTTGCGGTACATGCTTTGGCTACGCGCGGTGGACGGAGAGGTCTTAGAGGGCTGAGTGGCAGAGGCAGCGTTTCGTCTCTTGTAGCTGAGGACAAATCTGTAAATTGAGAGGAGGCGGGTGGGTTCTTTCGCTCTGGTCGCAATTACCGGCTCCCGTGTCTTGTAATTGGGGGCGATGTTCCCTCCTACGTTAATGGGCCGATCGACTTAAAACAATCAGGAGAATTAATACGGCCGCTGCCCTTCTTTTCCCTTCCTAATGGATTTCCTATTAATTTCTTCTTCGTCCGGACAGTAATCCGATTGCCGACTAATTTACGTGGAGGAGCCCACCTCTTCTCCCGAGGGAAGTGGCCAACGGCTGAACGGGACGCTCAGCTCCACAGCGCTTTTTATTTTGCCTCCTTACTCATTAACTTCTTTCTTCCCCGTGAAAAGTAGGTGAAGCAACTTTGATGCTGGTGTCACAGTAA
Organism: Vandiemenella viatica; assembly: GCA_031002005.1. Taxonomy (NCBI): domain Eukaryota; kingdom Metazoa; phylum Arthropoda; class Insecta; order Orthoptera; family Morabidae; genus Vandiemenella; species Vandiemenella viatica. The sequence goes on along the minus strand of JARYHS010013630.1, from coordinate 328,356,924 downwards.
AAACTGTTTGATTCAATCGTTTCGGAATAGGAGACATTCTGCTCTTTTTTATTTATCAGAAGTTTCGACGGGGATAGGGTATTATCGAGGATACTGAATGGACAGTCACAGTTCGGAAAAGTGACTAATTTCTTGTTAACATTTCACGTAGTCTGAACTACATGAATACCGGCCAATTGTATTTTTGGTACCGTTTTATTGCTCTATGAGTTTGCTCACTGGACTACAATCCTTTCTCGATTTATTAACTGTAGAGAGCATACATTAAGCGGAAGTTGATGCTTCTAACGTATCTCGGTATTGGACTATTCAAAAATTAATTTTTTCTCATTTTTTCTTTGTATTTTAAGAATTTGAATTAGGCCTACAGTCCACCATGTCTTTTGGGTGAATCATCTGCCCCACAGCTTATGTTTTACTTCACATTACCAGTAATCAAGAAACCCGAATTAAGGCACAAATATCACAAAGTTCCTTCATTTCAGTGTTTCTGCTTGAACATTAAGAAATTTTCATGTCTGTTGTACTTTATAGCGAAGATTCAGACAGACACAAAAAAAAAGGGAATTTATTAAGCGCGCTCGCTGTTGTTCGATCGTAGTTCTTAGATTTAATGAAATCATCATACTGTTAGGCCGGTATGAGTGTTGCGCAGTATGCATAGTAAGACTTCCGGTACAATTTAAAACAAAAGAAAAACATAAAATATTGATATTCAATAAATCGATACAACATTTAGAAGCTCGATAATCTCATTTCCTATGACATTGGTTGAAGGATAAAATCGAATACCAAAGCGTATGGGAGTAGTGGTTCTCCGAAGGGATGGTATGAATGGAGGAGCAAAGAGCCAAGGGGAAGAAGAAGAAAAAAGCTATGGTGCAGTGTGGTTGGGTAAGTACGAGTATGTGGATAGTGACTAAGCACAAAGTCAAAGAGAGAAAAGTGTTAAGTAACACTGCGGGAAAGGACAGTGTCTAGAAAGTTTAAAATTTGATGAGGGTAGTGATTTAAAATGGTGTCACAAGTGCACAGCTAGTGTACGGGGTCGAAGTTGTGTAACGAGATATTTTTTTTTTTTTGGCGTCCATGTAAGTGTTTTTAGGTAAAGAAAGAATAGGATAAATAAACTCTCTTTCAGAGAGGAAGAATTAGCACTTAGTAAACTCGTGGTGTTGGAATGAATGGTGTAATTACTTTATGCATGGTTCCCACGTGAAAGTTTTGTTATCTTCGATTTAATTATTGAAGACGTTGTCTGATGTCTTGTTACGGTCGAACTTTTACTACTTGGTGTCCGAATGACCTTTTGTGAAACTTGAAGATAGTAAAAGAAAGTAAGCTTTGAAACCATCAACCGTTATTCGTACGGAGGAATTAAACTAACTTGCAACTGGTTAATAATATTCTCTCTTTCAATAGAATGGCGATCGCATTACTTTGAAGTTGCAACTGGCTTGAGAATCAGCCAAGCACTTTTCTTCGCTACAGTACCGAATATTTAAGAAGACATTTCATTTCATTAGCCAAATACCTGAATATCACTTAGAATATTTTCCTGATATACAGCACATTAAATTGTCTGAGTGTATAGTAAGATCTAAAAGTGCGTTGTATTTATGCTTGTGTTCTGAATCACAATAAATCCAAAAATGATGGGTAAAATACGTGTGGCGCAGCTGTCCTGATGGCCCTCGTGAATATTGCATGGCGCAGTGGGGAAGGTCGTGTCCTGGCGGTAATTGATGAGCTGTGCACGTAGCTCATGTTCAGATAACGCCATCAGCGACACCGCGTGTCAGTACGACACACGGCAATTAATGTGTAGCGCCCACAACAAAATGTCGTGTTTTTGTTCTGGCGATGTGGCGCTGCGATTTGTACTACAATTTAGGTCGTTTATTCCTGCGGCTCCTGAATTTTCTACCCAGTGATCGCTATCGATGATTATCGTTCCTTTATCTCTCACATCTTGTAAGGGAGCGTGCATAAACCTCGTAGCTCCATTTTGGTTTCCTGTGAACCCCCCCCCCCCCCACGTAGCCCGACGTGGCTTTTGCCTCTACCCCCTCCCCCCGCGTAACACGTAGTTTTTTTTCCATAATTATTCCAGAAGACATTTTATACTGTTTTCTCTTGTCAGACTATCGTAAATTACGTACGGGGATAATTAAATGACGGAAATAAATATTTACATGCCTCTGTGTGTTTTGTATCTCATTTTAACTGTGACAAATAATACGAAAGAGAAGCTACGTGGCCTGGCTCGGAACCCCCTCCCCCCGCGCCCCCACTTAGCCCAACGTAGCTTTCCATCCAACCTCTCCCTAGACCGAGCGACGTAGTATATGCACAATCCCTAACTGGCTGTCACTCCAATTTTTTTAAATTTAAAGTCGGAGAAATCTTAATTTAGAGATTGTTGCTCCCTTGATCGGAATATTAATTCTGACGGGGAAACTTGTTGCGTAATTCAAGATTTTTTTTTTTTTTATCGCGTGTGCTACTATAGCTTTCCTTTATGATTGCATCGCAGACTGTTTGTAGCCATGGTATGCACCTTTTCCCGTCTTCACCACTTTTTCCCAACATTTTGAGGTCGGATGCCTCCGATGAGATTCATTCGTCGTTGGATGGTCAAATATGGATCTTTGGCATCAGCAAGGGCATGCGGCTGTAAATCCAAACATCTTAAGTGTTGCCATCTATCTGCGAAACGTGTCACTGTGTTCAGCGTGTGAAAGTGTATTTTTTATTTGTAAATTGTGTAGTTCATGAGGCGGAATTGGGGCCGTCCCGGCATTCGCCTTGATTATTGCGTAAAACCGCCGCCAGGACTGCCGGTACGCGGGATCTCGGACTCGTGTCTGGTCCGTTGCCTCCCCGATCCAGTCTGCGGCGGCTCAGCACGCTCAGTCACACTGAGATGCTTCTGATATCTCTGTCGAACACACACAGAGAAAATTGAATCTGCTATTAAATCCCTCAATATTAGAAAGCCTAATGTATATCCCGTCGTAAAGGTTGCAATATGATTTGTTCCTCTTGTTATTGTTCCTTTAAGAAACTACTAAAATGTACAGATGTAAATCTAATGTAGAAAACGGTGATTCAATCAGATCTGAAAAATTAATATCCTATTTTATTTTCGAGACTTTTAAAGTTTTTGAAAAGGTAGTGTTCAGAAGAATGTGATGCGCAATTAGCTGTAGCATTCTTGTAACACTCTATTAGAGCGTTCTGGTATCTCAGTGGTTAAGGCGCTTGATTTCAAAAGATTCGCTGCTCCAGTCCCGGTAGGCGCAGGAATTTTGAGAGTTGTGTTTGATCATATGAGCTATGCCAGGACGCTCCGTGGTTCGGATTCCACGTTAAACTGTAGGTCCCAGAGGAAAGGAACTGGCCGTCCTACCTCTGACACAATGGCTTAGTACGCCTCCTTCGGGAGGATCCAACCAACATTCGGGTTTTGAACTAAGTTAAGTTAACACTCTATTATGGTATTCTTGAAATACTGCCTGAACATATTAGCCAATTTCTATTTAAGACATAATTTACGAAAGTTAAAATAATAGAATGAACTTCACAGTTTATAGAATTTAGCTTGTATCTCATAAATCAGTTTCGAAACAGACGGAACGCTCGCGTTATTTGAATCCGAGTCAGCAGGATTATGGTATTGTGAATGGTTGTTTATTAAACGTGATGGTTCTCATTTTCAGTTCAGAAAAATGGTTTAACAGTAGCTCGGAAATGAAAAATTGTCCTCTTTGGGGATGGTACAAGACTTACTCATCAGAACAATTACTGCATAGTAAGTAGAGCGACAAAAAACTACGCCTTTATACAAATGATTGAAAATAAAGTTTTAATTATATTAATAATAAAAACCGCCGAACCTTCTTCAGACATATAAACTGTGTTATTTGTTATCTTGTTTATGAAATATTATTAACAAGTTAACACAACTTTCTGCAGCAGAAGGGAAAAGCAAATATGGGGCAAGTGCGATGACTCATGAATATTCACTTTCCCCCGTGCAACTGTCGTTGTCAATTGAATATCTGAATCTGAAAGTTTTTAAGTTTCGTCAGTATCTTCGATTTTTGTGACCTCGTTATTTTGTTTGTTTTATCTTTGACGGATTTTAGGACTCTTCAATATAGGCAGAATAGGGGTAGTGTATGTTTTATCTAACAGTTACGTTGCAGACTCCTCTTTCCGATAGAAAGATCAAAGCCGTTACGAGAAAGTGGATCTTCATGGAGAAACCTTCAAAATGTCCAGTCGGAGCACTTCTCCCTTGGTTGCATATGGCGAAAAAGAAAAGCTTCAAAGAAAAAAAAATTCTTTAATGGAATCTTTATAATAGTCAAAACGCACAGTTATACTCGCTTCACGTTAGTTTCTTAAATACTCGGGACACAATTAACGCTGCAAAATTCTATTGCTTACTTTAAAAAATTCAGTTGCGTGTCTAAAATTACATTCACAAGATTACAATACTTTGACCCTTATATGGTTAGCATGACCTTTGAGGTCACTATTATTAATTACTTCCTCGATCACCATCTAAAACTCGGGGCCGTCTACTGCGTCGATGGTTATAGGTACGACCTACGAGCGTACCTCATATTCGAGAGGGCGCAGGTTCAATCCCTGCCCGGCAATCCCGATTTCGGTTTCCCATGGTTTCCAGAAATCTTTCCATGTGAAACAGCCAGTCCGAATTCCTTCTTATTCTTCGATCCTCAAACTCTCCCGACTCTTATAGCGACATTGTCAACAAGCCCGAAGGAGAAAAATGTACGAAATAAATAGGAAAATCAGCTTCCAACACCCACTATACAAACGTTTCATGACTTCAAACATGCCGTAAGCAGAATAAAAATAAAATGAATATGAAGAAATAGTGACAGAACTATGTAATTCAGATAGTAAAATTAGTAAGGACAATGAAATTAGATCAGTATGAAGAAAATGAGATTACTTCAGTAAGAGAAAAGTTCGGTACCAAAAATCCTAGCACCCGGAATGAACTTCCTAAAAGTGTCTTTATGGAGCACAGCACCTTGCTTATGACAGTAGCTGATTGACTGTCACGAAACAAGACGGATGAAAATAGAAATGTTTCTTTTGTTATTTAGGGGGATGAAGTTCAAATTAGAACCACTTCGGAAATTATACTAGTGTTTCTCAGAATCTTATCCATTGTGCAGATAGGACGGTCGGTCACATTTTGATAAATGCGAATTAACTACATTATCAATAGTATTGGGTACATAGAACTGTTGCGGAATAAAACGATTATTTTGTCAAGGTAGGATGAGTTGGGTTAAACCAGTAGATTCAGACGATAAGAAAAGTCATAGGTATTCAAAGACACAGAACGACTTTTAATTTCTACCTTAGGAACTGCCTGTGCTTTTTATCACCAAGAATAGGCGAATGATTTAATAAGTTGAAATATAATCTTGCGCAATTTGTTGGCGTATTGTCTGACCGTGGTGATCTTATACCAGGTCTCCCGACCTGCAGTATTGCACCAAGCAGTGGGCAGTAATAAAATCCATGTGCTCGCATACTTATAATACGTCTGACAAGTGCCCAATTTGGTTTTACGCCGTTACTGTCTTAACTTCACTCCTGGAATATGAATTGCGCTGTGAATGTTGCGTACTTTTGATTAGATGTTAAGATGTAAACTACTGACCTCGGTGGCGTAGGGGCTAGAGTACTAGCCTTGCGTGCTTAAGGTCGCCGGTTCGAGTCCGGCCGAGGGCATGGGTGTTAAGTGTTGTTTGTGTACACGTGGTGTCTGTCCTGTGATATCTATAATTACTAGAAAAACAATGGAGAAACTGCAAACACTGGATGAACTGAAATCACATTTGAGCTGGCTGTATGAATAAGATAAGTCAAATAATAATATAATTAAAAAAAACCTGTAATCTGTGGAGAAACATTCTTCTAGCGAAATCAAGAACGTAGTATACTACTTACGATAGCATATAAGTGATCTTTGGAAGGCAGGGAGCATCGGTTATATTAATTTCAGCGAATACCCCAGCTACTCATTTCCAGTAGCTTTTCTACTTAGGCTGTTTATTAGAAATGATATTCAGCGTTCTTAATGGTGAAGAAACTCCTTAAGACCGAGCAGTTTTGTCGCATTTAGCAACTTATATCACAGGAGATGACGCCGCGCTGCTGTTGTGGTGGATGGGACTTGGAACCGTGGGTTGCGTTGCGGATATCCCGGAGAGACGCGGCGAGCAGGGGCCAGCAAATGGGTCAGGCTGTCCACTATCTCTGACGTCTCACGGCTATCTCCACGCAGCAGTCGCGTGGACCCATCTCCAGGGCGTAACCTACATCTCACAATTGTGCAAGCAGGAGGGCTGAGCATATGGCAATCACTCGAGACTTGACGTCGGGAAAAGTTCAACACCTGCTCATGTCCTTGGTTCATTCGAATTTTAAAAGTGTGGTGTTAATGTTCTCGAAGTCACAGATTCTGATCCGGAAAGAGGAATGCACGTCATTAATGCATCGGGGCGAGAGGAGAACTGTGGGGTATTAAATCTGAAATTCTTGTGTTGAATGTTGTAGAGTATAGAATCGACTTGCTCCACACGCTACCTGATGTTTAAATCTGTGTAACATAAATGACGTACTAAAATATAACCTAATGGGTGAGCCGTTAATGCTCCGTCCTGCTATTGATTGAGACTTGGATTGGCCAAGGTGTTTCCTTCTAAAGACAATGACCGAAATTCTTCCCGTTCCTTGTTGCCTATCATCTCCCGCCTCTAATCAGCCATAAGAAAAATAAAAAAGAAAAACATCAAGAGTAGTTAGTAATATATTTTTCACTGGAGTTCCGTAATCGATTCCATAGTCACAAATTTCTGGTAAAGTTTTTTGTGGCAACAATTAAAACATTTTAATCTAGTTTCCAGCGAAGCTCAGGAGTAAAAACCACTAAATGCGTCAGTTTTGGAAGTGTTAAAATTGTCAATGTCAGCTGCGGTATTAAAACATCATCTGCCGTTCTGAGGCGCAACTCGTGGGTTGGTAGAAGTGAGCTTCCCCGGCGACTAATTTTTCTTTTGAATGTTTGTTGTCGTTAGCACTTTCATACTTGACGTGATTGCTTCCTGCAAGTGCTTTGATCATAGACTCAATGTGAAATGTTACTGGCGATCCTAGTTGAATAGCGCAGTTGCAGGTAACGAGACTAATACTGAAATTGTTTTTCGTATTACTTTTTCTGTTTGTTCGAACTAAGATAGCAGGACAGTGAGAACTTAAGACATTGATTTTAGTGAACTTTTGAGCATGGAAATTCTCTCATACCCTGCCAAGAAGGCAAACTGTTGTGGTGTAATGTACTCTGATTTTTGTTTAAGTAGGTTTTTATTGTAAGCAAAAGATAAAAATTCTTCTTTACAGCAAAACTGCATTGGAACCTTAACATTTGATAAAAATATAAATTTCAGAGATCATTTATACATGGAATAATTTAATTTTCAAGATGAAGCATAAACTAAACGGAGCATATTCGATCTGTAGTCTCAGAATAGGTTTTTGGCATTTTTCTGTGATTGTATGATGGAGAATTGTAGGATAGTGATCGCCTTCCACCACGAAAATACTGTACACATTTCTGTTCATATAACACGGGATATTATGTTACAAACTCACAGGTTCAGTCTCTTAAGATTACTCAATAAACAAGTTCTCAACCTTAAGAGGCGGATGAAAGGGTCCTGATACTATCAGAAATTGCAGAAGGCATCATTTCGAAAGTAATGCCCTTTAAAGGACGGGATTACACGATAAAAGCGAGAACTGATACATCCTGAACAGCATTTATTTCCATCCAGTTCTATAAATTAGTGTATGCGATTAGGTAGTTTCATGTCGTTTTAGTGTGGCTGAGATATTAAATATACTGCCGTAGTAAGCGTCGCTCTCTTGCGGATTCAATATTGAACAGAGATTTAATTTGCAAATTAAGGGGATTCCTTTTTTGTGCGCGTGGTAGGCGATATTGAGTTAGTGTACCGCGGTCATCTAATGAGGCGGGCCGCTGCCGTGCGCTAAACATGTTAAGACATTATTGATGGCCGCTCCCTTCCAGTGCTGCACGCATTAAATTACAACGCACTCGCCTCGGACGCGGCAATTGCGCTGATTACGAGTATCGCCTTCTCATTCCAGCAACCTCCGCTCTCTCAGTTACAGTTATGCTCTACTCATCCCGTTACGAGGGTGCGTTTCCACGACAGCTGATTTCGTTCAGCGTCAAGAGGATAGTGGCAACTTTTCATTACATTTCACATACAAGTAATCGGTCTCATTATTTCCAATAAGTGTGTTTTCCATGGTTTCTCAAATCACTTCAGACAAATGCGGGATGCTTCCTTCAAAATGCCATGGCCGAATTCCTTCCTATTCCTTGCCCCCCATCCTTTCCCGTCTCTAAAGACCTCGCTGTTAAGAGACGTTAAACAGTTTTTAAAAAATAGTAAAAAAAAATAATAAAAAGTGTCTTCGAAATTGGTTTCTTCTTTCATATTAAGTAGTATATAGTCTTATTATCTTGTGACATAGTTCCGATTTGCAATAAATTTTGCCTCTGTTGTGCCGTTTTAATATGGGACCGAACCACAGGCACCTTGACTTACACGATTAAAGCAAAGGTATTAGAATATCGTGGCCACAGCGGGTTTGAATACGGGACTCTGAATTTTGAATGCAAGCACCTTAACCACTGAGCGGATTTTTCGTGGTGAAAGATTTCGATCTATTTGTCGACACTGACATGTTTCGTACAATCCAATCAAAAGCCTGTGCTGTTAGATTAAAAAGGTCAATAATTTTTAAATATAACTACTTTTAATAATTTTTCATATTCCCTTTAAGAAAACATATTTGATAAAGTTGTTACTCAAGCTGCAGCTCTTAGTTCCAGTCTTCATTTCTTTTGTGTTTCCTTATTGGTGTGAGGTGTTCGTTGTGTCCACAGATTTTCTCACAGCCATCACTGTTTAAAATACCGATAACGAGACAACACGTGTTCCACAATTCCCCTAACCGTAGCTCCTGAAGACTTATTTCTGTTCTATTAGAATGTGCCATAGGAAATCATAATTTTGCACATCAATCTTAAATTCATCAGCTAATTGTAGTGAAGAGTCTTGGCATCCGCGACAAAATGTTCTAGAAATTCTTTGTTTCATGAAATGATGATTTCGGTGCGAGGTAAGTAGAAATGATTGTGAACGGCTTTTAGGTGAGTGGATTTGCTTAAAAACATGTCGAAGTGATAATAGAATACCGTAGCATCTTTCTTGTTTTTTAAATACTTGTCAGTTTTAGAAATAAACTTTTAAAACAGTTTTAGATGTGATTTCTAAAACAGGATACTACTTGTGGCACTAATTGTTTTTGCTTAGAGTCGTTCTTTAAGGCTTATAACTCGAGAAAAAAAGGTCACGAACACTTTTTTTAAGTTAAGAAATATGTTTTCTGTATCTTCTTAGATTAGAGTTATCTCTGTATGACAATTTCCTTGGTCGGTTAGTTGCTGTTTAATCTCTTCAGGGACGTTGACATCGGTGTGTACGTTTGCTACTAAGCTCAGTTTCTGTGGTATTCACTCAAATCGTACAAAGTTAAGGTCACGCGACTTGTACTAAGGAGGGCGGGCTACTGTAAACAACTGTTGCCTCTGGCTGCTAAAGAAACTAAACTTACAGCAAGCGTACACATTTGTGCCATTGTACCTGAAGAGATTTAAAATTCAAAAAACAAAGTTTAGTAATGTATTATTAAATTTTTAGGTTTTATTATATTAGAAATGTTTGCGGATTATAATTGATGTAGCCTTCACTGGAAAGAACAAGGGACAGTATTTGTAATACATCAAATGTTATCGGGGTGCTGACCATACCACAAGATTTTTACAACCGGATGACTTTTACCATACTTCTTCCACTTTATAATACCTCATCAGGGAGTTGTATACAGTTTTCTAGTAATAAGGAGCAATTAGATAAACATGGTCCAGAAATGCAACGACTGTATGAACCTGTTGGATGAGCTGTAACGTTAGGGCCTGGTATTGTGCAGGTCCCAATCTGACCATATAAATTCCATTGTTCCATTACGTGCAATAAAGCTTCTCGTTCCCTACACACCATCCTTCCCCTACTTTGATGACCTAATCGTTAGTAAAAACATAACTCCGAAAGTTCGGCCTGTATCGCTGTACGGGAAAGGCAGTAAATATTAGATCTCTTTCCTCTCCCTCCAATCACTCTGATAGAGCAGCATATCTTTACCTTTCCTTAATGCTATACTTAACAATACAAAAATTATTCTACAGTGCCCCACAACATGACATGATGATACTAATACAAAAAATACTTAAATTTTTTATTCAGTTACCCACAATATTCTTTTGGTAACAAACTTATTGGAGTCCAATTTTCTTTATTATGTAATAATGAATTTTTTATACATAATATGTGAGGAAATTCAGACTGTGTTTCTGTGTTGCAGGTATGTATCTCTGCGGCTGTGCATGCGTTGTGCTTGAAGCAGCGAGTATAGTCGGTATGTATGACTTTTAAAACATAACCTAATAAAGAAAGCTGGCAAGATTTAAGATTATTTTATATACCTTAATGTAGTGTCGTCTGAAATTAGGAAAATTAAAACCGGAATGAGCCACTTGGTCTTTCTTGACGAGTTGTTGTATTATCTTGATTGATATATGATTGCCGGTGGTGTCTTCTTTGTTGGGTAAGCAGACTGGTTGAGACTTGGCCTTTGCGCAACAAGTCGCCAGACACGTGCCTGTCCGCTGCACATTTGCATATTATATATGCGATCTTGCGCAAGTGCTAAAGACTACGTCCCTACAGCACCGGACTCAACGAAGTGTATGTTGACTAATGTAATAGGGTCCACTTCGCTGCCTCCTGATTAGGGTTGCCATCTTTTGGGAACAATAAGAGAACATTTGTGTTTTGGGATGGTAAAAATAGAATAAATTGAATATAGAAAGTGTAAGTTTATTTTTATGTTTCGACACCCATTTTCATTGTTTTTTGACACACATTCTTATTGTTCTCAAATACTTCTACAGCATCTTTACCGTCTATATTTAAATTAAAATATATTATGAGCTCATATTTTACTGAGTGAAGACTTTTGCATTCACGAAGCAAAAACTTTATGAATGGAGGAGATATTTTGGGAAGACTTTGTATTTAAGGTACATTTATTTTCAGTTAGAATATTTTTTTAAAAGTTCATAAGAACGCAGCTTCTCTAGGCGTTGAGAATTTATGAAATGCTCTCGGGTATGTAGCTGAGTGAAGGAAGTGTTATCACACGATATTTCGGCGATCTCAGTCACGGTCGCCATAGGCCACAGTACACGCAATGCACGACATGATACGTATAAAAAAAAATCGTATGCAATCAAGCATTGGCTAAAGTCATGTTTTAAACTTGTGCGTCCAATTTCTGTTGAGGAAATGCAAAAATTTTAGTACAGATTTTGCATTTTACACAATTCATTATCTGGTACATTTGCAGCCAGGTATACTCTTCCCCCCCCCCCCCCCCTACGCTTTTGTACTTATGCATTCGTTTTTTGTTTAGAGTACCCATTTCATGTTTTCTAGGTTTACAGTATTATAATAAGTATTATCATCATCGCCATGCATTTAGTTTAGTTGTGTACCCAACAAATTACAGAAATAAAAACAGCGGACCAGTGGTACAGTTCACAAAACAAACTATTTAAAGAAAAAGTGCGTGGTCAGCCGATTGCGCCGAATATGACCGACTAATTCCAAGACATGAGAAGGCATAGTTATCTCTCCAGTGCACACGACCTGTTCGGTCGAATGCGGCCGAGTGACGGACAAATACCTAGGATTCATTCGGATACTACCTTGGTACGTAACACGTCAACCAGTGAGATGGGAATGAATGTGTGTTTGCTAAGAAAGGAGTGTTTTAATGCACTCTATTACTTTCGTAGATTATATAGTACGCCCTAGTGAAAGACAAAGCCAATATTCTATAATAGAGTACAGGTGGCAACCCGTGTCCTTATCCAAGGATAATTCAGCTTTTAATTTCCCTATACGCCGCATTATAATTACACAAAATTTCGATTTCTAGAATTCAATGTACCACTTCATTGTGAAGTATCGCAAACATACGTTAAATGTCTTAATTTTATCCATAATTCACTGTATTGACGTGACTGTATTGATCAGACAAAAGGTAGAATTAAAAACAGCCTTCAGTCACTAGAGTACAAATTTTATTGTATTACACAATGCATTTCGGACCCTGTGGATTCATCTACAGATGCCAGTGTAAATACCATAGACCTTTTATATGTTAAATGTATGTTTATAAAATATTTTCGTTTAAAGTAGTTAATATCTGTTTGAATTTTCTCTCAATTAATCGAAGTTAATGAATTCTCGATCATAGTAAGGCTGGCTTTCTAATTTTCAGTTTAGATTGTTCAGTTTTGTAATAATTTTTTTGATCTATCTTAATTTTTGCAAAACATAAAATTAGCTGTAATGTACGTGTTGTAGAGGTATACTTACAAGTTTGATTTTAAAATCTCAGAATAGAGATTAATGGTGGTTGTTGTGGTGTTTGGTGATTTATTTTGAAGTTTATATTTTTATCTGCAAAAATAGGAACTTAGTTTTCCCTTGACGGCAGTGAAACAGAGTATTTACACTAGGATTGATTCCTCTGCCCTGCGGGTACATTTTGTCTTTATAACTAAGCGGATGGATATCCATCGTTTTTGCTGTTATCACCATACTTACTACATCTAGAAACTGTGTTAGAATTATTCACATAATTTTTCTTCCTTGCGAATTATTCTTCCTACCAGAAAAAAATAATTTTCAGGATGCAGGCTAAATGCTGGTTGCTCCATCAGATCAAGAAAGCTATATGATGGTTGTATTAATACTTATTGTAAACTGAGAGATCATAGCCCGCTGTACAGCAAATGTTATAACAGCATAAGATAAAATTTTTGGCAGACTTTCGTGTTTATTTCTTCATTTTTCTCAACACTTGCAGTAATTTCCAATCATTGGTAGTGGAGGAGTGTTCCATATGCAGAAATGAACTTTAGGTAAAATCTCGTTAAGTTCTTTAATAGAGGCGTAAAATTATATAGCAGTGGCTGGCTGAATCAGCTGCCAGCAACATGGAACCTTAGAACCAATCAGCTTCAAAGAAAAACTGATTGCTTTACGGAAAGCAACACATTTTCTTAGCGTGTTCAAGATTGTTTAATTTTGGCTCGTGAATCCGAGGATCAAAAAAATCTTTACCGTTACTACCGGTACCTTTTATTTCATGAATGTCAGAGCAAATTTTCCGACTATCACTGTATTATATACCTGAAAAGAAAACTTAGTGATGATGAATTATGAAGAGGACCTCCCGCCTTGCTAAGCGATATAGATACAGAAAAAAATTTCATTGGTGGCTTGTGGACTGCTTCTGGAGATATCGGCCGTACTAAAAGACATCGTTTTGAAAGGTTTATTCTAATTAAGTCAGGCGAAAGACAAAGACGGTTTCTTATTTCCCTAAGTTATTTGCTGAACAGATACACGAACATATTCACTATAATTGCAGGAGTTAACGAGAACATATAACGATCACCTGGTGACTTTTGTTAAACTTCCGCGTATTATGCATCAATCATCCGGCGTACCCTGGGCCACGTCAGTGGAATTTAAACCACTGACGGCCGATCCTTTCACCATCAGACATCAGGTGATGTCTGGACACGAAAAAATAAGTATGTATTTATCTGTCGAGCATCAATCATCCAGTAATCCTGCGGTGAAAGGTACAGCTTAAAGTGCAATTCAAAGTACGGAACTTTCGTAGGATTAACCAGATTTTGGATATATATCTGTTAAAATAAGTCGGCATCAGGATTTGATCCCAGAGAAGCCCTGTTTATCACGTTTGCGTTAAACCAACTGACCAACTAGACAGCAATAGGAATAATAATTGCTCCTTTGCAGTAAACTAGATTAGATCTGTTAGCTCTGGCCGTTGCGGCACCATGTGGGTGACACGGAGTTAGCTGATTTTTTTTTTAATTTTTTTTTTACTTATGGCTTTGCGCATCGTCGAGGTCATTTGAGGCGGGATGGGACTGGCGACAAGGAACGGGAAGGAATTCACCATGGCCTTTTGAAGGAAGAATCCCGGTATTCGCCTGGTGGGATTTGGGGAAACCATGGAAAACCCAAATGTGGATGGTCGGACGGGGATTCAAACCGCCGTCGTCCCGAATGCGAAACCAGAGTGTTAACCACTCACCCACCAAGCTCGGTGGGTTAGTTGGAAAAAATACTAACAACGGTGACTTGGCCGGCGGGGTTGCAGCGGTGGTGGCGCACGATTCTAAATAAACAGATTGTGTAGCAAAGTCCTGGTTTCTCTCGTTTCATTTTTCACATACAAAGAACGCTCAGAGCAACGCACTACACAGCACAACACGCATCAGTCGTCTACTTGTACACACGGGAAATAGCAGTTAAACACTCGGAGGATCCTACTAACCGCCTACTTGTAGACCACACGCGATAGTAAAGAATTTCGATGTTCATTTCAAGTAAAGTGTAATTATTATTATTATAATTTGACACGCTGTTATTCAGTAGTTTCTGAGGAAGCAAAGCATTAAAAACTCGCTAAGATGTTTCGAATGGAGAATTGTTTTAGTTGTTTGTACTTCAAACAATGTTTACCACCACAAGTATCTTTTCTGTTGAACTCTACTCACATGCCAAAACAAAATTATATGTAACTTGTATTCGTTCCATTTCACTCTGGGAATTAGACATTTAAGACATATGTATGTAGAAACTAAGCTTCAAAGATTTGTTTTCTTTCAGACCTGTAAACAGTAATTTCGTATTGAAACAAGCGAGGGTTTGTCGAGATGTTCACCGGAACGGCTTGTTATCGCGGGTGGAAACTTTGCTTGTGTAATGACACAGCGCGCGGGGACCACGCTAAGCAGAGGCTCGGAACCATGTAGGTACATGGTTTAAAATGGTGCTACGACTTTTAAAATACTGTACGGTGAACTTGGCAAAGCGAAATTTAATAATCACATTTTTTTCTTCTTGTGCGATAAATTATCTAATTTAGTGTTTATCTGTGATATCTGCCTATTTTATTGCTATTAACTGTGGTTGAGCTCGTGCTCAGGTGGCAATTTCTTACATACTTAAATACGATTTAGACACTTTTTTATATTTAATAACTGTATAAAGTCTAAGACATATTCTTCACCTACTTGTTCCCGTCCCAGGCTTATCTACGTATGATTTAAATTTTCCGTATATCTTTTTTTCCCGAAAACAGTGACTGACTTATTGTCTTAGTCCTTCCACCTACTACACGCAGTTTCGAAATCATCCTCTATTACTCGTACTCGTATTTATCCAGGCCTTATCGCCAATAGATGACTCATAAATGATCTCAATCGTTTTCACCGCTCTTCCATCCTCTCCCAAAGTCAGGTACTTAATTAGAATTTACTTGACCCATTTCACTGATTTGTTCTTACCCGTGCGGAATTGCTGCTTCTAGTCCCTATTTCCAATGACCTTGATATTTTCCACCCATCAGTCTTCATGAGATCGATGTTTAAGTCACTTACCTGTCGGTCAGAAATGTTTATTCCAGCTTTCAGGGAGTTATTGGTTGCATAATTTTAATTCGTGTACAATCGTGGCTGCGATGGTGTAGGTAAGACGGCGCCACTTGGTCGTTGTTTGCGCCGGCCCGGTCCGGCCGAGTTAGCGCGCTCGCCCGGAAACGGACGGCGCGCGGCCGCCACGCTTCGATTACCGTCCTTACCGGCCGCAATTACCAGCTCCCCCGGGCACGCCATCCACCCCACCCCACCCCTCCTACCTAGGTGTCTTCACCGCCAAATCGAAACCACCATGCGGCGTGCTACCTGATGGGTATAGCAGAGAATGCTATGCTCATTCGTGTTACATTTCTTCTGCTTGAAAGGCTCTCTTAAAGTGTGATAAGATTTTGTACAATGCCTATTTCGATGTAACGGAATTGAATGTGGTCGTTCCATCACTTCTAGAGCGTAGATCTGAATTTTGGGTGCACTGAAAGGAATCAATCGACCACAACTATTTCTCCGAATTGTTCTCCAACAGCGCTGGCGTTAAATGATGTTGCTGAGAGCCCTATTGAAAAATTTGATAATATTCGTAGATAGCACCGCTTTATCGGGAGATCTCCGCAGGAACAATTAATTACCCAAGAATTTTAGGCATTTTCGTTTTTGGATTGAAATTCTCAGTGATGAAGAGAAATGATGTAAAATATATCGACACTCGTGGTATATACAAAATTCCAAACATGGCAGAAAATCTTTGAATATTTGTACTGCTTATCGTAGAGACATGTTGAATGTTTTGTCATAGTAATGTGTGTTAAAGCGTTGTCGTTATTTTACATCCTGCTGTTGGTGTGTCGATCTTCCCGGTTCGTTCTTAAGTCCCTGTAATACGTAGGTACTCTTGTCGACAGCCCGCATGATTCGCATTTCTGCCTTAGTAACACGCCATAGTGACACGTGGGGAATTTGTGTGAAGCTTGTGTGGTTCGCAGGAATATTTCCATCGTTTGGTGATGGGAACCATGGTTCTCCTATTAATAATCCACAATGTGGAACAGAAAGGGATTTACTACAGTATCGCGCTGTGTTAAAGTAACCGGCGAGATTGCAGTCGAGTGGATTGTACTGCGTTTACGAGTTCATCCATCATAGTGAATATGTGCGGTTTTACACCTATTATTTTTATCTCGGTTAAAAATATGGAAGCCTATATTTGAAAAGATAATGACAAAGTCCCAGAAGATGTCAAACAACTCGACGCTTTTGTTAGTTGTACAGGCTCTTGCTATCACGCGTCACCGTGTCAAACAACTTCTTGTGTTACCTACCCTGTCACCGGTAGCCAACGTCAAACAACTTTTATTCTACTGTATTCATAATTTACTCAAGATCGATCTTGACACGAATCGCGGTGTTCGTTTACTGTTAATCCACTGGTTAATGGGGCGGATATTTGCTAAATGAATAATCTCGTCGATTTAATTTATGTCTTTATATTTACTGCATAAGCGAGCCCTCACCATAGTCGGATTCACCGACTGTTCTGTTTTCATTTATCTGCGTAAACGGGTAGCATCCAGCGAGAGCACACTAACGTCTCGCTTCAACTGGTGATATCTCAAAAACAAAACGTTTCAGCACACAGCGTCGTCATGTCTTGCTTGCTCGTGTGTCACGGCCCCGCGCACGGTGGCTGAGAGGAGTCCTCACCTCCAGCTCCATAACAATAAACAATACAATCTTTCGGAACGGAAGGAAACCAAAATTTTTTGGGTTTTCTTAAAAGAAGTAATATAGGTCTAAAAAAAATAATTTGACAACACTAATTTTCTTTCTTTGCAGTAAGTCCTCATATAGCCTAATGTTAAACCAACTGCCCTGTAACCAGTTTTATGGGTACCAACAGGATGATAAATTTTATACAACTAGTCAGAATATCGTCCGTAGATGTAACAACCAGCATAAACAATTATCTTGTGTAATTTTTTTTTCCCACAGAAAATATACTCTTTTTTGGTATTTCGAATTCAGTTTATGTATATTAAATAATATGCAATGTTGACAAAGTAGTCTAGAATTTAAACTGTTGTTGCCAGAATATCTCAATGTTTTATCCATTAAACCGCGACACATTTAAGCTCTAAAATTGTCTGTTTAGTAAGTTGGAGTTTAATGTTTGAGAATTTTTTTTTTTTTACATATTTCACTGAAATAAATTCTTTTCAAAAACGTCCTTGAAATTCTGCAACAGTAAAAAATATTGCCGCTCGTTTGATTCTGAGAACAAGTAGTCCGAGTTAGACTGTGCTATGAAATAACAGCATATCCTTCAAAATAATTTTGTGAAAATTTCATCTTTTGACAATACTTCCATTTGTACGCTTGTATCAAGATTCTAAAACACACTTCATTGCTTTTCAAATAGTAATTTCCTTACTGTTTGTTCCGTCCACGCTGTATGAACATTACAAGAACGCAGCCCTTGTACAGAGTCATCGATACGAAAGTGTGTATTCGAACTGGCGATGAAACCACCGCTAGTAGATGTGGAGTCATCGCTGGTGTGACGTGACGTCCTTGAAACGTTATTTCGTGCGGAGGACGCCTCGTGCTCTGCTCCAGTTATGCAACCCGCCTTTCATACGGCGGGCACATCTGCTTTGAACCAGCCACATAGGTTAACAATACTGAATGTCTTTGTATACAGGTCTGTGTAAGAGCTTTGCATTAAAGACGGCTAGAACCAGCATTATGACAACTCTACAAGAAATTAATTCAAATGGTGGCAACTATATTTGCGTAGGGTGACCCGTATTGGGAGTCAACAATTAACAGGGCAACAATGTAACATTCCATGAGACGAATGCTGAAGAAACGAGGAGATATAAACGCGTAAAAAGAGAGAAAAAACTTGGCATTTACAATACTGTAGCATCGTTCAGGAACCATATTGCCTAAGAATAATCGACGTTGTAAAAAAAAAAGTCTAGATTATTTTAATGGTTGCTGCAGAGAGTCATTGAATAAAAACACAGTGACTGAACTAATGAATTTTGCCTATCAAAAGGTTTGAATTGCTCCCGAAGTTGATTATTTATATAAAAAGATGGTTTTGGCAGCACCTCCGCCTACGAGAGTCAATAATTTAAAGAGATTGCTGTGTTTGAGCCAGTCGAACTCCATGAATCCAAAAAACATGAACATTTATTATTTTCCCCTTATTAATTTCGCTTTCCCATAGCTTGTAAACGTAAAAAGAGATACCAGATAGTAATTTCACGAAGTAGGTGATATGCCGAAGAAACCTAATTCTACTAGAATAATTCCATATGCGGTCGTCCATAAATTGCGTGAGGTGAAATAAAAGGGGGGGGGGGGTCAACGGAAATCTCACGTGAGGTTTTTGAAATTTTTGTTGGGCCATAGAGCTAAAGAAAAAAAAAAAAAAAAGTCTACAAATGATGCGAAAATCTTATTTTAGGGTGGTCCGGTAATCCGGAAAAAACACATCAGGTAATTTATGGATGCCCCTATGGTAATCCTAATTTATAGTTTTCCTGTTTTGACATTATTTACTTGAAAAAGAAATACCGAACCTGTTAACGCAGTTCTCAAAAGTTAAAAAATTATGCAGCAATTCATAATTAATCTGAATTTTGCGCTATTTGAAACAAGAACAATTTTCTACCTGCTCTTTTTATGACATTCTTGACTGTTCGAATGAGCGTAGTATTGGATGCATACAGTGATTTTCTTGTAACCTGGAACTTATCAGCTATATGAAATTGGGGGAAACTGAAACCACCCACGCATATGTATGCGCAGTTAAAATTCGTATTTTGATATCCAAGTTAAGGGTTTACTGCAATTTATCAGTGGTGGAAGATTGCCAAACAGGCGCAACAAGTCCCAAGTAATGTGAAGGTCAGACTCGTTGTATTCTTTTTCTTTTGCTTTGTCACTATAAATTGCGTGTATAGTAATAAACAGGCAATATGAAATCTTACGTGGAGGCGAAACAGCGATCAAGAATACAGTGATTATTTACACCAACCATTACCACCGAATATGTAACACCGCTTTTTTCGTTGACTTCACCGAGCGGGGTGGGTGAAAGGTTAACTTTTTGCCCTCGCATTCGGGAGGACGCGGGTTTGAATCCCCGTCCGGACATCCAGATTTGGGTATTCCATGGCTTCGCCAAATCACACCAGGCGAATGCCGGGATGCTTCATTAAAAGGTCATGGCCGAATTCCTTGCTCCCAGTCCTTTCCCGCCTCTAAAGATCTCGACGTCGGCGAGGCGTACAAACCATAAGAAAAATAAAATAAAAGCTGTGTCTTCTGACCCCAGAATACTTACTTCAAAAACTGACATAAAGGATTCCCTATTTTTAAACACTGGCGCCATTTTTGAAATTTGTGCAACGTGCGAAATTGGGGTTTCACGAATAGTTTTCTATAGCAGAAACGTTTTTGCAAATTCCTGAATACAGTGTTTTGATGGGTACCTCTTCCGATAAACAAGTGTACTTAAGTTTGTCCTATTCAAATTTTTACACTTCTTCTGAAACCGAGAATTAATTAACTATTAGTGAATTCCTTTAGAATTTTTCAGATGCTTATTAATTTTGAACGTTTTTTTTGGGGGGGGGGAGTAAAGTAGGTTATTTTTATTTTAAAAAATGTTAGAGGATAGTTTTTTCTTGAGAAAATGAGTTACAAGGGCTAGAATACTATCACAGGTATTTTGTTTATCTGTGTTTGTTTGGTCTTGTATATAGCTCGTACAAATTTTGATTGCATCCTGTTCGGAAATCTTCAAAACGCTGTAACAGTTACGGACTAAGAGAGTATTGATGTTACAGACACCTCTTCAAACTTTAAAATAACGAGCTGGTTCTATAATGGATTTCCAGGTACCGTTTACAATTTTTTTTTATCTGTATTTGGATAGTTATACACTTTCTACAATTAAAACAACTATCTCACCTGTGTCGAGTCGCTTTATGTTGTATACGTAAGCTGTGGAGCTGCCGATGCAGGGCGTGGCGCGGCGCTCCCTTATACAGTGAGGCGTGGTAATGAGAGCCACAAACGACCTGTACGGCCATCAGGCGCTCACGGGCCGCTCTGCGGAGCTCCTCAGCTCACCAGTCTCATAATAACCTGCGGGCCAGTCATACCGATACCTCCTCATATTTGAGTACTATGCGAGTCTCTACGGCTTTTACTTCTTCACCACATAACAACTAAGTAATCTGAATTGCCAGAAATTAAACGAAGAATGAAATTATACCTTACTAAAGTATGATTTTTGAAGAGAACAAGAATTTTATTTAAAGTGAATTATTTTTATTTTGTTCTCAATATTTTGCGCATTACTGAGCCCAATTATCATTAACTCGTGTTTGTAAGGTTTAAGATCCAATTTATTAACATTTTCTCGTTTGTTCTGTGTCCAATTAAAATATTTACGCTAAAGTTTGCTTCCATTCAGTTGATGAAAACTAATATAAAATTGCTTGTTTCTTTTTTTTTTCCTTTGCACCAGTCTTTTGGCTGGTTTGATGCAATCCTCCAACCCTTCTATCCTATGCTAACCTCTTCATCTCTACATACCCCTTACAAACCACGTCCTGCTTCATATATTCCAATCTCTGTCTTCCTCTACAGTTCTTACCTTCGACTGTTCCATTCACCAGAAAATTAACCAATCCAGCATGTCTCAAAATATGACCTACCAGCCTGTCTTTTCTTTCTGAAAGCTTCTTCCACAAACTTCTTCGTCACCCATCATTTCCAAAACTCGTTCATTTCTTAATTTGTCTGTCCATTTAATTTTCAGCATTCTTATGTAGCACCACATTTCAGATGCTTCAATTTTCTGTCTTTACGGTATTCCTAAGTCCATGTTTCGCTACCATAAAGTGGTGTGCTCCACGCAATGAGTTTTAAAAAGTTTTTTCTAATTCCTAATAATATTATTTGTGACATCGGAGAGGATAGTTGTTTACAAGAGAATCAAAACTACTAGTATATGTACAACGTTAGAGAATGTTTAAATATTGCATACATCACAGTTTTCTTTTGTAGTACAACTGAGTCAAAATGCTAAAGCCACTACTAATCCCGACATGAGGAACTGGTTTACATTAGTTGGTTATGTAAAAATAGATGGGGCATTCTGTTGACGTCGTATCCGCCTAATGCAGCCTATCAAAAGTTTTGGGGATCGATGGATGTCGGTGAGATAGCCCGTGTATAATATCTTCCTTCCCGCCATCCTCTTCTGTGCGTGTTCCTCTGTTTCCGGTGGAGGGTCTTTACTTTGTGCTCTCCGGACAAACTTTCACAATAGCCGGCAGTTCAAATAAGTAAATGGTTAGTCATTTCCTTTATAAAGAAGTTTAAGTTACCATCTGCTATGAAGTTGAGTAGCTTCAGTAGCAGTTTTTAGTCAATTCTTAACAACTGTTTCACAAGTGTTGGTTTAAGTAGCACTATGATTTTAGCGCCGTTAATTCCGTTCCCATAAACGTGTGTAACGGCGTGGTTTGTTCAACAATTCTGTGGTTTTGCACGCCACATTCCCTGTATCCTCGTCCAGCATCGACAAAGGCGTGGCATAAGCGTTGTATAACAGTGACTTTTTTCGTTTAACTACATTTTCGTGTTTACATTGCTCTCAAAATTATTTCCCCACCATAATGTTTTGATTCTTTATTGCGCTTCAGTATTTTTGTAAGGCATAAATAGCGTTTCATTATGGAGAAGTCGTTTCTTACTTACTTCCACAGTATATGCCCTTTAGTGAGCTCAATATTTAAATTCTAAATTTAGTGTTAATTCAGAGATCTGTGATAATGTTTTCGGTACACTGATTTGTAAATCAGATGGCGTTGTATATGAAGAATCTTATAACCTTTTGTTGTTTACCTTCAGCCTTGTTTCAACGCAAAGTTTTCTAGAGATGTCTTTTTCAAAAAGCCTTCAGTCTGACTACTTTCAATACAATTTTAATGTATTATTATTTATCATTATTCTCATTCAAGTTTACCTGTTTCTCTGCAATTTTGTAGTGCAAGTCCCGATGAATTTTTTGATGTTCTCGGGTTATGAATGCAGGTGTGAGAGGGGCGCGCCGCGGGCAGCGTGATAAGCAGGGGCGCGACTATCTGCCTGAGTTACAGCTGTCAGCGCCGCCTAACGTAACGAACGGCTCGTCAGATACCACCTGTCACTTCCATCACGCAGAATTAGTTTTGCGTTTCCTCCCTCTGTGTTGTATAGAGAGTGGTCCCACATAGTTCATATTCCTGTGAATAAAGTGGCTACCTGTCGCCGGGCTGAACTTTAGTATCGAATTATTTGTTACGTGAAGATCTGATATCTTTTTAATCCGTATTTGAAGAAAACTACATAAAACTAATGAAGTGAGAAGCAATGCGTTGGTTTTAGAACTACGAATGTAGATGTAAATCTTTTTACGATTCTAGTGCTCCAGTATTTTTCTACTTAGGCAGTGAATAACAGATTGTGGCCATACGTGTGTAGTACCTGATAGAATCCATAGCTAGGCTGTCGAACCTGCTGAGCCTTGAAGATTCTGGGACCGGAATCACGTATTCAGCAAGAGGGTTTCTTCTATGGGCTTCGTGATTAGTAGTTTTCATTGTTAAACTTGTATTATAGTTGAACTATATGCCACTGTCGGTTAGTTACAAATTCTGTTTCGCTAAAAGACATAAATCCGGAAAAGAGAATATAGGTTTGGAAAATACAGCGAGGCGCTGGTGACGATATTCCATTACACCCTTTTGTCTAGGAATAAATTTCTGGAATATGGCTCAGATTTGTGACAACTGTTATAATTGGCTCAGTTAAGTAACAGGACTTGAGCTTGTATCTTCAAAGCTCTTCATCCGAAAATCAACTAAATGGACTATTTAGTGAAACATTTAGATAAAAAAATCTATGCGACACTAATTCTGAGGATGTTGGTTGAGCTTTTTCTAAAAGCTGTTCGAAAGTAAGAAGCAAGAACCTGAAATAAACTGTTTTAAAAAGGGACAGAAAGAATTTGTTAGTTTCCATAGTTACTTTGAAAGATCGGAATGAAGTTATGAAAATGTGAAGCAGTGGTAGGGATTACCTTGTGTTTACGAGGTGAGCGGCGGACGAGGCTTGAACTAATGCCCTGCGAGGTAGACAGCTCGGCCCATCCGTCATGTTGGGCGCGCGCCGCCGTCGCTCAGCAGAACAAAGACGTGTTTTGATGGCTGTGACTAATAGCCTCCTCCCCACTCCACGCCGACACCCTTTTTTTGTTGTTATTAAAACCTCTTACGCTCTTGAATTGGAATACTCTAATATATAATCGATCACAATGGTGAATGATGTAGGAAGACGTGCGAAAATCGACGAGACCTCTTCTTTCGGTAGCCCGGGGTAAAAATATCGCAGGCTACAAAACACGGCGGCTTGCTCTCACCCACCGACTTTCCTCGCTTCTCGGTAGCGCTTCCACAGCTTCGCCTATATTATTCCGGCTGAAAGAGGCTCGTAATTTTCTTTTCCTTGTAAAGCGAAATATCAACTCACGCTAATTTGCGAGAATAAATTTACTCTTGGCCAGCGATTACTTCACTGAAGAACGTCGGATTTTCTAAGAATATCTAATCGATTCTTGTTAACACTTGTTATTAATGATGGCGCCACGCCTATCGCGTGCTACTTTCTAGAGAGGGCACCTGCCC
>JARYHS010013630.1:328256424-328331417 GCA_031002005.1 Vandiemenella viatica | reverse complement strand
GAGAATCTTCCCACACCCTTGTGCCTGAAATCGAGTGCCAGCTTGTGGTCATGGTCATCTTTTCCCTTCCATGCACTACTTTTCATACCTATTGCAATATCTTTCCATGCCTCATCACCAGTATATGCCCTGTACACTCCCATGACCCTCCTCATCCTCCTGTCTTGCAATGAATCCCATTCCAGTTCCTTTATCATATCCGTCACTGATTGCATTCTGCGATAATTTCCAGAAACAAATCTAGCAGCCCTTCTTTGCACCCTCTCCAACTCCTGTATTTGATAAGTAAAATGAGGGTCCCATACTACACTACCATATTCGAGCAATGGTCTGACCAAAGTTTTGTAACCCAATTCCTTGACTTCTCTCGTACATCCCCTCATCACTCTCTCCAACAAGTGCAGAACTTTGAAACCTTTACCTACCACCTGTCCTATGTGTCCTGCCCAGTTAAGTTTGTTATCAAAAGTAATTCCAAGATATTTGCATTTCAAGTCTTCAGCACGCAATTCTTTCCCCACCTTATATTCATAATTAACCTTTTGTTTTTTATTTGTGTGTCTAATAAGCTGACTCTTCTTTGCATTTATCTTCATTCCATGTTTACCAACCCAATTAGATGAAAGGGTTCATTAGTTTTTGCGAGATGCGCACACACATAAACAAAAAATTCAAAATTTGCGGTTTTGGTCTCTGTACCATCGGAAACTTTGAAACTTGCCTGGATAAAAAGTATCCTATATCCTGAGCCATGATATAACCTGTCACTGTATGCAGTTTCGTTACAATCCGTCTGTCAACATTTGCGCTATGCAGAGACGGGAAAAATTTTCAAATTTTACCGTTTTGGCAAGTCATCAGAAGCGTGCATTGCAATCATTCTTTTTAAAATGAATTTCATATAGAGATGCAACTTTTCTGCAGTCTTATTATATAGTGTATTTATTGTGAATGCTTTATCTTGGTGCATTTAAATGCGTGCTTGTTCTGAAATATTATTTGTACACTGGACATTAAGAATTGAACGTAATTAGAGGAACATAACCACACCGTGTGCCTCGTATCGTCGTACATTATCGCTTATTGGAGTTTTTGTGAATGATTGATAGAACGGCTTAAGTGTATGATTTTCTAGGATATATGCCGATTTCTCTTAAAACTAACAGTTTATGTATATGTAATCTTATTTAGGTTTCAGTTCCATCTCGTTAGTATAATGTTAAGTTCCTGTATAATAATAAAAAAATGAACAGTGCTTACAAGACCGCGAGCTGAAAGAGCAAAGTGATCAACATTTATCCTAATATCCTAAATAAATTTCTTTGAAATGGTGATAGCAGTTATTTGCCAACTTCTGAAAACTAGTAACAGAGAATCTTACAGTATTGTTTCGCTTAGGACGATGAGCTGGTTATACCGTGTCTGATAGAAAGAGGCCAAATACTTGGTTCCAACAACGTGTAACAGTTTGTTTTACAATATTCGAATATCAGTTTGTACTATGATTTATTTATGATTTAACATGCTTACAATCCTATAATCTTGCAGTATATTACAAACGAAATTCTCAAACGAAAAGTCTTAACCATTGAGTAGCTTCAGATGGAGCGGGATAATTGATATAGCTTTCGGGAAAAGATTTTAATAGTATTTTAATGTGAAAACATATCACATGTTAGTTTTGGAATAATAAACTTGGAAAGAAGGATATATTTTTTTGTGTTGTATTCGATATTTAGTCGAGAAATCTGGAACGTCCGGCCACCTATTCGGCCTGAGACGTGGACATCTAATGTAGTATTTGAGTGCTAATTTTTCTCCGTGAAATTTGTAGTTTTTGAGGCGGAAATTTGGGACCATCTCAGAATTCCTCCAGATTGTGGAAAATTGCCTAAATGCCGTAATCAAGACGATACATAGACTTGAAGTCGGGTCCGTGTAAAGTATAACGGTGCATGGAGCCTACACTGTAGCTAACAGATACGGAAAACAAGGTTTAATACAGACTGAAATAACCATTCAAAGAGGAAGATTCAGAATTCTGAAGGTTTATGAGAGTGAAGATTTAGAGAAGTTACTGAAACGCGTATCCAAAACGTTTCGAGACTATTTGCCCAAGTGGAATAGGTCATTAGGTATAATAGAATTGATGATAATTTTCATATTCTAAATGTTAGCTGAATAATGTGACAGAGGAAATGAGATGATTCTGAAATCTCTGGTAAAAGTGATGGCGAAAAAAACGATATCAAAAACACTTGGAAAAATAAGATTAGGAGACATTGGAATGAGATACTCGGTTCCGTCTACGGAAAACGGAAAAAAACTGTAGGTCTCTAAGTGAAAGCTAGGACATTGAGGGGGTGCTATAAGATGGATGTTCATTTAAAGTAATATGTAGCCTACTAGTAATGTCTGGTCACACCTTGACATGCTGCATCCATTATTATTATTTACTTTGTAACTGGAAAACTATAAAGGAAGATGAAGCAAAGTAAATTCTTGTTGTTTTAAGACACGGTGACAGCGTTTTAATTTGCCACATATTCAGCCTCTAATTCAACCTGGAATTCGAACTACGGAACGGCCTGGCGGTTGGCATATCTGAACATGTGAAAAAAATGATTAGGTAAATTGAATTCACACGATGAAAATATAGGTAAAAGGCACGAATAGATGTCGTGTAATTTAATACAGTACACTTCATTTGGTTTTCATATTTATATATATAGTGATTTTCTTTATTCTTTCTTGTTACTGGAGGAGAGTGAAAACATATTAGTTTTTGATATGATCATCAAACACTGCAATTTTTTATTATTTTTAGGAAATAACTACTTTAACTCTTTGTGCATCTCTTTGTAGAGCGACTCTAATAATTATTGTTTATGATTTCGTTTCTGTTAAACCAGAACTTAATGATGAGGTGCTTTAGGCCCTACTATTGTGACAGGATTCGAATCTGAGTCATAGAACCCTAAGTGTGCGGTGCAATGTAATCCAGACGCAGTTAGTAAGAAACAATGTGTAGTTGGAATACAACTTTCAAAATTCGCAAACCTATGGTTTGAATTAAAAATTAAATCGAATGTCCTGTATTCCAGAGTATAGTGTAGCAAATTTCGTTTTGAAAAAAATAATTCCGATTTTTGTTTGTTGTAGAGGACAGTATCATCTGCATAATATTGCGATTTGACTACACGCGAGTAGTGGTCTGTATGTAGCAGTAGTGTGTGCTCTATTTCTGGCGGCTCGGCGCGCAGTCCCGTTACAGCGTCTCAAATAATCCACTTTCCACTCGAGAAGGTTTCACGTCGGCCGCCCGAAAGTTGTCCCCATACCTGCGCTTCCTAAAATAAGCCGAGCGGAGAGTAGCCAGGAACTGAGCGCGCCAGGCGACACCACTGACCGACCCCTCCCCAGTACTCCTTCGCCTGTTCTCCTGAAACTGGAGAGAGGGATACAAGATAGCGCCAGTACATTATTAGAACACGTTATTAAAAATGACTGAAGTGGCTTCGCAAATTTACTTTAGTTATGTTATTCGACATATCACAAAATTTTACAGTCATATAGTAAAACTCAAAACGTTTTGCTGTCCCGTTTCAAATTTCCGCCTTAAGAGAGCGCAGACGTGATTAGCTTGTCAAGATGGCGACAGATGGGAGATGATGATCAGCAATTCCTGTCATGACCTCAACGCTCTCCCAGCCTTGCCCCGTACTATTTTTGTATGTGGGCTTATGTGAAATATTCAGTATTTAAACCTTTATCTGTCAACGAACCTACCAGAACTGCGAACTGGCCTCAATAGTTCTTCTGAACAGACTGATAGGTGCATGCTACACAGAGTGTGGCAAGAACTTGACTGTCGACTTGGTATCTGCAGAATCACTAGGGTAACACATTTATAGCAGTTTTAATATTTTTTAAAAATTTTCTAGTTTTTCTATATGACTAAAGTTTTGTGATAGTATAATATAGGAACAGTAAATTTGTGAAATCGCTCCAATCATTTGTATTAATCCTGCATGATTGATTGCGATCGAGCTTATCATTTCGAGGCAATTCCCTTACACATATAGCATGAGTTAAGACTCTTAAGGTAAAATATTCAACTGTCTTGGTAATTAATTCCTGCCTCTCATTCTTTTAAGTACAATCAAACTTTGCGACTCCTTTACTTTCTCTAATCAAATACCGAGCGGGGCGGTGTAACGGTTAGCGTTCTCGCCTCGCATTCGGGAGGACGGCGCTTCGAATCCCCGTCCGGGCATCCAGATTTGGGTTTTCCATGGTTTCCCAAATCACTCCAGGCAAATGCCGGGATGCTTCTTTCAAAATGCCATAGCCGAATTCCTTCCCATTCCTTGCCCCCATTCCTTGCCCCCATCCTTGCCCCCCCATCCTTTCCCGTCTCTAAAGACCTCGATGTTAAAAAGAGACGTAAAGCAGTTACCAAAAAAAAAATCTAATCAAATCCCTTCCACACATTGCACATGGATTTATGCTGACTAAGGAACGTTGACTGAAATGCTTTTTTCAAAATTCAGGGATAAGTAAACAGCGATGATCAGTTACACGACAAGTAAGCATAGTCAATCTGAATTACTTGCTAATTTGTACACCTTGGTTTTTTTTATTGCAGTCGAGCGTGGTTGTTTCTGTTAGACATATCTTGTGGACGAATTCATGAGAAAAGAATAAATTTTTGGGTTCTTAGTCCAGCTTCTTATATTTTAACTGGCTGATGCCAAACTTACTATTTGTGGACGGGAGTTTGAAATATTTGACGACCCCTGCACGATCCTTGATGAAAACATTCCTGCCAAAGCAAGAACAATGTGAAAGGCAGAATAGATCTGCCGGAAAGCGTTTTCTCACAAAAGATAGATCTTCTATTTTCAAATATTGACTATGATTCAGTTTCTAACACAGTAGTGAAGAACACTTTATGAAAGTGAAGCTTGTACTTAAAGAATACGAGGAAGAAGAAAAATTGTAATATTTGAAATGTGATGCTATATGGGAATATTAAAAGCGACTGGTCAGCTAAAGTACGAAATGAAAGTGCTTTGGAAATGATGGATGAGGATTGAAGTATATGATAATTTCACAAAAAGAATAGAGGAAAGTGGGCCACTTTTTAAGATATGTGGGATTGGTTACTTTTTTAGTGGAGAGAACAGTTAGAGGTTAAATCAAGATATGAAGAAATGAAAAGGATTGCATTAAACCAGTCTAGATAACGACAGGAAAAATATCCTCGCTACTAAAATTGATAAAGCTTTCGAATACAAGCGTGTCGATAACTTTACGATTAACGGATTTTTTCCTTCCAATCATAACTCAAAAGTATTCGATTGTACAACCGTTCTGTGTTAGAAGATTTTATGAAGCCTCGTTTATAGCGAATTAATACGATTACTTGCAGGAAAATGGGAGAATATTTTTCAAGATAGGTTATGTCCGTTTTTATTCCTGAAATTAAATAGAAAAATTCTAACAACTATTTCATTCAGAACAGAAATACAAAAAAATGTCGGAGCTTATCAGTGAACTTTCGTTGTTTCGCCCACTATTGCTGCTGAGAAGTTATGATTTTAGTTTGTTGTTTTAAGTTCTGAATTTCCTCTGCATGTATTAAATCTTCAGCGGAAATTACGTGTTACTCCTATGCGATCTATTACTTGTGTACGGTACCAGACGATTCTGGAATGCTTTTGTTGTACAGGATGATTGTTTTACGTCCAGAATATTTTGTGATGAATTTTCTCTTTCTCTCGCGTCACAGTGTAGGAGCCGAACTGGTTTTTCCTATCCCGCCCGCATTGGTACGCCACGCGTGGCCAGAATGTTGTAACCATACCATCACTACCAGTAACTCCGGCTACATAGTTGCCGGTGTGGCTAGCTGGAACTAAGGGCTATTACAATTGGCTGCAAACTATCTATCAACTCTTTACTGTTGAGATAAGAAGCAACATTTCCTGACGTTACCACTACTATCGTAATAGTAAGACTTCAAATTAGGAAAAATCTGAAAGTATCGATAGCATTTACGGATCGAGAGACTGAGAGTGGTGGTGTAACGGCTAGCGTTCTGGCCTCGCATTCGGGAGGACGGCGGTTCGAATCCCCGTCCGGGCATCCAGATTTGGGTTTTCCATGGTTTCCCCAAATCACTCCAGGTTAATGCCGGGATGCTTCCTTCAAAAGGCCATGGCCGAATTCCTTCCCATTCCTTGCCCCCCATCCTTTCCTGTCTCTAAAGACCTAGTTGTTATAGGAGACGTTAAGCAGTTAAAAAACGGATCGAGAGGATTCCAAAATGTGACTTCTCCAACGCGACGTTGAAGGACGGTGTGCAGAAGAATAATACTTCGTTTCGGTTATTACGGTGCTATTAATAAGAACATTCAGTTGCTGTTTTTCTATGATGGAGCTGCGTTGATAGGAGGATACCAAGTTCAGTTTTGTCTGCCATATTCGGTACACACGATCTGTCCGTTTGGAAAACTCACAGTCAATCATAAAAATTGGTTAAATTAAAAGCATATACATACTTGGATAGAATCGTGCCTCGTACGCTCCTTAGCTAAATGCAACTAACGGTTTTGTAGTTTCAACAACATTGAATTCAGCTTTACAGAAACCATTACTGGTAGAAGAAACAAGATTCCTTTGCAGTTACTCTAAAAATGTTTTCATATGAGATCTTGGTACTGGTATACATGAGGCAGTTGGTGACTGAAACTGCGGTACAGTAAAAAGTATGGCGGGCACACATGTGTGCTGGAGCCGCACACATGTGGGCCGAGCGCATCTGCTTCGCTGTGTTGTAATAATAACGGGTTCGATTTTCTTCTAAATGACTTACCTCCAATGTTGTGAAGTATAGCAACAAGAGCTATTATCCCTTATAACTAAATGCAAACTGCGCAGTAAAGTTGAGTCTAACTTAAAAATTAATGATTGACCTTCGTGTTTGTCAGCCTTGTGTATCTGCATTCACAAAGTTTGGTGTTGAACAGCAGAGAAATGAGAGCTTATCTCAATTTCATATAACTTTACTGCAAGTATGTGTACAGCTGTTATCGAGGTTGTAACTTTTGATTTAATATTTCTTACGAGACTATTCAGTTTACGACCATGTTAAATTAGTGTCAGGTTAAATTTCAGGTGCGAATTGGTGTTATCAGAGTTCGTACACTGTAACCTCATAGGCAGTATTTTATGGTGGGATATTTTCATTTCAGCTGAGTAGGCAGTGAAAAAAGTAAATTAAGGCAATAATCGACTTTTCAAAAAAGCACCAAATCTCGATGAATTACACAAGTACAAATCCTGCTATGTTTCTATCAGCTGCGCCGTTTGCAATAATCCAACCCAGTTACTTCACATCATGTGAGCACAGCTGTTGCAAATACAAAACAATTTGTGTGTAAACACGTCTAGAAATCGTCATCGGCGGAGAAAAAAATCATGTTGGCGAGTTCAGTGAAATGGGGAAATGAGCTTATCCTCCAATTACGTGTGTAAAGTTGTTGGCGTCATACTTGTATCACTGATAAGTGTGATGTAAACAAATATGTTCCTGCAGATTATCGTATGAAATTTGTGTTCCAACAGTGGTACTAATTATTATTGTGAAGATTTAAATTACGGAGCGTACTCACTGCTAGACGTGTGCTAAAAGTTTTTCCTTTAAGCAAGAATTGAATGTAGTCTGTTACCACCAAGAAGAACTTTTTTTGTGTGCTCTGCCATTAGTTAAAAGTATACGCACAAAAAGAAATGTAGTCTCGCTGATCCCTCTCCCTTCTCAACGCTTGATAAGCTTTGGGTTGCGTAATGCTGAATCCCCGCTGGCAGCTTTTATCTAATGGAGAATGCTACGTGACACTGGACCAAACATTAGCATCATAACAATAAAGTGAAAGTGTTTCGTAGCAAGTAATTACAATAGATGTAGAGTTTATATAATATACTGTTGATACTCATTTGCAACGCTGGATGGCGAACTAGTAACTGGTTTCTCTTTCTTCAATTAAACACTAGCTGAAACGCTTCGACAAAAATGTACTTTGAGCCAAATTAAACTGATTTGACAAGGATTAATGGTATTTGCAACACTACAAATCAAATTAATAATGTTTTTTTCTCTTCCTTTTCAGTATAAACACCATAAGTAAAACGCTTCATTAAAAACAATGTACCCGGGACTTGCCAAATGTAAACTAATTTTACAAGGTAGTTTGTTCGTTTCGAGGATGGTTTAAGGTTGCTGAGCACGGCGGGTGAGCAGTAACGCTCTGGCAACGCATTCGGGAGGTTGCTGGTTCGAATCCCTATCCACTAATTCAGATTTTGGCTTTCCATGGTTTCCACAAATCACTACAGGCGAATGACGGGATGGTTTCTTCAAAAGATCATGCCAGAATTTTTTCCCATTTGTTGCCCCCATTTCTTTCCAGCCTCTAATGACGTCGACGTCGACCAGGCGTAAAGCCTGAAGCAAGGATTTCGAATTATTGTTTTTCTTATTACGATGCAGGAATATAATTTTACTAAGATTATCTTCAATACTTTTCCTCCATTTTAATCATATCAACGGGCCCTCACAAAGTTCATTCTCTCTGCTAGTCATATCAATTAGTTGTCTTTCATTTTCATTGCTCAGTGTTAACAGTAGTAGAAATGTACACCGCATTTAAATCAAACTGCAGAACCACCCAATACATACTACGTTGGATAATCCACCATCAGTTGTGGTGGGTGAACGGTAACGCTCTAGCATCGCTTTCGGGAGGACGTATGTAACCATTTCCACAAATCACTCCAGAAGAATGCCGGGATGGTTCCTTCAAAAGGTCATGGCCGAATCCCTTCCAGATCCTTGCACTCAGTCCTTTCCCGCCTCTAATGGCTTTGATGTCGACGAGGCATTAAACAAGATACAGAAAAAAAATCAACTGACCTTAAATCCAGGAATCCAATCTGGAAGGTAACAATTGACCGTTAAAAAATCATGGAAGGAAAAAATGCATCAGACACCTTCAGACAGTTGGTTCCTGACGATACCATCCAATCTCTGATTGGAATGCAACTTTCACAGAACGTCTGCTTCCAATTTAACCGCGCAACAACTGAGTATTAAAGGTGCAGAAGCATGCTATAGAAGTTAGGAATTTCAGACTTACCAGAATGCGACTGTGTTGGTTCTGTGCAAACTATAAATACGCATGCTTTGTTCTATATCGCGTTTCATTAAGACTGGATCGTGTTTTTGCAAGCTAGTTCAGCAGGAATACATTATCTAACCAAACTGCTCCTAAATTTGAAAAATATATTGATACACTTTGTAACAGTCTTATAATTTTATATTATTAAATCTTTGCACATGTTAATCTTTTTTTTCCCCCTTTCCCCCCTTCTGTCAGTTGCTGTGAGCTAGAGCTGCTTATAATTGTACCCCTGCTACTTTCACCGTCGGTTCCTGGGCTTTTTGCTAGTGGTCGCAAAGACGAATTTTAGTGGAATCTGTAGTATTTTAAACTGGAATGGTACGAGGGTGGTTTGAAAAGTTCTCGGAATCACAGCTATATGTCAGTGCTAGAGCAACGAGGTTCCCGCGCAATAATCACACATCCTTTGTGAGTGAACACGTGGCGCGTCAGTGCTCTAGCTGCAGGAGTGTGGTAGTGACGACTCTTTGTTGTAGTTCCCGCGTAGTGATTTGTGACAATGGAAAAAAACTGAGATTCGAGCAGTGATTAAATACTTTGTAAAGAAAGGTATGAAAGCAAAGGAAATTCATGTCGACTTTCAGAACACACTAGGGGACTCTGCTCCTTCATTTTCAACTGTTGCCAAGTGGACCAGCGAGTTTAAATTTGGTCGGGAGAGCTTGGATGATGATCCACGTAGTGGACGGCCAAAAAGTGCTACGACCCCAGAATTTATCGCAAAAGTGCATAAAATGGTCATGTTGGATCGTCGACTGAAAGTGCGGGAGATTGCTGAAGCTGTAGGGATGTCTTCTGAACGTGTATATTATATTTTAATCGAAGAATTGGGTATGAAAAAATTATCCGCAAGATGGGTGCCGCGGCTCTTGATACTGGACGATAAACGCACCAGATTGGAAATGTCCGAACAAAGTCTGGCCCGTTTTCAGAGGAACCAACAAGATTTTTTGCGCCTATTTGTGACCACAGATGAAACTTGGGTCCACTACTATACCCCAGAGACAAAACAGCAGTCAAAGCAGTGGAAACATGCTGATTCACCACCACCAAAGAAAGCAAAGGCAGTGCGTTCGGCCGGAAAGGTCATGGCCTCAGTTTTCTGGGATGCAAAAGGCATTCTGCTAATAGGTTATCTTCCTACTGGCCAAACAATCACTGGGCAATACTATTCAAACCTCCTAGACCAATTACAGGAAAAGATACACGAAACAAGGCCTGGTTTGGCAAGGAAAAACGTCATCTTTAATCAGGACAACGCT
Organism: Vandiemenella viatica; assembly: GCA_031002005.1. Classification (NCBI taxonomy): domain Eukaryota; kingdom Metazoa; phylum Arthropoda; class Insecta; order Orthoptera; family Morabidae; genus Vandiemenella; species Vandiemenella viatica. Next base: position 328,320,907 of record JARYHS010013630.1, on the reverse strand, counting down.
CCGCCGCACAAAAGTGTTATTGCCATGGCAAAACTTCATGAACTGAGGTACGAATTGTTGCCACATCCACCTTATTCACCTGATTTAGCACCATCAGACTTTCATCTATTCCCCAAGCTGAAAAATTTCCTCGGTGGACGGAGATTTTCTACAAGGGAAGAACTGACAGCCGAATTGGAGAGGTATTTTGCAGGCCTGGAGGAATCTCATTTTAGAGATGGGATCAAGGCATTGGAACATCGCTAGACCAAATGCATTAGTCTACAGGGAGACTATGTTGAAAAATAAAAGCAGTTCCACCGAGGTAAGATACTTAATTCTAGTACATTCCGAGAACTTTTCAAACCACCCTCGTAGGTTAGGTGTTTGGGTTCTAATCACTTTAACTGCTCGTGCTCTGCTAGAGTTACGCCCTGGGTGTAACTTACGCCTGCGCAGTATATCATACTAGAAGACAAAATGTGGTGATGCCAAAAAGTTTTAGCTAAACACAAAATAATAGTTTGAAAACTCGAAAATCCTTATCTATCTACTATTTAATAATTTGTCCGCTCGTGAAATTTATGAACAGATCATAATACAAACTGACTAAGAGCGAAACAAAGCCTGAACGCGCGATATTACAGAGACTTGCACACGCTATCCGTTTGTCTATCACCTTTAGGTTGGTTTCCAAAATATCAAAACAAAATGTCATTTATCCCGAAAAAAATATTCTGTCCTTCCTAATGATACAGTTTCTCCTTGACAGATTTCATCAAGATCGATGTGGCCGTTTAGTTGTGAAAATGACATTAGTGTAGTTGTCAAAGTCTGTTGACTGCCATGCGATAGATAAAATAACCGAAATCATAGTTGTGTAGCTTGTTGTTTACCTTAACTCGGTGAAACCTTTGTTGAGATGAGGCCTGAGTTTTCACTCTTGACTCTCATCTTTGCTCTTGGACGCCAGCTCGAGTTGTGCTGCGTGTGAATTGTGGTTATCATCACGCAGGGAGCTCGTGGCCGTCTCGTGCCCACCTTGCTTGCATTGTCTGCACGCGTATCTGTCTCCACGCCTACCACAACCGGAAACGGCTGAGTACCAAAACCAACCACCGCGCCGGTCTCAAACCAGCCTGTTTCTTAATTCAATTTGATTTCACGTTGTTCTCTTGTGCTATAATCAGTGGTAAAATTTCGTATTTTTGTCACAAAGGGATGTGGTGTTTCTGTGGCAGGCTGTTATCTTGTGACATAAGAGTTGTCCTTGCAGTAGTAAGTAGTTTGTAAACCGAAGTCAGGTATGTGCTTTGTAGAGCTCGAAGTGCATTTCAGCATACGTTTTACCAGACATTGGTTCATTCTTTGAGACGTATCTTGCGGCTTCAGTTTTGTTCTGTGTATGGTAACTTCTCTACTGCTTTCTCTTCAGGAAAGAAGTGATGAAACTTGACACTCATTTTGTCTTCATATTATGAGACGTTTGACTATTTTCGGTAAACTGCCTGCTTGCGTATTTAACTATTCAGAACGGATTTTTTGTTGTTCGTCCCTCAGTTCTAAAATCATTAAGGCCCTATCGTTTTATACTTTTTCTTTTAAATCCTTCCAAATAGTAACCAACTTAACTATGATTATAAATAATAGATTTATATGCGAATGGAACTAAGACTATTATTAGTTACAGTAACAACACTTCAATTGTTGATTGACTTTCAATCCCAACACTTTAGTTACAGCTTTGTAATCTGTTAACGAATGGCTCATCCCCAGTAAATTAAAACATTATCAATGAAAAGTTTGTAATCGCCATTTTCGGTGATATATCTGGAACAGTTTGCAATTCTTTCCTCTCCGGGAAACTGGCCGAAAATTTCGTGCCTTCTCATAGAGGATTACGAGCTTTCAACACATCCACACGTTCTGGGGTAACATGATACCCTCCTATTATTTTTGACAGTTTCTTGCGGCATATTTAATTATACCGATGGGATTTTTATAACGTGAATAGTAGAGACCGGATTATATGTAGCACAAAAAGCTAGAAATATGCACGAAAAATGTTTAAAATATGCATGAAAAGTGTCAAAATATGCAACGTTATATTATATAAACATAGCAATTTTTTATTTCAAAATCAGCATTAGTAAGTAGTTGAATAACATATTTATAAATTCGATTGTTTAATTTTTTTTTACTTTTGCAAACGAAAACAATGTGGTAGGTCTATTGTTCCATATATTAAATAGTAAGATTGTTTCCCCGATCTCTCAAAATATCTTTATAAGTGGGTATTATTTGAAATTGGGTGCTGTGTTAGCAGTCATTGTTTCTGGAAACAGTTCAGTCGTCCCATTACTAAAACTATCAATTTGACACAAAGGCTCAAAACCTGGGTTGTTGTTCAAAATATTTTCAAACTTCAAGTTTACGCAATGCGGATTTTATTCATTAACTGAATAGATTCAATCAACGTCAAACCTTAAGTTTCCAGCTTTTTAATACTCACTGGTATGTGGGGGAAAACGATTGCTAGTCACAGCTGTGGTTTTAATACTAAAATTGTTAAATGCCTCCTTGTACTGACAAACTGTTATACCATCTCCACTATCAGTCATTTACTACACCTTTAAGGGCCTCGAAATGTTCATTGTAAAACAGTACAGCTTCAGCTCACGTCACCCATCGAGTTACCACTGGTTCCGGAGGTAAAGGCACATTTGGCAATTTTTTTTTATAGGAATTATTGCGAGAACGTGCCTTAAGAAAAGCTTTCTTTGTTGATGAAATCAGTTTATTTACATTCCCAAACGTGGGTCGCAGTTCTTCAGCAAGTCGTCGTAAACTAAGAGCTGTGCTGCTAGTAGGTTTTGCTGGCTACAACGCGTTGTAGCCAGCAAAACCTACTCCTAAGATATTATTTATTAACTACGTACACTACCGAAAAATATTGTAAATATAGCGAAAATATGCTTCATCACTATGTTTTAGGTAAAATATGCAATAACCAGTGAAAATGGGCTTAATATGCAAATACAAACATCCAAATGCATATAATCTGGTCTCTAGTGATTAGATTTTGATGTTTGTGGTTCGGTTTTAAAATCCTTTACTGAGGCTCTGTCGTTGCCGACGTTTGATTTCCTGCCGAGTAATACGAAATTTGACTACTCTGTAACTAATAGACTTGAAGAAAAATAACTTCTGTGGTTGCAGATGGCACGGAAGTTTTTACTTCGTATTTCATGGCTTTTCCTTGAAAATGATAATCGTAATATTTTATTGAAATTACCTCTACCAGTATCTTTCCAAGTTTACTAACATTGTATAATTATATTTGCTTAATTAATACCTTCTTTATTATCCGTCGCAATATGTCATAATTACATTGGATTTTCACATGCGTATGACATAAATAGGAAGTGTGATATAATTAGCGGGGAAAATACGATTTACTTAAAAACAGCATGCTTGAAAGTTGTAAATGAATTCGCTGGAAAATAGTGTTGGAAATAACGAAACGCCTAATATCTAGTCAGTTGGAATAAAATCAAAGAGTTTTCGTCTTTAATGATCTATATCATGAGTCATTCTGAGAAAAATATATATGGTTTCGATTATATGAATATATTTTTCGAAAAATATTTAGAAATCGTATTGCCGATACGTAATTATCTTTACATTTCCTGCGAGTCTGCTGAATGAACTGGAACCTAAGTTTAGAGTTCAAAATTCACCGGGTTACTGCCGTAGTGAATTCAGTTTGGATTAAATAATAATCGAAAACATCAATTTTGAAAAAAAAAAACCTCTATTTTATTACAAACTTAAACCCAAAAAAAGATTTTAAATACTTGTGTGATCATTGTGTTTGGGAATTGACACATCAACATTAGCTCTTAATTATCTAAAAGTTATTACAATATGTGAATTACGTAACTGAGGTCGCAGGTTGTAAGTGGTATGTTGAAATGTTTGGAAGTAATCTGAGGATTACAACAGACCAGGTGGGTGATTTTTGACAAAAAAGGTGCAGTCCATCCCGGCGTCCACATTACGCACTCATTTGTTTATAGTATTTAACTACCTGAAAATCTGAACAGCAATAATAAAACAATTTTATTAGGTGATAGTGGAATATTTGGTAATATACTAAACTTGCACACTGCAATGCCATTAAACTCAATCACTCAGATTTTTTTTTTAGACGTTTGGATAACACGGCATAACGTATTTCACGGCATAACGTATTTCTCGTATAAGGAAGATCAAGACTAGAGTAGGTACCCCAGATATGAAATAACCTACTGAATTCAAACCATACCGATAGTAATCTTCCTCATCATAGTTTAGATATTATTTGTTTTGTGGCCCGTTGACAAGGGGGCGTCCATTAATTACGTGAGTTGTTTTTCCGGAATTCCGGATCCCCCCTTTTTTCTTGTGAGACTTCATGAGAACTTGTCTGACCCCCGCCCCTCTAAAATGACGTGAGATTTTGACGGAGGCCCCTCCCTCCCCCAATAATAATCGACCTCGTAACTTTTTGAGACCTTCATTTTTTTTTTTTTGATCTCATGGTTCCAAGGTTGGTTATACCCCCACTAAGGCCGGGGTTTTGGACGAAATACTCCCCCCCCCTTTAAAGTAGACTTTCGCTTCATTTGTAGAATTTTATCTCTATAGTCCTACAAGAATTTATAAACTTCACGTGAGATTTCCGTTGACCCCCTTCCCCCTTGGTGAGGTTTCGTGAGATTTCGCCGAATTCCCCCCCCCCCTTCCCCTCACGTAATTAATGACGCCCCCAAGGAATTTATACGACGCATTTTATCGTTGCCTACCGTAATCAAGTATTATTTGTATCGAACTTGCTTTTAGCGTATGCTATCCGACGTGAAACATCTTATCATTCCTCCAGGTTTATAGCTGCACAGTAAGGTTAAATGACTGTTTGTAACTCTGTCTTGGAGCAGCGACAACTCTCTCTATATATGCCGTTTTCATCGACTCTGAAATTTCACCTGGATACTCTCTCTCTGGGAAGCTCTCTCCATAGAGCAGGACTGATCATGACCAACTACCGTTCACATAAACTGCAATCGGTTCCAGTCGTCAGTACAACTTCTAAGCAATGATTCATCAACAACGTTACTGAATGGCTGTGACCCGATGACGGAGTTTGTTTGACCCCCATTCCGCGTCTGTCTTGACCATCCTAACCTAACCCGATAATTCTACAGGACAAAGGGGACCTTCAGGTTAACGTATAATCCGAAAGGCGTAGTGTCCTTTTGGTGTAGTAAAGATAATATGTACATACAATAGGTTGCCAGAGGAGGTGTGTTTGAGCCGTAAAATTTATTATTTTTCTTTCTTATTTGTTTTACATTATTACCGAGGGGTGAGCTTTACCTTTTGGTCCTGACCTTCAAACCCCATCGGACCATTCAGATTTCGCTTCCCGTGGTTTTTCGAATGCCAGGAAGATTCTTTCAAGAGGGGATGGCCGATTTCCATCCCGTTCCCATTTCTCCAATCATCTTTTACCTCTAATGGGATCCATGTTGACGAGTCGCAAAATCACGATGGAAAAGGTGTATTATTTGTATTTGATTCTACGTTTTCAAGATTTCACATATCCTTGGGTTCTAATCCCAGAAAGGATCTAAAAAAATGGGCACCTGCGACAACAGTTTCCTTCAGTCTTACTTTCCCAAGTATCATGTTCCATCAGTGAACACGCAGGGTGTCGCCCCAAGTACCGTTCACCTCCTTCTATAACGTCTGATTTCACCGCCCCCAACAAAATTTCGACAGAGTCTGGAATTCTGAAGGAGGATGTCGTTTGAATCCCAATTGTGGTCATCCAGATTTCGGTTTTCCACATATTCCAGAAATCACTCCATGCGAATCTTCATAAGCATAATTGCCGATGTATTTCCCTTCCTCGCTCTCCCAGCTGTAATCACGCAGTTGTTGATTAGCAGTAAAGCGGCATTTGGAAAAAAAGTACCATTTAATACGTACAAAACTTGGAGGTGCCTTTAAAAGCGTTGAGCTTTATTTTCTAACGTGGTAGCTTTACTAGTTTTGCTACCACTGATTATCAAATATTCTACGAACCCAATCATCTGGGTGAAGTCTATAAATAATTAGTAAATTAACATGGTGTAAAATTTCCTCAACATACATATTAAACAGCCACATCAGAGTTCCAGCAACATGAAACTGAGACACCAGGTCGTAAGACCATACCAGTTTACTTTCTACTTATCTTAATTTCATGTCAGTTTACGCGTCACAGCCCCTTAGTTGTAGCAATGACTGAGTAATGAATCTAGAGCTTGCTGGAAGAATTAGCGGAATGCGGAAAACCTCTACCAGATGTATACAGTAATCTTTTATCTTAAAAGATTGCAGGATTTTTTTTTTTTTGCTGTCATCAGTCTTTCGACTGGCTTGATGCAATCCTCCATTCCTTCCTATCTTGTACTAACCTCTTCATCTCCACATATCCTTTACAACCCACGTCCTCAATTATCTGCTTCAGATATTCTAATCTCTGTCTTCCTCTACAGTTCTTACCTTCAACTGTTCCCTCCACCAGCAAATTAACCAATCCAGCATGTCTCAAAATATGACCTACCAGCCTGTCTCTTCTTTCTGTAAGCTACTTCCACAAACTTCTTTCCTCACCCATCATTTCCAAAACTCGTACATTTCTTACTTTGGCTTTGTCTTTCAGTATTCTTCTGTAGCACCACATTTCAAATGATTATAAATGAAAATAAACATTTCAAATGCTTCAATTTTCCTTCTTTCCGGTATTCCTAAAGTCCATGTTTCACTACCGTAAAGTGCTGCGCTCCACACATAGTTTTAAAAAGTTCTTTCTAACTCCTAGGTCAATATTTAAAACCAAAAGATTTCTCTTTTTCATGAAGGCTCTTTTTGCTAGTGCTATTCTGCTTTTAATATCATTCCTGTTTCGGCCATCGGTTGTAATGTTGCTTCCCAAGTAACCGAATTCACTTCTATAATTGCATTAGATACTATATTTATATTTAATCTACTAGTATTGGTATCATTTCTGCTACATTCCATCACTTTAGTCTTGCTTTGATTTATATTCAGTCCAAAATCTTCCTTCAGTATTTTGTTCATGCCATTCAGTAATTTTTCAATATCCTCAGCCCTTTCTGCTAACAAGACAATGTTATCAGCAAATCGTAGCATACTGATTTTTTTTCTCCCTGAACACTTATGGAAATTTTTCTTTCACTTTCTTTATTGCTTCCTCTACATACAAGTTGAATATTAACGGGGATAGACTACAACCTTGTCTCACACCCTTTTTAACTGATGCTTGTCTCTCACGATTCTATACTTTTATTACAGCCACTTCATTCTTATAGAATTTATAAAGTATTCTTCTATCTCGATACTTTAGACCTGACTCCTATAAAATTTTGAACTTCTTGTTCCACCTAACATTATCAAAAGCTTTTTCTAAATCAACAAATGCCATAAAAGTATCTTTGTGCGAGGCATAATTAGTGCGACCACCCTGCGCTTCCTTTTTCGTTTAGATATCAGGGGAATATGTATTTGTACCTTGTTACCACTTTTTACGTTAGTAAATGCAGTGAATTAATTAGTCACATGCCAGCGTTTCTTCAGTGTGAGGTTATAGTTAAATGCTACACCTGACCACCTTACACAAGTCTTCCTACCCTCGACCTTCAGGTGGCATCACTTGTTTTTCCTCTCCTCTCGGGACTTGTCATGTTTTAGTTGGCACGACGATCAAGGTTGTCTAGGTTACGTAAGCTCTGGAAATACATTTTGCTGGTGCTTGTTGCTGTTACGTAGCAATGACGTGTGTTATTTTTTTTATTTTTCGTGTGAGCAGGAGGGTGCAAATCAATAACGTGCACGACAAGTAGGGATAGTGTCTTCTGTCTGTGCTCTACGACAGTTTTCTGACGTACATCAGCGTCGCGTCGTATTTAGAAATAACAAAAAAAAAAAAAAAAAAGGGGGGGGGGGGAAGGATTTATGTAACGATAGAGATATTAACTTGATTTACGTTTGAGTGGTTGCTCACAGGGCAGGAGAGGTGAAAGTGGATAGTGCAGCCCATTTACTACATTCGTACTGCGTGCTCAGTGGGACGTTTATGTTGGATGTACTTCCTCATATTGGTGCGCTTGGTGAACAGCAGTGATATAATTTTCTCACGCCGAGCGTGGTGGGTGAACAGTTGACGCTGTGGCCTCGCATTCGGGAGGACGCGGGTTCGATTCCCCATCCCGGCATTCAGATTTGGGTTTTCCGTGGTTTCCCCAAATCACTCCAGGCGAATGCCGGGATGCTTCCTTCAAAAAGGCCATGATCGAATTCATTCCCGTTCCTTGTCCACAGTCCCACCCCGCCTCTAAGGGAGCGTGCATAAACCACGTAGATCCATTTTGACCTCCTGTGAACCCTCCCTCCCCCCCACGTAGTCCTACGTGGCTTTTGCCTCTACCCCCCCCCCCTCCTCCACGTAGCTTTTTTCCCTTTTGATTCCAGAAGACATTTTGTACTGTTTTCTCTTGTCAGACTATTGTAAATTACATACGGAGATAATTAACTGAGGGAAATAAATATTCACGTGTTGTTGTGAGTTCTGTTCCTCATTTTAACTTTGAAAAATGTTATGAAAGGAAAGCTACGTGGCCTGGCTTGGAACCCTCCCTTCCCCGACGTAGCCCAGCGTAGCCTTCCAGCTAACCCCTCCCCCTCCCCCCCTCCCGGATCGAGCCACGTAGTTTGTGCACGCTCCCTAATGACCTTATCCGTCGACGAGGCTTTGTTTAATGGAAATATTACAGTAAACTTTCTTTCGCAGATGACTGTGTAGATCTTCATTTGAAGAAGTAGGGAACTATAAACTTCCAGACGTTTTTGATATTCTGAGCAACTGAGTTCTTGAACATTTTTTTATTGCTTTAAATGTTTTGTGTCACGGTGGTCATTCTTGTAGGTTCTGATAATTATTTCTGAATCGTGTCGTAAGCAGTTTACATACAGTAATTTGACAACATGTAAGTTGTCTCATTCCAGAGATGTTACATTACAAATCATAAACAAATAGAAATCTAACTTCTAAATTTTGCACTTCCACGTAGTATGTGTAGCACTGCCAGAGTTGCTGAACTGCAATGCCGGCGCTGTATCGAGTAGGAATGTGGCACCTTTATTCTGACTGCATTGTTCTGTTGAACCGTTTGATATCTCCCTCGTTACCTGCATTTTACGACCCAAGAATGGCTTGCTGATGAATGTTTTTAGCCGATTCATTCATTCGCGATAATATGTATAGCACTCTCTGATGGTCAGCTATTACCTGTGTCTGCCGGTACTGGCCGTCCCGTTTAAAAGGCTTTAAATCCAGCATGCGAAATCGTTTCATAGTGGAATAAAGGTCCAAATAGTTTTGTCACAGAACTATTCGATATTGGTCAACGTATAAATAAGAAATTTGTGATGGGATACTGAAAGACGAATTTAAGCATGGCATATTATAGGACGATAAAAGATTTCCAGATCTGAAATGAATTCTATAGAGCAATGTTTCTCTACCTTTGGTCCGCGGAGCACTAGTGGTCCGCCAATTAAATACCATATTCGTACTGTACAAGGCTATAGGCGAGTATAAGTCAAGTGCCCAACTTTTTTAAAAGCCACAAATATATAATAGACCAGGCAAAAGTCTGGCATTTCCAGGATGTTCGGATACGACAGCATTGTTCCTACAGTTGTCTATTAACTTTTCGAATCCCCGTCCGGGCATCCAGATTTGGGTTTTCCATGGTTTCCCAAATCCGGGATGCTTCCATCAAAAGGCCCTGGCCGAATTCCTTCCCATTCCTCGCCCCCCCCCCCCCCCCCCATCGTTTCCCGTCTCTAAAGACCTCGCTGTTAAGAGACGTTAAGCAGTTAAAAAAAAAGGTCTATTAACTTCCAGTTATTATTATTATTATTATTACTCCGCGATTCACTAAAAGTGTGTGGTGTAAGGTGCAATGCATCTTTCCGAAAGAGTAATGTTTTGAAAGGGATATGGCAGGAGGCGCCCATGATGAACCATCCCAGCATTCGCCTGAAGTGATCCGAGAAAACCATGGAAACTGTAGATCAGTATGGCCGGAGTGTTTTATCGAATGCTACTCCTGTCGGATTTTAAGTTTACTCGCCCGGTAAATCATTTCTTTCAATTCCCTAATCGCTTGTGGGAAAAATGAGTACAGTTGGCACCAATAAGAGCACCGTCCGTTTAGGAATTAAGTTAATGATCGTTTTATGAGAGTCTTGTGGGCGTGAGAGACAGTGGTACAATGTGGGGTTGGTAATAGAAAGGAGTGGTGAAATAAACAAAAATGAAAGGTGCCGGGTATTCTTTTATTTTGGCACGTAGGTCAATAATATAGCGTAGCATCCGATTTACAGTAACATTATCGTTAATTTGCTTCTTAAATACTAAGAGTCTGGTTAGTAGGCCTATTTAATTAACTTTTAATCTTTCACATCTAGTTTTATAACTGTGTTCCCACAGGAGTTTTTGTTTTATATAATTATGATACAATAAAATATGTCCCAATGTTAACATATAGAAAGGAAAATGAAAGGTCCATATAACTTAGTGGTCCAGGCATTACTGGTCCTCAGATTGAAAAAGGTTGAGTAACACTTTTGTAGAGGAACAACGAAAAGTGGTAAATAAATTAAAAAAACTGCATTTAGGTGTAGGCCTAATTTTGTCTACGAAATGGCTTAATTTGTTAACAGAACGCACAAACGAAGAAAATGACTTTGACACGTTAAGAATATCCTAACATGTAATTCATAGCTTATGTTTTGTTGGAGATAAGAAGAGAAAATTAGCAAGAGACATGAAGGTATTCACAATTGAGTGCTGGGGAGGATGGGATGAGGGAAGCTTTCTCTGGACTTCTATTCCATTGAGCAGATATACAGGGTGTCCAGGAATAAAAGGATAATCCAGCAATCGCCTTTAGGTCACGTCATGTCCCACTATATTACAAAATTTTATTTTAGTAAAGTCTCACCATTTTCGAAATATTGATTTTTGTTTGTTTGTTTGTTGAAACATGTGACTTTGTTCAGTTTATTCCATCCCATTTCTAAAAATTAAGACTATTTGAAACATGTTTTTTAAATTTACTCAAGGATGTTTGAGTCATCTGAAACAATGTTCTTTCTTTCTTAACACGTTAAAAGACCTTAATTTTTTGAAATCATAATTTTGTACTACATGTCTAAAATGCACAATGGCGTCTTTAACAGATTGAACTATCATAAAACAATCATTTTAAAAGAAGTATAAAATAATTATACCATATAAGATTTTTATAAGTTTTTTTTTACCATTTTAAGAAAAAAAGAACTTTTTTTAGATGACTCAAATATCCTTGCATAAATAAATAAAATAGGGTTCAAAAAGTCTTAATTTTTAGAAATGGCATGGAATAAACTGAACAAAGTCACATGTTTCGAAAAAATGTTAAAAAAAATCAATATCTCAAAAATGGCGAGACTTTTATTAATATAAAATTTAGTCATTTAGTAGGAAATGTGACCCATCTGCGGTTGCGGGATTATCCTTTCTTTCTTTGACACGCTGTATACTCGGGGACTACAGTGTTACTCCGGCTGATCTGAAGATTTGTTGGTAGAGAAGAAGGCGTAAGAAGCGGCGGGCGCGCTGGAAGGCCGGTCGGCGCCCGCAACAGGTTTGTCGGGTGCGGCTCCGAGACACCTTGCAGCCTCCAAATTACGACGCGCGGCGGGGCGGGGCGGGGACAACCGGTTCCGGCCACTGGGACCCTCTGTACCACTTACTGCCACGTCCACCGACTGCTGCTTCCTCACACCTTCACCTTTCATCATCATTTACGGAATAGCTGTTCCACATGTTTTCCTTATATCATTAGTCTTGGGCATTTGCATCTTGTTTACACTCACGTTACACTATTTTTACTAAATTTTTTGAACTTTCTCAGAGGGCCCATAGAGTGAAGGAAGGGTATTTTTAAACTTGCTGTTCGTAATCATTATGTTTAGACAGTGATATTGTGTTCATACAAGGAGTTTGCTAGGCAACTTTTTCTGGTGGATCGCATTACAGAGCCATTCGGCGCATTTCCTTTCATTTGTAAACCGCTTTCAGACATCTGTGCTTCCCAGTTGGCGTGCCCATTTTTCCGTACCACATATACGAGTGTTAGGGCGGTTCCTAATTTTCGTCTCATAATAAAACATTTCACAAATAATAAGGTACACCGGTCATACAGATCACATTACATGTTTCACAGGCAGATGCCGAAACTTTGTCCCACAATTTCTGTTGTACCCACGACGGAAGCGGAAAACTCGGAGAATTGAGATCTGTCACTAAGGCTGTCGAACTGTGGTTCGGGATGCACAGAGTGAAATCCCATACTTTTCCAAAAAATAAATTTTCATGGGCAGTTTTGATCTTGGTCTACTAATTGAAAAAATGGATAAAATTCTTAAAAATAATGATGGCAGCTTCGGAAAAGAAACATAATGAACTTGCTGTATCGCAATTAAAATTTCAGCAAGAAACATTTCTTTAACAGAAAGAAACTCATTCTTCCGCGTTTGACAGGCTGATTTTAAATACATTTTTGCTTTTTTTTTTGTCTCCATTCAGTAATTCTTGCGCAAGATGAAAGATAACTATTAAACTCTCGCACTTACCAGATTTCTCTCTCTCTTCATTGCAACGTGTGAGCTAAAAGTTCAACCGCAGAGACTGTAACAACTGCGTCGCTTTCGGGTGATTTGCGTACAAGACAGGGATACGTTCCATAACAGAAATAATGAGAGACTGACCGAATAATCTAACAATTTGTCAGTTGCTTTTTTCTGTTAGTTTGCCGCGACTTGAAGTATGCGTGACGCTGTAGCAGACTCTGCATTGTGTCCACACGCTTTGCAGTCGGTACCACAACTTCGTCTCTTCGTGACACTGAAAAGACGCTCCTTGTAAAGAACTGAAACACGTGACGCCATGGAACAGTACGCAGACAACTGCATACACCAACCAGCAAAGTCGTTATCTGTAAAAGCAGAAGGGAATTGAATAAACTGTGGGACTGCACTTAATATGCGCTTGCACAGATTGTAGATTGTATGTCTTTAGATAATATGGTCAGCTAAAAATATTCCTGGAACTGATATCTAAGATTAGAGCAGCTATCGAAACAAGAGCATAACTATCGTACAAGTCAAAAGTGACAAAAACTGAACCTGCATGTAGACATTGTACACAAAGACCCCAAGTAGTTTCTTTCTTTAGGATCTAAGCCAGACTAGCCGTTATATCGTTTACGTATAAGTTCACCTACCACCCAGAACAGAACCTCTCAGACATCAGCGAACTACAATTTTTTTGGAACTGAAAGAGGTAAATTTTCTATGGTCTGTCTGAAATCTTGATCAGAGTTGGCCGCACTTTTACGGTTCCAGTCTCACTGTATGTTTGTCTCTTAGGGGGCATCCATAAATTACGTGAGGTGTTTTTTCGAATTTCTGGACCCCCCTCTGGTGAGATCTGCCCCCCCCTTAGAAGTCGCCCTGGCAACTTTTTGAGAATTTTTTTTTTAGCTCCACAGTAAAATAAAAAAAATCCAAAAACCTCACGTGAGATTTACGTTGACCCCCCTTCCCGCTTGGTGAGATTTGGTGAGATTTCGGTGGACCCCCCCCCCCCATTTCACCTCACATAATTTATGGACGCCACCTTACATGCCATTGGCTTGTAAAACAACTTAGTTGCAGATTTTCAAATTTGCACTGCTCAAGTGTTTCGTTCCCTTAAAACTGAATATGATATTTAAAATTTTGTAAAATTACATGCTAGATGGATGCCGTAGAAGTAATTTGGGGTCTTTTTAAACAGAGTGTGAAATATGGATCTTTAAAGTTCGTCAAGCAGAGATACAGCATGTTTTATTTAACATACCAGCTATCAAAATTTTCAGTTATACACCATTTTTTCTATCAGATCCATAAAATAATAATCTTCAAAATTTTAAATAACTGTTTTCCACAAATGTCGCAGTATTTCGTTTATAAAGCATCAAATTTTAGCCTTTAATCCTTGGGTGGTCGTGGACTTGTTGGTGCAAACCTAAGACTTCAGAAAATCCTACTGATAAAATTCTATAGATTTTAAATCTCAATTCTTGCCATCTAAACGAGAGATGACACGACCAAGAAAATACTCTTGCAAGACCATCAATGTTGCTCGGGCGGTATGGCAAGTGGCACAGGCGTGCTAAAACCACGTCTCTCCAAGAGAGATATCTTCCAGTTGAGGCACAAAGAACTGGGTTCGCCATTTATCATTAATGACTTCGAGGAAAATAGTCCGACGTTTCCTCCAGTTCACCACTGATACGTTGGGTATACATTTGTTTCTCATGAAATATTTGTGCGTTTCTTGATCCACAAATGCAGCAGTTTTGCTTATTAACGAAGCGATCGAGGAGGAAATAGACCCCGTCGCTGAAGATGATTTTGTCCACTAAATCGGCTTTCATTTCACCGAATGATCCAATGTGTGAACTCTCATCGCTGAGCATAGTGTGTTGGCTTAAGTTATGGAGTCAGTTGGATTTCACAAGCACGGAGATACAAGAATAAGGTGAAGAGTGGCTGCTGAAATGTCCAGTTCTTGTGCACGATGCCGAATCCGGGTTCCTAGACTATAGGCCATAGTCTCTTGAACTGCCGCGATGTTTTCTTCTGATCGACCACTACAAGCTCATGACGTACGTTTGACACCAACTATTGAACCAGTGCTTTCGAATTTTTCGATTATTCTTTTCTTTCTCAACTGAGAGTAAATTTCAACTCTATATTCAGATAATAAATTTGCTTTGAACAGTACAGTATAGGCGGAAACGTGAGGTAGTGTTGAAGAGCCGTGGAACGGAACGCGCTCTCTGTCCCAGAAATGTGTCTGCACTTATTTTTGTGGTGAGCATCAATCGTCTATCCAAGTATATTCAAGATACGTTTTTAGGTAATTCGATTATGGAATACTAATTGCACGAGAGTCGAATGACACTTGCCCCCTTACTCTCATTTTAGGCAGTATTCACAACCATTGGTGATTTAATTCTCCTTACCGGGTATCATAAATGTAAATGAAGCTGTAGAGCAAACACCACTTATGCGCAGATGACGTCAATCGCTTCCCACACTTTCAGATTAACGCTGGTGCAGTGGACCTTGCAGTCGATCGGTAAACACAGAAAGTAATGGAGCTTTCGTGTCGTGTGAAAATTAACAGATGCCATCTGTGCGTCTGGTCACTGCTCCATAGTGGTAACGGGAGGGAATTCACACGTAACACGAATGTGGCTAAGAGTCGAATATTTCCATAAACAGCTAGGCAGAAGCTGATAAGATTTGGCCCTGCTCCTTATCTGTGATTTGTTGAAGGTCGACTTTCCGAAAACCCACACGTGCAGAGTAGTTTAGCCCGGCGTAATCTGCAGTCGTCAAATCTTGAGTGATAACGTATGAACCCTAGATTTAGAATAAGGAAGTGGTGTCAGACGAGTTCGTTATGTATTTCAGTGGAAGAGTGATGAAACAATCGCTGTGACTTCTGGTATCGAATTAGTTTCTGGTTGTTAACCAACAAGATGAAATGATACTCCTTAGATAAGAAACACGCGTCGCCAAATACATTCTCTCTCTCTAACCGGTAAACAATTCACCGTAAATAGTCCTATCAGTAGTTCAGATAGTCATTTACATTAACTCGCACAAACGTGATAAACAATGATAGTATCTGATGCTGTAGAAAAAGGTATATAACGTAAAAACGGAAAGTAAAATTCGTTACGAGCTACCTACCGTTTTTTATTTTTTTTCTCAATTGAGATAAAAAAAAGGCTTCAGATTTTTCAAGATTCCTTTGATTAACGCCATATTGTCATTCTGACTTCTTGGCAAATATGCGTTCGTTCGTTCTTATCCCGCATGTAATTCGGATTTCTGTGTTAACTAACATACTGAGTCAGAGTTTATCTTCTTTACATTACTGTTTTCGTCTGTATAATTCGCTCTAAACTTCCATGTGGTCTTGAATTTGAAGTTATAGATATTTTCGCTATAAATCTCATTTCCATCCTCATAGGAATGCTGTACCTAATGTTGAAGCTTACGATAGGATTTCTTTATCTAACAGAATGACTGTTAGGATGTAATCTGCCGAAGCTGAAAACATGTAGTTGCACATTGTTCTTTCAGTTTACTTCTTTTGGCTGCATTATTCGAGCTTTTTGAAATGCTGTATAGCTGAGCCGTTTGAAGCGGTGAGGAGTAAACAAGCTTGTTCAAGTGGATACTACAGACAGCAGATTTCATATCGGTCCATCCTGGGAGGTTCTTATGTAACTTCAGCATCCGTATAGAAGTACGGACTTATAAAAATAACAGGCACCATTACGATTGTTCAGTGGTTTGATGTGTTCGCAGAAATAGATAACATGAAAAAAGTTGAGTGGATTGTAGTTAGAATTACTATCGAAAGTGTTTACGAGAATACGTCTTTCGTTAGCCAAATACTCCATGAAACAAAAAGTATAGTATAGTTTATATTATTTCTTAAGGTGAGAAACTACTAATACAGTTCAGCGCTTAATTGCTATAATTCGTGTTTTCGTGTTTAAGAGGAGTAAAAAATAGATTACGGTATCCCTTGAGTTGCTCTGGTCAAATCACGACCATCGGCGCCAGTTCCGTTGCCTTAACCACCACCACCACTGGCTTCGCTCGGTATTCTCATTCAGTAGGCACCTCTACGCTTTTGCAGTAGTGTTTGTACTCTACCTTCATTCCGCTGGTTCTATTTCCATTTTCGTACAATTTGACATTTTCACTTTCAAAGTGTCATAATTTATAAATTTATTTTTATTGATCTTCAATTGGACTTCAATAATATTCCCTATTCAAGCCGTAAACGAACGGGTAACAGTCTTCAAGGGCATTAGACGTCCAATGAGTTTCGTTACTTGACCAATCGCGTCCCTTCCCCTCCTACTTTGAGAGATGCCGACTAATACGTTTGACCCTTCCAAGTTTCCACTGTCTAACGCTGTATGCGCCGCTGTCCTATGTGGCTGTGGGTACAGCTCGTAATTGTGGAATGCCACGCAGTACCTAGCTTGAAGACGTATTCACATCAACGAGTTACGTACTCATTAGTTAAGAAATTTTGGCGGTTTTATACATTTATAGGAAACCGTTACCGTGTTTTGTTTCTGTTATCAGAATCGTTCTCATTTTTGTGAGTTGTCTATGATTTGGTTTAAGATTCTTCTCCCTGATATTGAACGCTGAAACAAAATCTGACTAATCTGTTACGTCGTGAAGTTGTGGGTGGGAATGCCATCACCGATTAAACTCTCTGGTCAAGTACGATAACAGGTAAGGTATAGTTTTTATATTCTCCGTTTAAAGAATAATTGGATGGAAAATTAGTTAAACTTGAAGAAATGAGAAATCATTTGCTCAGCATTCTGAGAATTCTTCGAACAGCTTTGCAGTTTCTTGAAGTCTGCATTAATCAAGTATGTGGACATCCGCAACAAATTTAATGCATTATTTATGTGAAATGTGAGATTTATGTGTCGTCAGCGTTCATTTGAAGTTTTTAGTATTTTCCTGGGGAATGAATAACACAGTGGTTTCCCCTTCGCTTTCTAATAGATCTAACGTGTCCAACATACATCCTTGCATATTATAGGCTATTTCGTGTATGGTAAGTGTTAACTTGTGTAATTTTTGTTGCTGAACTTGTGAACTGTAGCAGCATTTTCCTAGCCCTATATGGGCACTGCTTGGAAAGCCGTTATCGTGACCACCATTAGGCAAGGCCAGAGATGTGAACCTGTGGCTGTAGCACCTCTCAGAGGACAGGATGGCAGGAGCGAGGCACTCTGAAGTACTGGTCACCAAGAATCGCCATTTGTGTCATCCTTTTGCATCCACAAATAACCCTTTGGATTTTACGACTTAGCGAGGTAAACTGGGAGCGGATGGGGAACAAGAAACTGGGAGAAATTTCCTTTTCAAGGAACCATCGTGGCATTTGCCTGTAGTGATTTCGGGAAACCAAGCGAAACCGAACACAGGATGGCCGGAAGGGGATTTGATATGTCATTCTCCCGAATGCCAGGCCCGTCACCCACCAGCCACCAGTCACAGTACCTAACAGTAAAGTAGGCGAAGCACTCGGTAGTTATACAGAGATGAAGAGCAGGCATAGGATAACAGCATGCACAATGTCATACACAATCGAGACTTATTCATTTCGTGTTTTGGTAGGAAGGCAATGTAAACTTTAAAGGAAGTGTCCAGTTTCATAAAGTTTAGATTTTTGCTTAAAGTGTTCTATAACAAGTTACTTAGCTTTGCTGTTACAGCGTCTGCTGTTGTGTATAATGCTTCAAATCACTTTACGAAAATAGCTTGTGTGAGCGACTTTCTATTCGATTTTAATGATGATGGTACAAATATGTAGAAGCATTATTTCAGTGATCTAAACTTGATTGTCGCCGGTCGTAGGATAAACCACGACTTAACGATTGGCATGATAGTCTTACTAATTTTGCTGTAGGAACCACTCATAAAAAGACATTATTTCGACTTCTTTCCATCAATAAAGAATCGAACCCTCTTACGGTGCTATATTTTTGATGTAAAGTGGTTTTGTTATGTTCCCTGCGCTGGTTTAAGATTTGCTGTGGTGTGGAGACGGTCGCGCACCCCCGGCGGGCACGTGGCAACCGGTTCCCTTCCCGGCGGCGCACACAGCCACCTGTTGAGACTCGGCCTTGTGACGTCAGCGCTCTTTTTGCCGGGTGGCTGGTGCTTGTTTGTTTCCCATGCCGGCGCCCAACAGCTGACAGCGGGAGCGTACTACAAGCCGCCGGGCCCTGTTTTTTCCTGTTGCGGTGGGGGATTTATGGCGCGATTGACTCCCGCGCCCATCTCTGTTCCTGAATGGACGTTTTCTCAACGCAGATACGCGGTGCATTGTTACTACTATCTAGTAGGCTGTTACTGCATTTATACCAGGATCACAAGAAGTGTAATTTATGGTTGCCATGGCCGCGCCGTCCACCAGCCGAAACGCACCTTACCTCCCGCATCAAAAGGCAGAAAGATAAAGCAGTGTTAGAAATTTTTCCAAACGAACACTGAATTCTCAAGGCAGAAGATTTCTCAGGTACTTAACACGATGTTATTTACGCACCACGAAACTAATTACAACACAGTACTTTGACTACCGTAGCAATCCTTTCATTAAATGAAATTTATAATCACATTTTATTTTTAGCTCATTTCATTCCTACGTGAGAATTGATTTATTAGAATACTTTTTTTTATAAAAAAATATATTACATACTGAAAAAGCTGAAATCAATAAAGGAATAGACGCAAATTTTTCAAATATACTGATCGCAACTGTCAGGCTTTTTTAAATCACATCGGTGTTGGAAACTAAGAAAGCTATGGTAAAAGGAAACTGATTATTTTATAATTGCGTAACTTAAATGGAATTGGATTTCCTTGATAATTTTTTGTTACTAGGTGTCAATAAATCAGCAGAAAAATCGAAATATCTGGTAATAACTGGAGACATTTCAAGCCTGCTTTACTTTCTTTTACGTGATATACCAATTTTTACTGTAAAGCTATTTGCCGATTGATGCTATAAGATTTGGAAACTGAAGCTATGGGTTAACGAAGTATAAAAAAGAAAATATTAAGAAATTTAGAAATTAAAAAAAGTCAACACGTTTTATAAATGCGATTTATCCCTTGAAGAAAGGTAGAAAGTACTGGAAATTTGTGTTAGCAATGCATATAATAACTGCCCCAAAATAAAATAATACGAGGTTTCGTTATTAGTGATTAGACATTTGAGTCATTTTTACTTGTAAGTACTGTTGAGCGTGGCTGTAATTGGTTTGTGATGAAGGCAAGTGTTACAATGCATAAACCCACCCAGTTGATCAGTATCCAAAGTAAAGTTCTAACTGTCTAGGAGAAGTGTCAAAGTTCGTAAATCTTTTTTCTTCGTTTTTAAATGTGCAGTTAGGCTCTGAACGTAGCTGGGATCCAAGTTCTCAAGGTGGTCCTCTCGCCCGAGGACAACCAGTTATTGTGACCTTACTTCTGATTTACTTAACATAGATGTCCTTGTAACCACTCAACTATAGTCAGCTTAGTTCTTCATGCCCTATAGCGTACATTGGCACAGCACTTTTCGACGGAAATTACGGTTTGACTTTTAGACCTTTCTTTAATTGAATTGCTAATTAGCTGAATTAAATTACAATGTGAGCCCACTAAGAATCGAAATTTCCACTGCAAGGAAAATAGCATCGTGGTTTGGATGAACAGACCCAATTCATCTTAAACACACTTTAGCTGTAGCTCATTTAAATTCGTGGACAGAACATAATTAATGTATCAGTAGATAATGAAACAAGCCATTGTTACTTAAAAATTTATAAACACTTTTCAGAAACACTATTTATTCCGTACAACTGCGTAAATTACTTCACAATACGTGACATTGACTTATTTACTGGAACACATCACAATATTGCCATTGTCAGAGCTCCAGGCGAATGCCGGGTTGCTTCCTTCAAAAGACCATGGCCGAACTCTTTGTTCCTTGGCCCCAGTTCCTTCCCGCCTCTAATGACCTCGACGTCGACGATGCGTAAAGTCAGAAGCAAAAAAGAAGTCATTATCTGAGCCGCAGTCTCTCCGTGCACCACTCTTACACTGGCTCACAAGAACCAAAGATCTTAATATTGTACTACTACGAATATATGCTATCCTCAAAGACTACCCATACTACTGACTGTGGAATCCTACGATACAATAAATCAGATTACAAACACATCAGTACGGTGTTTTTATAAGTATATACAGTTAATTAAAGAAAAGAAAATGTTTGGTGGGGTGTGATATTGTCACAACCTAGAATGGTTTTTATGCTGTATTGCCTGTCGTGAAGGACTCGTGATACTACTGTCTGATGACGGTGACCTCGGAAGTGTTATCACGACTGTACTTGGCTGAACGACAAGTGCGGTTTCAAATCCCGGACATCCCGAAAGGCGGCCATCCGTAGTTCCTCATTGGAATCTAAAAATTACAAGCCCTCCGAAACTTAGTGGTACCGCAAACATTCGCACAAAGCTCACATAGTGGAGATGGTAACCTACACTCCGCTGCTTCAGTATATTGACAATACGTTAAGCACTTTATTTATTAAAAAAATAATAATAATAATGAGTAGAAAATTGTCAGTGCCTTACATCAGAAATTCTTGGTTCCAATCAGCGAAAGCTGATGTTTTCTGATGGCAGGAGAAAATGTTAGCACTCGATTTTTGAGAGTAAATATTTAACAGGTATAATAAATTGTATAAGCAGCCTGACTTGGAAAGAACCTAACTCTGCAATCTACCTCGGAGGTTAGCACCAAAGTAAACACACTCTGAAAGCAGTGAGTATAATAAAGACACAATGTTTTTATTTTTAGTAATATCTTCAAAATTTATCGTCAGCGTATAAAATGCCTGCTTGACATAAATTTCGTAATTGTTTATTGAGGACCATTTCTGAAACGAATTTTTAAAACTAGGCCTACTTCAGCAGCTAAAATTATCATTGCTGTCGATTTTTTTCGATTTCCGTAGCCGAGTTCAGATGGTGTTCATGTCATAGTTAGATCTAATGTCACCTGCCCAGTGAATGATGACCCGAAATTATTTTGAGAAGCAAAGGCGAAATCATAAAAAACAGAGCTTTGAGGGTGAGTGATAACCATTTGGCCTCTCATCCCGGAGGACACGGGTTAGAATCCCCGTCCGGCCATTAAGATTGTGTTTCCCGAAATCACTGGCGGCGATTGCCAGGAAGGTTCCTTTCAAAAAGTCGTGGCCGAATTCCTCCCAGTTCCTTGCCCCTAGTCCCTTCCCGCTTCTAATGACTTCGACGTCGATTAGGCAAAAAATCATAAAAAAAATAAAACTTTGTAGAATGAACATTAATTTAGTTCATTCAAAATTTTAATTAAACGAATATGTAACGATATTGATTACAATTTAAAAGAAAAAGGAATGATTAGTGAAAAATCTAAGTAAGCATTTAAATAAAGATCGCATAACCATAACTGATTGCTAGCTGAATGCTCCTTCGCCGAGAGTCAAGAGTTGCAAAGTTCCTTCCCTCGAGAGCCGTTTGGCCGGTTGAAAGATGTTCGTTAATTGAGATAACACGCACGTCGTGGGACCAGCATCGATATTAACATTCGTTGGCAGCAAATATAACGGAATCGACCAGGTACATAGCCTAGTCAGCGCGAATCTTCTCAGGATACGGACGGCGCGAGATGACAAGATGACGTGATCCCCTCCGGTAACAGGATCGGTTGGATACGAGCAGATAGCTGTACCGAAGATACGAGATGGATTTCTCATGATGAGGCTCAATAACTGAAGTTATTATTTTCTTTTCTTTAATCACTTGCAGGCACTTCTAACCGTCACAATTCAGAAGTGTCATGAAAAGTCTGTGTTCGTTCCGATCGTAGGTAACCTTCTGGAACTCTTCCCGATCACCCGTTTTCTGCACACACTTCACATCACAACAAAACTGTTATCTCCAGACTGGTGATTACTGATCAAGCAGTTCTGCTATGACATGGCGTGCGCGATAAAATTTGCGAGCCGTTTATGCAGCTGTATTTGGACAAACCTGCCCTCCTATTCCAGCCTTAACGAGGCGCTTACCCGCCGAATGAAGCGATGATGCATTTTAATTCGATATGTGCAGTTCCCTTTTGTCGTTACGAGTCCAAGTTTCGTCCAAATTTCATTGAGCATGAAAAGTCGGTGTAGTGAACTCCTCGAATCTGCATGCCTCCTCCCCTCCCCTTCCCTCCCCTTCCCTCTCTCTCTCCCTCTCTCTATCTCCCCCTCTCTCCCCCCCCTCTCTCTCTCTCTCTCCCCCCTCTCTCTCTCTCTCTCTCTCCGCTCTCTCTCCCCCCTCTCTCTCTCTTTCTCTCTCTCCGTCTCTCTCTCTCTCTCTCTCTCCCTCCCTCTCTCTCTCTCTCTCCCTCTCTCTCCCTCCCTCTCTCTCTTTCTCTCTCTCTCCCCCTCTCTCTCTCTCTCTCTCTCTCTCCCTCTCTCTTTCTCTCTCTCTCCCCCTCTCTCTTTCTCTCTCTCTCTCTCTCGCTCTTTCTCTCTCTCTCTCTCTCTCGCTCTTTCTCTCTCTCTCGCTCTTTCTCTCTCTCTCTCTCGCTCTTTCTCTCTCTCTCTCTTTTCTCTCTTTCCCTCTCTCTCTCTCACACACAAACACACCCTTTTTTTTGAGCTTCTGCAATATTTAAATGTCCCACACCGCACAGATTCATGTTTGACAGCGGAAATGTTAAATAAATTCCTAAGTAACAAATGAGTCGTTGCAATGGTAAATCCTCTACTTTTTCCTTAGAACAGCGCATCACTCGTTAGTGAAGACTCGAGGACTGTTGGAACATTCCTGTGGCTTTCCGTTGGGAATGTTAGCTAACATGCAGCTTGTTATATTCATTAGACGTCCACCGTTTTCCTTCAAAATTTTTCCTCTGGACATAAGCCAAGAACCGGCGATCGTCTGTCGCACAGGTTTGCTCACCGTCTGAGTGACAAATGGAGGCAATAAACATAAAAAAGCGTTTGCAGCCAAGATCACAGTCTGCGGCCTTGGTGACTGGTATGAAATTTCCAGCATGGTTCCAACATACCACCTCCTCGCATTGCTCAGTCATTAACGAAATGCTACCAATTCTCCGTGGTAGATTGCCAGATCAATGGAACAAATACGTTCCGCACAAGGATTTGTTCTCTTCTTCTAAATACTTGGAGATAAAGGCGATGTGTTCTCTCCAAACAGCCCCAAAATCTGTTTAAAATCCTCTAAATAAAGACTTTTAGAAGAATTCATTTAAATTCTAGTACTAGCAATTTTGGACGCAAAATTTTTAGGTGAAAATTTATTGTAAAGGTAGTATTGCATGTCGACCTTAAGGTACAGATTTTCTGATAAGTTTGTTATTTGCCATCTCCCATAGCTGTTGAATAAATGCTCTGAGTTTAACACCATCTATTAACAACTGTTTTATTAATATTTCATATGATAGTTAAGTCTTCGTCACTAGCGTGTATGTTCATAAAATTAGTCAGTTATAGAGATATCTTAATATTGTAAAGTGGATTTTATAGCGTTGTGCTAGTGATACGGATATAAGTATGTAATATTTTACATTTATACATACACAAAAATAACACTGTGTACATATACATCCACTGAGGATGCCCCACACCAGTAGGACGAGACGTATCTGGAAAAATTAAGTTGTTAATAGACAGTATTTAATTTAAAACGTACACATTTTGTTTCCTCAGTGTCAGTATGTCAGAATTATTTGTAAGCAGTCAAAATTACGCTGACATAAGTCTCAAATGAAATTCTGCAAGTTTCCTAGGTCAGGACACTTTTTATAAAAGGCTTTTACCAAGCACCACTTAAGGAACACCTTATTTCGTTGGTTACAATTTTATGAAGTATTGTTAATAGTAATTTTGTTAAGTATATGTTGCTCAGTTGGGATCTGAGGTCGAGCTGGCGATGCTTGCTACAGGTAGGAAGTCTGTAGTGTACGCTATAAGGCAGCAGGTGTGTACGCTGTCGTGTTGGAATGAGGCCAGTCTGGAGCAGCAGTCTGCATTGCGTAACCCGCTTTATGCAAATTTCGACCGGTGCTGGAGGTGACAAATACGTGTGTGTGCGGTCACTAATGGCTCTTTATGGCCGGTAATTCCCGGTGACTGCTCCCAGAATGCAATACTGTTTCAAGAGAGCAGGAAATTTTAAATAATATCCGCTGTCTAAGGGATTGAAACAAAGGTAAAATTGATAGCATGGATCGGAATGACCGCAATGGTACAATTAGTCAAGTTTTGGAAGTGTGCTGATATCTGCATAAGAACCAAAATACGCCTGGTTAAGACGCTAGTGTTTTATGTACTCCGAAACGCATCGTAATGTTGAACCCTCGACAATTCTGGCATGAAATGCATTAATATATTGAAGCCTACAGAATGCGCTGTTGGAAACGAGACTTGATAGGAGGGGAAAAAAGTGAATTTGAAGAAAAATGGGCTTAATAATAGCGACACTCTTGCTTCGCATTCGGGAGACCTTGGGTTTGAATCGCCGTGTGGCTATTCATGTTTGGGTTTTCCATGATTTCCCAAATTTTCCAGCCAAATGCCGGTATGGTTGCTTGAAAAGACCATGGCTTAATTCCTTCCATTCCTGGCCCCTAGTCCTTTCCCACCTCTTATAACCTCGACGTCGACGAGGCGTAAAACCGTAAGAAAAGAACAAAATAGCAATAATACAACAGCTAATTGAAAAGTATTGCATCGCAACATAGACTAGAAATACAAAAGTAACACAAAAAAAAGGTCGAGAAATTAGTAAATGGAACATTTCTGTCGAGTTCCAGAATGACAGGAAATAAAAAATTATGGAAAAGAAATCCTAAACGTATTTGCGGAGTAGTTCGTGAATTTACGAGTGACTGAGTTAGATGTATCTAAAACTGTTTCTCTCTTTTGATTCACAAACTAGTCTATCTTCTGCAGAGAAGCCTCACTGTGCAATTGCCGCGTGGGGAAACTTTAATAGAAACTGGGAAACCGAGCGTGGTGGTGAAACGGTTAGCGTTCTGGCCTCGTATTCGGGAGGACGGCGGTTCGAATCCCCGTCCGGGCATCCAGATTTGGGTTTTCCATTGTTTCCCAAATCCCTCCAGGCAAATGCCGGGATGCTTCCTTCAAAAGACCATGGCCGAATTCCTTCCCATTCCTTTCCCCCCATCCTTTCGCGTCTCTACAGACCTCGCTGTTAGAGAGACGTTAAGTAGATAAAAAAAAAAACTGGGAAGGTGATTCGCTCAATGTGTAAGCTCCTGTATAACCTTCTGTCGTCTCCCTTCTTTGTTTCCACCTCTAATTCTTCCGAATATCTTTTGAAACCTCTTATTTTTGACCTGTACCACAAGTGAGTTGTCAGTGCACGTTATTTTGACTGGGCTGTTAAGTGGTGGCATATTTCGCGATTTTCCTTCACGCGGGCGGTGTGTTAGAATTTTAATTTGACTGTCAGTTGGCAGCGTTTCCTGCTACTTGGCTGCGAATGTTCCTGTCTTTGTGGTCGTCAGTGTATCATTGTCTATTGTCGCTAGCTATAAGTATGTTAATATCCTACTACTTTACCTCCACTCTGTAATTCATGATCTTACTGTTTTGTTCAGCAGAAGGCCAAAATGGGCAGATCTCAAGTACTCATCAATCATATAATGGTAAGCGTGCCTTATATAAAAATATTTGACGCAGCTGATGGAATCTAGCATTGTAAGCGCAATTTAGTCCCATACACAGATTGGGTATTTAAATCGAATTCACTAAAGAAAGGTTATTAAAACTTTTAAAGAAATTTTGTTTAGTTATTTTTAAACGGAGTTCATTGTCGATGTTATACTGGTTGTCCTGGTGGGATCGCGTGAATTTATTGAAACCTGAAGTTTCAGCCATCATTTTATGGCTTCTTCAGAGGGTTAGTCCTCTGACGAAAGGCACAGAATGCAGCTAGCGCGGAAGTCCGCGTAACCACTTGGAGTTCATTGTATTTTAAAATCGTATATTTAAATTAAACTTATAAATTTCATTTGAAAAAAATATCCTGGATTTTGAAAAAAATTGGAAAATTTTCAACAAACAATGATACTTTCACAACATATCTACTATTCAATCGATTTAATTCTCCATCGAATGGCAGAAATGACGTTTTGTCGTAAATAAATTATCCGCTGAAGTATTTAACTTGTCAAATTCACTCATTTAGTTATTTTGCGAAAACATACACTCCAGAAAGATCGCTATAGTTTTCCTGTAAAGTTTAGCGGGCTATGTATCGTAGTAAATGTTTTAAAATACATTTGGATCTTTCTGAAAAAAAAAAAAGACTGACATTTTTGACGATTTTTCAGTAAAAGCTCCCAAAAATCGTGAAATACAAAGAAAAATCCAAATAATTTGTTAGTCGGCGGGTTGTTAGCTTTCATTTTAATATCTAAAAAAGTACTTCACTCCCATTTAAACCGTCTATAATTATTTTCACTCCATCTCCCCCCCCCCCCCATGATTTTTCGAAATTTGATGTTATAATCGCGTTAAATTTGGTAAAAACTAAAGAAGTGTGCAGTTGGAAATTTTCAAGCTAAGGGATTAACGAGTAATGGGGATGTGACGGACAGACAGATGGACAAATGCGCTAATCCATGAGGTTTGTTTTCCACTAAAACGGTGCGTATCTCTGCGAAAGGAGTATTGGTAAGGATTAAACAGCATTAAAAAATAAAAAAAAAAAAAAAAATAATAAGGATCAGAGCGATTTACGGAACGGGAATAAAAATAATAGAAGCATATGTGTAGAAGCAATTGCATTATTTCGTACGGTAAATGATGCTTGCAGATTTTACTTAGAAAATCCGTTCCGCAAATGTCTTTCAGAACCATGGAATCAGGTCTATTGTGGTGTTGTTATAACGCAATATATACAGAAGAATACAATGTAAGCATTTGTTCTCATGCCTCTGAGATTTAAAGGTAAATTTTCAATCGTTTGATTACTTTCCTAAATAGTTATGTGAATTATTATTTAATGCGATGAAACTTAAGCCTCGTTGGCAATTTTCTTAGATCCGTTGATAGAAGTCAAGGTTTCAAGGGTTCTGTAACGTGTCTTGAGTTGGCACTTTGCCTATGCAATACGGAGCAAGCGGAAACTATTAGGAAATTGCAGAGCAGAATGTTGTGCTTTTAAAAAATAGTCAGGATTTTTTCAGGTCAGTATTTCTTCTCATAGTTAAGCTTGCTTATCAGCTATAGCGAAAACTAGAAGTAACAGTTACATGCTCTAACGATGGCTTTGATCCTATCAGCAGTATGAACCGACAGGCTGTGGTAACAAAAAAACATAGATAAGTAGATAAACAAATCAGCAACGCGTTTTATTACTTTTGATTATTGTGTGTTAAAAGTACACCAAATTTCAAGTGACTTTCGCGCCCAAACACATTTGGTATCGATGGAAATGCTAATTCAAGATACCGGTCCAGTTAAAAGCATGAGTATTTAACATATCGACCTGTGATCGATTGCTATGACGTCAGTAAAGCCATGCCGCGGCTGTCAGGTGACTGCTGACATAGCACTTATTTGGTATGCGAGGAATCTTCTAGTACACGACGGAAACATCAAATCACAGTAAACCTGATTCAATCAATTCGGCTTGTTGGTAACGTTCCAAGCAGTTTTTCAAGTCGGTATCAGCATTCCTCAATGAATTGAGTACCACTTTGCTTTGGCATCTTGAGTTTCTTTTTCAATTGAGGAACATAGGCTACGAATTGGGGTTAATGAAATGCGCTGGATATAAGCATTTCTATCCTCGGTCCCCGAACTGAATGTCTCACTGCCTGTTGGACGCCTATAAATATTTACATATCAGGCAATAATGTTACTGATTCAGTATAGTGGCACGGTTGGTTAAGACGCGGGGCTGGTGTGAGAGAGGTCTCCGGTGCGAATCCGTTGTCAGCTGGAACTTGTCATTGACCTCTGGCAAGGCTTCGATGGTATGAAGATGCCAGAAAGCTCCGTGGTTCGTATTTCTCTGTAAGCTGTAGATCTCCTGTACCTGCTAGGATTGCCAGGTTAAGTTAGCAGAAACTATTACTGGATTTTAGAGACCACACATTATTACAATTATTAATAAAGCGATACCAGTTATTAGGAATGGAACAAATACTTAAACCAGTTTTCGCCTACTGCTCAAGTGAAACATAAAATTTGTGATTGCTTAATACATGCCAAAATTGAGGATTCCTGTTGGCTCTAAATGCGGTTTAGTTTTGTTTAAGTTCCTGTATAACGATGGGCCCAAGACTTGTACTGTGTTGTACGTATGTTTTAAGATGTTAGGGGGCGTCCATTAATTACGTGAGGTGAAATGGGGAGGGGCGGGTCAACGGAAATCTCACATGAGATTTTGAAATTCTTGAAAGATGGTAGACCTGAAAAAAAGAAAAGGGCTATACATGAAGTGAATGTCGACTTTAGAGGGGTATACGGCGTAGAAACGACGCGGAAACTGACTTTAGAAGGGGTATAACCGCCCTCGGAACCATGAGAGCTAAAAATATAAAGGTCTCAAAAAGTTACGTGGTCGATTAGCAGGTGGGGAAGGGGTCTTCCGTCAAAAACTCGCGTCATTTTAGAGATGGGGGGGGGGGGGAATCCGACCAGACCTCACCAGAAAGGGAGGGGGGTCCTGAATTCCGGAAAAAAGCCTCACGTAATCAATAGACGCGCCCTTACTTGCTGTTACTACCCCGCCAGTTTGGCTGTGGGTTTTAAATCCTCTCTGCACGTCACACCGGTAAGTAAAATTGATCGGGTGCAAATCTGTCCCGTCGTACCTTCTATAGGGATTACACGTTTTAATGTGTCTTCCGTGGGCACCTAGACTAGGTTTGGAGTAGTATTCGCATTCTAAGTAAAAAAAGAAATATCACAGATTACACAAACTGAAACTAGAATGAGTCTCTTAAAGATGGGACGACAAGCGACCTTAACGACTCAGAAACTGTCTGAATGTAATGGCCCTCCCCCTCTCCCTCACCATCCCAAAAATAAAAGCTGGTTACATTCGTGAAGTAACAAAGTGGATAACACTGGCTACGACACTATTAGAACATTGGTTTCTCAGCGACGGTCTTGAAACTCAATCTAGGAGATGAAAGTTAAATTTGTGTCCAGTTTGTATGAGTTACGTTTCTACCTCCTCCTGCACCGAAAGATCGAACTGTAACTCATAACACTTCTTTCTTTGTAGAGTGTCGTATTTGATAGATCAAATTTATGAATATAAATAAACAGATTGCTCCTGTTTTAAGATAGGGTGCAGTGATTGTCTCTCAGGAACACCACATATAGATGTATTTAATTAAATTAAAAAATAAATTTTCTTAACATTTTCAAGAATAACGAAACAATGTGGGAAGCAAAAACCATTTAGGTCAAATTTATTATTTGCTTGTGCATCTGAGGAATTAATGGTTCCGGATCCAAGGAAAGGCAGATTTACTATTGTTCGTTAAGCCGTTTCATCGTTTTGTCTTTGACCGAATCGTAACACCTCAATTAGTTTAAATCTTAGACTCAAAGCTGCGTGCTAGATGATCAATATATTTTGCGAGCTGTATCTACACTGGGATACCTATGTGCGGTGAATCTGTAATGCTTTTTCTTGACTGTATAAAGCAGAGCACGGCTGAAGATTTGTAGCATAGCTGTACCTATCGTTTGGCACGACCTGTGTCGCGGAGGTTTGGGCTAGATATCACAGGTGTGGTGGCGGGGCGTGTTCCTGTGGCCGGGGGCGTGTGCGGGGGCGTGCTGAGGGGCGTCTCCCGCGGCCGCCCCGCCCACCTCAACAGGTGGTTGCTGTCCGCTGCGTGCTGCACAATTATTCGGGGCCGATAGGTGGGGGCGGGGACACACCCACTGACACTGCAGTCTCTAGTGCTACCTGTAGTGCCCCCGATCAAAATCGCATTTCAGATATTTTGATATGGTTAAAAAATATAAGCCTTTGATGTTAGTTAATTTACAAAAATAGTCCCAAGAAAAAAAAATCATAATTGAAATGAAGGGAAGTAGGCAAATAGACAAAGATTGACAGAAATACCGGAGCAGAAAGATCAAAGCACCGCCAACAGGTTACAGGTTTTTTACTCTGCAGCAATTTATCTTTCTGTTAACTGGTATTAAAATTAAAGGCGACCAATGAATACAAAATCGCTGAAGATGCTTCAGAGAATGAAGTGAAACGCGTTCGGGAAATAAACAACACATTCAGTTGCATTGGCGTGACAATTATTTACAAATATTGAATTTAAGTTCTGTTGTAAAGTGTTTTTGCGTTATTTCGTTTCTGAAACATAGATTTGAAGGAAAATTTCGGGACCATCCTAAAGTTTGATTGCATGATTTTGCAATTCCGCCTAAAGCTGCAATCTGAATGAATAAAATTTTAAGCCATGTTGACCGTTCTTCTCTAGGAACAACAAAACTTCTGACACGAAACAAAATTGAGTGGATGGTACCAGAAAATTCGTACACCACGTCACAAAACAAAATTATATGCGACAAAAGCATGAACTGAATTGACTCCTAAATTCCTGCCAGGTGTCATGTTCGTCAACAGTGTCGACGACTAGGTAAAAGCGTTGTTACAGGAACATTTTGATAACTGGTTCAAGACGAAAGAACAGGTGGTAGAGTGAGAGAATGGTAAAGTTTTCGAGTGTTCTTTTTTCCGTGTCGCAGATGAAGCTGCAGCCCCTTGGGATGCAAGTGTTGGGTAGCAACAGTGGCTGTGGGTGCACGCCGAGCTGATAGGCGCCGATAACGCAGGAATGCAGCCCACTGCATCCGCCCTACCTGACCACTACCCACTGCCCTAATGTCTCGCCAAAACAATCTTTTAAAATTCAATGTATCGTTATTTCCTCTAACTTTGAAGAACTTCTATCTTCAAATACAGCCATCGGCGTAGAAGGAACAGAGATAACTGGTTACATTTAAGAAGTTTTCCTCGGTGATATCTACGCCAGTGGTACCTAATTTCGCATTAAAGAAATAAGACTACACAAAAACGTAATAAATATCGCTAGGAAGGTAAGGTTACATGGCTTCCGGAGAGTCTTTCACTGTTAAGCAAAAACAAAATAGTTTCATTATAAAAACTTCATCCAGATAAAAAAAAGCCACCAATGGTGAAACAAGATGAGAACAAGTCGTCACCTATCGTGGTGGGTGAGCGGTAACGCTCTGGTCTTGCATTTGGCAGGACTGCTGGGTTCGAATTCCGCGTCCAGCCCTCCAGATTTGGCCTTTCCAATGGTTTCCTAAATCACTCCAGACGTACTGCCGGGATGGCTTCTTTCGAAAGCCCGTGGACCGAATTCTGTTCCTTGCCCCCCTGTCCTATGCCTCCTGTAATGCCACCGAGCGTGGCGGTGTAACGGTTAGCGTTCTCGCCTCGCATTCGGGAGGACGGTGGTTCGAATCCCCTTCCGGGCATCCAGATTTGGGTTTTCCATGGTTTACCAAATCACTCCAGGCAAATGCCGGGATGCTTCCTTCAAAAGGCCATGGCCGAATTCCTTCCCATTCCTTGCCCCCATTCTTTCCTGTCTCTAAAGACCTCGCTGTTGAGAGACGTAAAGCAGTTAAAAAAAAATCCTCTAATGTCGACGAAGTGTAAAGCCAAAAAAGTAGTCAGCTGGTAGCTTATCTTAGTACTGCCCCAACAAGTCATTTTGTAAAGAAACCGTAGGAAAACGTAATGTTCAAAATCCTGGTATCTGTTGAGCTACTTTTACTGTAGGTTCTGGAAATTTCATTCTTGGTTGCATAACCTCAAGCGACAGTTGTTCGTACTTAGCTAACATTTCTTTTGATATGTACTAAATTATTACTTAGCGGTATATAATGTATCGTAACAGGTATAAAAGCAGTATTATTATTATTATTATTTTTTTTACTGCAGCGTTTTCTGTTATATAATTGGTTGCGCAGTTTCCGACTGTTTAACTCCACACTATCAATGCATCAGTAATAATAAAAAAAAATTTTACAATATTGGTCGTATACATGGATGTTTTAGAAGCGAGAATATATAAATGTCGCATGATTACTGGCTTAGTCAGTTTGATACCAAGTCACGGTGCCCGGCGGTGCAATTTTAAGTTGGTAGATGCCTCCCAATCTTGGATGGTAGTTAGAGGCGCTGTGGTTGGCGCTCGCTAATTCTGGAGCTGTTTTTCCGCTGCTGCTAATACTGTTAACCCAGGCTGGGAGGCTCATTAAAACTGATAACCGCTGATCACGCTATCAGTGGCTGGTTACGTAACCTGTGTGCCTGTCTCTTAGCACACCTTGCCCTTGGGAGTCGTGGGGCTCACCTCTGGATGCCTTTATTTTGACGACAACCAAGCGGGTGGGGTATTGGTACCGCGTAAGTCTGACAACGCTCATTCACCATTTCTCGTTCTCTATTTTATTACTTTTATTCCATATTAAAAGGAAACCAGAGAAGAACAAAAACCGAACATGAGTTCATAAATAATTTTAAACTCGGGAACAGAAGTTTGCAAATATGTCTTGCTTTGGAGTTTCCATGTGTGAAAATGTTGAGTTTCTGCAAAATTCATATTTATCAGTTCCCAGCTTTTAGACTACATATTGTCCTATGAGTTTCCCTTAGCATAAAACAATCCAGAGAGATACCTTTTAGTATATATCATTAAATCAGGATTCAGAAAAAAAAAAAAACCATTTCCAGAGTATTGTTTGAAGCGCAGTACTTAGACACCGAAGCTTGGCCACTGAAAGTAAGCAGCAAAATAAAATTGAAAAAAAAAAGAATAAAGTCTTTATTAAAATAATACGTAGTTATTGCAAGCTATTTATTCTGTAGTTGATCGTTGAAATAAAAAATTATTACTTCAACATTTGCAAAGGGGTTTTTATTAAATAATTTACTATTTTAAAGAAGTATGTTCTCTAAATTATGGGTAAAAGGCAAAAACTGATTGGCGGGTATCATAGGAGGAGGGAAGTTGATGGGGGAATTTAATTTAAGACTTCAGGTATTGGTTGCGTAGAGGTGAAGGATTGTAGAAATAGCAAAAGGGGAAAAAAACAATATATGAATTGGCTAACTCTGGATATTTTTTATAATGAGAATAATAAGATTTCTCTTGAGTTTTAAAGACATAATATATTGGATTGTTTAAAACCGGTCGAGAGACTAGCGAGAAAGATAAAGTTTGATGAAAAAAATCTTCTAATGCTGTAAAAAGTTTGTTCACAATCGTTTTGTTTAACTCTGCTTCTTTATGTGGTAATTACTTCTACCTTGTGTTACTGGGCGACGGGATTAAAGTTGTGCTGTAAGTGTAGTAGCAAACCTAACATATTACAACAGCTCTAGCGCTATTCTAATGTTTATTATCAACATTCAGATACAATAGATTTAGTAAAAATACAGTCTGTGGGAGTCTGTGGGATTCGCACTACATACCCGTATATTGTCAAATGCTTTGGACGGAGTGAAGTGGGTGAGCAGTAACGCTCTGGCAGTTTTGAATCCCCGTCCGACCATCCAGATTTGGGTTTTCTGTGGTTTCTCCATATAAGTCCAGGCGAATGCCGAGAGGGCTCACTCAAAAAGGCCACGGCGGAATTCCTTCCGCTTCTTGACCCCAGTCCTTTCCTGCCTCTAATGTTACGTAGTGTAACGTCACGAGATCTTTATAACTGAAAAAATTCTTACGTTCGGAGACGATGTATTAATTTTCACAATTTAGAATAATGCTGTTTTTCTCAAAACCTAACTTTACCATTAAAGAAAAGCGCTTGTTTCCATTGATATGGTAATGTAGTTTAAGTTCATGGTTCTTAATAACGTGTAAATTAGTAAGAAATTGCCATGAGAATTCAGTTTGCTGTTGTTGGACGAGAGGTTATTAGGAGAACATGCAGTCTCTGGTTGGTGTACTATTCGTAGTACCAACAGCCTTGTAATCGTTCAAAGACGAACTCTGTCTACCTGACGTTAGTTTACAAGAGTTTGAACTGCGGTTGCGTTACATGTTAACAACGGCACGTTGTCTGTTACACGCCGTGTTTCTCCGCTGGGAATAGTTTTATCGTAGAGCTTAAAACTAAGATCTTAAAATAGTACTACAAAAATACGAATAGTTGACTATGCCCTTCAAATATCACTGTAAATGTTCGTATACTTTTAAAAATATTCCTAGAAAAATAAATGCGTGAACTGATAAGTGAAATATTGTGAGGAAGAAGGGTTTAACACTGTTATATATCAGTAAGCAGTTCCAATGCTTCCAGCTGTGTCAAAATGTTAGTGCTGTCACGTTTAAAAGGTTCAATGCTCCACCCTCGAAACCAAATTTAGATTACACTTTGTTTAAATAATCAAAATGTTACTACTGAATAATACAAGTTTAATTACATCGCACAATGGTCCTTGTCTCGACAGGTATTCTATTTCTGCAATTCAGCCTGCCACTGCTATCTTGATTATATCTGAGCACTTGTAAAGAATCCAAATCATGTTTCGTGGCACAATTCTAACTGTTCGTTTTATTTTTTTGTTTAATATCTTTCAGAGGCCTGAAATGAATTTGTTAAAATATGTGCTAGTTTTATGATAAACATTTCTAGAGCAAATACAGAGGTTTCACCAGGTGATCCAACACTTTCCTCCTTTACAGGCTGCTTTCTAAATAACTGTCTGTAGGCTGTTACATCACAGGCCTTTTACGCTCCATGCTTATGAATCGGTTCAGAACGATAACGTTGCCTTAACGTATTTTTCATTTGTTACAATGGTGTACTTACGTTTTAATAAATGAGTTTAAATGGTCTTACCTTAATGCTAACTGCTCAGACATTCTGGGAACTGCAACCATTTAGACTGAATTCAAGAAGCGCTCCGAAATGCTTCTTCTCGACATCGCATTACTTATTCCAGAGAGAATTTTCCAGAAAAAAAAACCCATTAGTATTTCAAATTCGCATGTGATAGTTCTGTTAATTATTTGTTAAATTTAACGATTGTCGCATAATGGTCAACCGTTAATTTGAAGTTAAACTATAAATGAGAGTAAGTTCATTCAAAGTTATCATTACGTATTCATAAAAGTTTTAAACGAATGGTGTTTAATCCTAAGACTCGTTCTCTTCAGTCGTACAGTTTCCCCCCTCACTTGTCAACAGTTTTCTTTAGCGCATTGAAAGCAGAATGAAGCGATTAAACAACGAAAGCAGAGATTATATATATATATATATATATATATATATATATATATATATATATTTACCAGGTTTGAGGGTTGCTGCTATGGCATCTTTCACTGTAACTTGCTTACTAATTTTTAAAAGCTGTGAAATCTCCTGCATTATTTTATCAGCACCAATGTAATTCCATTTTAAATTTCGTCTCTCAATCGCTTATTACATTTTTGTATTTTTTAAGCTTAAAACGACCTAGCTTTGATTTGAATTAGCGTTCTAATACACATCTGCGATCAGCAAAAACACGCACCTGCTATATAAGAAACCGACAAAGAACGGAAATATTGTTTAGTAACGATAGACTTGTCAGTCATGACGTAACAACTGGTTTTCCGTTTTAAGAATAATTTTTCACTTAAATATAGTTTAGTTGGAAGTTTATGGATTCTGAAAAACCACACATATAGAAGCTACTAAGAAAATCGTAATTTATCGCCTTCTCAATTTTCCTGCAAAGAGCCCACTTGACACATCACCAGGGACGTCATTTCAAAATGTTGGAAGAAAAAATCTTTTTTTTTTTTTTTTTTTACTTATTGCTTTACGCCCCGTCATTTGCCTGGAGTAAACCATGGAAATCCAAATCTGGATGCCCGGACGTGGATTCGAACCGGCGTCCTCCCGAATGCGAGGCCAGAACGTCAACCGTTTACCCACCACACTCGGTGATTTAATACCGTCTGCAGAGACAACGAAGAGAGCATACGAATCCGTAATAACACTTCTTAACTAAATACCTTCTGCAGCTGCAAATAGATTTGTATGTAGTTCATTTGTTTTGCCGAATAGCCAACCATCTGTGATATTAACAATTACATGAATGATCGTCGGTACATGACTCTGCCAACTGTTTAGTACCATAACTGACTTGACGGTGAGAAGAAGGAAATTCTTTTTAATTTTGCTGGCTTTACTTGTAAATGTCTTGAGTAATTTTGTCGAGAATAAACATTACGGTAGCAATTAAAGAATACGATAACATTAAGTGATTCCTACCAAACGTGGTGGGTGAACGTTAATGCTCTCGCCTCGCATCCGGCAGGTTTCCACTAATAAGCGTTGCAGATTCAAAACAATTCAGGGCCACTTTTTTAGTATTCGTTGTTTGCAACATTACAAATTTATCCTTACAAACATTCATCAAGTAAAACTTAGGGTTTTCGTTATCACGGACTTTCGATTTTGCTCTTTGGTTTCTGTTAATTTTATCGTTTTCTTCGTTATTTTGTATTTAACTGATTTACACGTATTTTTAAGTAACTTTGATTATTTACTTATTCAGTTTGCTGAAAAAACATGCTGATTTTAATGTATTGTAACAACGCGCAAAAGCAGCCGATTAGTTGAGGGCGCAAAATTGAGTGTACGAAGCTTGTTTTAGTTACAAATTCTGACAACAGTGTATAGGCAAAACAGAGTTATCAATCAGTCATAAACCTCTACGGCGGTGGTAGAAACTTGTCGCCTCAAAATTACAATTTGGTGAAGAAAAAGTACAAAACTCGTGGATTAGTAGTCTCTCTGATGTGAGACCTGAACTGATATTCAACACAGAATTAACAGTAGGAAGCTACAGGGAACAGTGGGTAATGAGCTCGATCTCAGACGAAAACAGGGGTAACCTTTTTTAAAATGGAACAGAATAAGTACGTTATAGGTGGAGGTTACGTAAAACGTAAATCAAATCTTTCAGAGAGACTCGGCGACGTTTAGGTATTTCTGCTGTTCGCAGTTAATGAGGCGGGTAAGTTTCTAGTGCTACTACATTCCAATACTGGACTAATTTGGTAGGTTGCGGACGTTTCAATGTCGTTTTAACTGTTGTAAGAAAGAGATGACAATTTGTCAGATGGCTTCGTTCTATTAATATTGCCAAACTTTTAACGAGTTAGTGATGCAGTGTGAGATTAACATACTCATGTGCAACTGTTTCCGTTCTGAATTATTAATTTGTTTCGTGTTGTGATTAGATATCTGTTGTAGTTTGTGAGTGAGCGTATGAATCTGAATTGTGAGATGCTGGACCGAGCGGTCGGCTCGGCCATCTACTGGGAGCTATAAATAGGCCGCCGGCATGGCAGGCTCCACTATCCTCGACCTGTTTCGCGAGGACCGCTGACCTCCCCTCCATACACGGTCACGTCCTTCTCGCATCGCCTCTGCTCCAATCAGAATTTTAATGCATAGTGCACTATTATCTTTCACGTGATAACGTCGAGGTTGAGGTATTATTACCGGTGATGTGGAAGGAAATGAGAATAGTTTACGTGAGGAAAATACCCCAGTATGATGCTGGTAAGGGGGCGTCCTTAATTACGTGAGATGTTTTTCCGGAATTCCGGACCACCCCCCTTTCTGGTCGGACCCCCTCTTTTTAAATGACGTGCTAATCGACCTCGTATTTTTTGAGACCTTTTTTTAGCTCTCATGCTTCCAAGGGCGGTTATATACCCTTCACCTAACGTCGGTTTCCGCATCGTTTCTATACCATATATCTCCCGCCCCCCCCCTTTTCAAATGACGTGAGATTGTGACGGAGATTCCACCCCCCCCTTTCCCCTGCTAATTGACCTCTTATTTTTTGAGACCTTTTTTTATATATCCCCTCCCCTAACGTCGGTTTCCGCATAGTTTCTATACCATATAACCCCCCCCCCCCCCAAGGTCGACATTCGCGTCATTTGTAGACTTTTTTATTTAGCTCTACAATCCTTCAAGAATTTTAAAACCTCACGTGAGATTTCCGCTGACCCCCCTCCCCCCCCCATTTTCACCTCACATAATTAATGAACGCCCCCTTAAATCGTGCTAGTGTACTGGAAATTCATTCACTATCACCATTGCTATTATTTTTGTTATTACTATTAGTATTACTGGTTTTTTTTTTTTTTTTGTCTCTGTATTATGTAGCTGATAGGGGGTTTCTTTTCATGATGGGAAGGCAATTTGTTTTTACAGCACTTTGCAGTAGATGTAACGTTCGCATCTGGTGGAGAACCTAATTATTCGAGTAATACGGTATTTCAAGTTGATTCGTTCAAAGTAAATTTGATACTGAACCGATAAAACAGACAGTAATAGGGATAACGTTTCTTTGTGTCCGTAATTCGATTCAGTTTTATTGTCTTAATCATGCTCTAACATTACTGCACTCCATTTATTTATCGTCTGATGGCTTAAAAGATATACAAGAGGCGCGGACAAATGTCCACATCACAATCTCGTACAATATTATATATCTAGATCTAGTGTTTGATCTATTCTGCTGCATTGATCGATGCATCGTGTATGTCCGTTATTATTCCTTTGTAGGCTCGAAGAGGACCGTCAGAAACTTCTTTGAAGATTTATGGTTATTGCTACTGTTTTTCCTTTAAGCCAGATCCTGGGAAAAATATGGACTAATGACGGGTCTTGCTTGAAGCAATGGAAATGATGCTACCATAATTTCCCGCTATTTGTCTCATCATAAATGTTTTTTCTTCAGTAAGGATCAGGATTATAACCAGTAGTTTGCTTGATACGGTTACGTCTGCAAGAAATCTCGGGGTTCTGAGATGTATGCAAGTTGGAGATATTCTCCATGATGGCAGGCTAGTCACGTGCTCGCTGGGAAGATATCTTATCGTGCTGCCTTGGGGATACCATCACGCCACTTGTAAAACGCACTTCCACAGCGCAGATTTTTCAGGCCATCCACACCTGCTCAGAGGATGATTCTAGTCGTTTTTCAAAATAATTCTTTTAATGAATCTCGGAATCGCACTCCTGTAAATAGATGCTGCAAGTCTTTTTTTTTAATAACACTAGCAAAAACAAGTATAAATGTCGTCAACCGATACGCTGCAAATAATTAACGCTGTATACTCTTTCTTGTGGGAGCTACGATTCGCTATGTTGCTTCTCATCTTCGATGATATTCTATGATGCAAAACGCAGTTGCAAAGGTCAGTATAAAGGTGGGAGCGAACGTGGTGGTCTCCAGTAGTTCTCTTCAGACCTAATGCAAGAAACTCGTCACCTGCGAACTAGGTAACCATATATTAGTATTTGCTATGGTGTTCTTTTTGTGAAACGCGTTTCTAGAAGTGGAAAATATGTTTCGCCCACTGGTTCAGCCTAGATGAAAACTGAAAGTCAAATAACGATCATGAATATTAATCTCACTCTCTTAAGTAATTCCAAAGTCCATTGTGGTTAGAGATCTGGGGAAAATGCAAAGAGTCTTTTTTTTGCCATATTAATGTGTGAATGGGCGAGACAAGACCTTTAGGGAGAAACTAAATGCGTATTTACAATGCAGGGGAAAACGTTGGTTGGTCTGAGCAGATCATCACTTAAATATATCATACGTAAACTTGGGAGGAAATAGTAAGCAGTACAAGAGATTTTCAAACACCTTAGTGGGAAAGGGACGCCGTTACAGAAGTGACAGATCAAGGAACAGGGGGGAAGAACATACTAAATCTGTTTCTAATTAAGTCACATAAGTATGTGGGGAATCAGTTTTATAGACGCTTGTGTTGGACGTCGGAAGGAAGTGGGAAGACGGTAATAAAAGTTAATCAGGGTGGGAGAAGAATTTTTTTCCTCCGGGGCAAAAAATAAAAAAAAATAAAAATAAAGAGAAACATAAAATTTGCATACTCCTGGAGTTTGGTGAGGAGACTGGAGAGGATGACAAGAAGTGAGTAGAAAACAATAAGAAAGCATCATTGCAGTAGTGAACACATGAAAAAATAGAGGAATTTATAACAGCAGAGAGAGGAGCTAAAGATTTTCTTATTAAGAATATTATGGTCAGAGAGGAAATATTGAACGAAAAAACTAGGAAATTGAGTGGATGGATAGGAAACAAGGGGTAATCGATGACTTGAAAAACGATAAAATATAAAGCAACTAGTTTGGAGAGACCATTGGGAATTGTCATACAGAAACAGTAAGGAAAACACTAAGCAGAACCTTTTCGACGTTAGTAGTAATGAGCATGATAGGAAATTAAGAGATGGAGTTCGATCAAATTACGATGCAACCGAGTAAGTTAAAGACATTCCAACTGGAATGGACAAAGACGATAATATCCTTAGAACCATTCGTGACATTTCAAACATGTATTGATGATGAATGACACTAATACCATTAGGTTTCAATCAGAATCTTAAACGATAGGTAGCAAAGTATTTGGTAGGTGTGTGACCACTAGGGCAACACAGTAATGCATTGGGGCCATTGCTGTTCATTTTCCTAATGTCGGGGTCGCTGCCAGAATTTAGACTGGTTACAGCTGACATATTTTTCTATAATACAGATGGAACTAGATAGGACTATGGCCCGTATATAGTAAGGTAGGCCAATATGAAATGAAATGGAAGAGATCTCAGTTTAAAGGCACAAAAAGTAGGTTTTCATATCATGCGGTGGAGGGATAATTTCCTATTCAAGTCATGAAATGTAAATTTTACTGAGTATTATTTGATGATGAGATCAGCTGAGTAAGATACATTAGAGAGGTGTCGGGGAGAGTGTTCAAATATCAGACAAGGTAACGAGGAATGTAACACGGCTGTGCTATGAAATCTTAAGTGGGATTCTAGGAGGGATTGTTTTGGATCCATATTGTGGGCATGAAATATAAGAGTTGTAGAGAAGGACTATTTCATCTATCCGTAGAAATTATCGTAGAACACACGAAGTATTTAATGTGATACCGTTGCCGGATTTAGGTTAGAGGAAGACAAGAGACAGGTTAAGAATGTGTGTTGTGAATGAAGTCTGGTTGCACTTTGGACAAACTATTAATAGTAGTTCGTGGAAGGTAAGACCGGATACTGATCACAAATACTCATGAATGATTGTAAAATTTATAATTTGCATATAAAAGTGTCGGATATTGAAGCAAGTTTTGATGGAGATGGTGTACATCTCTCCTCAAACAAAAAAAAAATTTAAAGTATAAATGCGTGTAACGCTTATGCAGACGGGTGGATAAATTTCCATCGACCCAGCAATCATATAGACCTCGTTCAGTTTTATATTTTATATCAGATTTTCTCAAGTTTTCCTTTGATTAAGTTAATCGAGGCAATTTTTTCGAATTTACGGCGATGGCCTGAATTCAACTTACGGTTAACAACTGTTGGAAAACTTAAAGCTATATTTGTTTAGTAATAGTAATCCTGCTATGTTTGTTGTGTGTGGGGGGGGGGGGAGGGCAAATTAAGTATATGCAGTT
This sequence comes from Vandiemenella viatica, assembly GCA_031002005.1. Lineage (NCBI taxonomy): Eukaryota > Metazoa > Arthropoda > Insecta > Orthoptera > Morabidae > Vandiemenella > Vandiemenella viatica. The sequence goes on along the minus strand of JARYHS010013630.1, from coordinate 328,278,488 downwards.
TTCTGGACAGGCTAAGGCTGGGGAACCAAAGGGTTACAGTAGTTTGTAGTAAAGCAATTTGGCTCAAGAAGAGTTAGGTAATGGTATTAGTGGAAATAAAGAATTGGCTGTATTATTTTTCAAACTTGCTGGATCGCACCAAGAAATATTCATAACCCACTAAGAATTAACATGAGTATCTCATGAGATACTCGTGTTAATTCTTTACTTTATTTAGCTGCGTTACCCTGGAAGGAAGAAATTCTTGTTAGTGTCAAAAAATGTTCCGCATACAAAGGAAGCCTGTCACTCATAAATTAAGGACATGAGCGCGGAAAAAAAGAAGAAATTCGTACAAGAAGATACTTAACTTAGAAGAAATGTTTGGGTATCCACCAACAGTGCTTAATTATGAAGGAAATTAAACATTTCTAACAGAATATTTCAGTTGTGACAGCAATTTTATTAAACTAAAAAGCATTTAAATTCAATTACAATAATTAATGACAAATTCAATGAGAGGCGAAACCCATACGGCTACAAAAACAGTTGCGTTCGTGTTATCATTTAATTTCAATACCATTTGTTCAATCATGAACTAAAAGATCTATAGCATTATGGAACTAGAGAAATAAAGCAAGTTCTCTATAACACCGCGTCAGGTTTTATTTAAACTACTTTATCCAAAAGGTAAGTAACACCGGGAATAACATCATGTACAACTTAAAATCAATAATTTCAAAGACGGCACTGTTAAACCATTTGAGAACCGAGAGTACTGTTCTGAAACCGTGAAACATAGTAAGCCTAGTATATCTGCGTGACGAGAAATTTGTTCTCCGTATATAAGTGCATTAGCACCCTTGGAGGAGCGACATTTCGAGAATTTGAACGAAATAACGTCGGTGCTAGCAACTAGAGTTCATAAAAGTTTGAAACCATCGATGTGTAGCGTTTCAAATATGAGAAGTACATCATTTATCAATTCTATGTTCGGGAACACACACAAAGCAAAGGAACAGAGCTATGGGAAAGAATTTGCACTTAACTATATACTAGCATGTAAAGGAACTCTAATAGTTTAAACGTTGTTTCTTCAGTTTTTAATGGTTTGTATGTGTGAATTTGAAAATTGATCTGAAAAATACTGTATACAACGTTGATGATTTGTTTCCTAAGCGACAGACTTGGTTTGGCCATTAGTGAACTCGGCGGCCGTTCCAATTTACATTAGTCATAGCCAAGTGCTGTTACATTATGTATAAGGCGAGACGACAATGTATCTGGCATAACTTTGAAGCCTTTGAAAAATTGGACGTCGTTCCGCGGGAGTCCCAATTATTGAATGACAGTACAGCAAATCGTGATGTTTCTTTGAGTGAAAGAATGGACATTACCTTAAGTTGCGGAAGTGTTTTGCAGGTTGTCTCAGGTTCTCGGAGCGTTGATTTAAAGTTCGAATTTTTCACTAGAGTTGTCCTAAGTTCTGCAACGTGTCATGACTTAAATGCAAACGCTGACAACTTTAATATCACTGATTTTGGCGTATCGGTGCACCGATATGTATGTTAAAGTGATCAGTTTTGCATATAAAGATACAATCGACGCTTTTGCTAACATTTTTGCAGACGGATTTGTTAAAAACGTGATTGTTAAAGTGAGTTTCTGTTTTTTTATTCATTTCTTGCAACATTTCATAACAAACTACATCGAATTGGTCTCCGGTAAGTAATCTGAGCATATTTAAGCAGAAGACGTTGGTAATTTTTTGAATTTATCATCCTCTTTACAAGCTTTAGAATTTTTTTTTGTTGATAATTACTTAAAGGATCAGCTGTATTAGAAGGTTACAAGTGTATGATCACAACCGTTACATTATTAACAACGATTCTGGAGTTCAACTCGTAAGACAGCATAGAATCGTGAGACAAATAGGCTTCCGAATCATAAATTATGCGATTAGTCGAATAAAAAAAAAAAAACAGTCTCCAAACACTTGCTAATTATGAACCACTGTTGTGTGAACAAATAATGCTGATTTACTCCCATCGAACGAACTAGTAGTTATTGAAATAACCTGCAGTTAGAATTACGAAAATTAAAGATAACAGCTCCTAAATTTACGCTTCAAATGATGTCCTTCTTAACGGAAGCACGACGCTCACTAATATTTTCCAGATAACATTGTTGCCATATAATAACTTGTACGTATCCCCTCATAAATGCATAAAATTGACATACTGTGAACCTTCAGGTAAATGCAATAATTTTTCAGAACTGACGGTTATTGGTCATTATTCTTCATATCCGCATAGGGCTGTTGATATTTTAAAAAATATCGGATTTTCGATATATCGATATTTTAAAAAATATTTATATCGGATTCGATATATCGAAGAAAAAGTATCGATATATCGACCCTATTATATAAAAACAATGTTACAAAAACCAATCATTTTAAAAAAGGGCGAAGTCTTGTGGCTATTTAATGATGAAGAGTTGTGAGATATTTTTCTGAATCAAGTTTTGATTTTCTGAAAAAAAAAATAGTTTTTCATGACGTTACGGATAAATCTGTTTCTTTTTTTTTTTAAATTGTAATTTAGCCATTATACTACTACTTTTTTACTAAAAGAAAAGGCAGAATGTTTATGATTTACTCGAAGACTTGTGAATCCAGAAATAGCATCGAGGGAAATCTTGGCTTTTGTGAGTTTAAAAGCTCAATAATGCAACATTGTAGAGGCATTTATTTAGGTTTATGTTCTATTATCAGAGTTTGCATAATGACCAAGTCACTTTTATTTTACAATTATTGTTTTATGCGGAATTTAATTTCTTCTTGTAGGTTGATAGCTTATTCTGGTCTTCTTACTTTTTTGGACCAAATGTTTGCACCTTAGCAAAGATTGTCTATCAGAATTTATCAATATTCCTGCTTACATCCAATTTTCATGTCAAAATACTTTCCTCGACAACGCCCGCTCATGTAAAACAACGGGCTCGAGTCCGATTTGTTCAGTGCGAGCTTCGCCGTGTCTGCATTGTTACCATCGGTGTAGGACTACCAATAACTTCCAAATTAAATGTTGTAACAAAGTAAAATTAATTGTGTTTTTTTATGCTCCTGATCTTTGTGCAAAACTGAAATTCAAGGCATAAAGCCTCATCAACAAGAAAGAAATTAACCTACAAATTTTCTCTAAGACGTTTCAGCTTTTAGATTGGCATTGAAAAAACATAGGAACTTTTCTTATACTATGGGGATGAAACCAAGTATGTGTACCAAATTATCATTTTCTAGGTCAACTGGATGTTGCATAGAATTATGATGAGAGAGCGTCATAGTTATTTAAAAGAGTTTCAGATCCAAAAAAAATCCAAACTTAGGTGGTGAATGAAGTAAAATTTTGCACCAAAACTCATGTCAGAAACTTCATTGGACATACTTTTCAAGAGCATGAACTCATGTTTTTCCCGTTGTTTCTTCTACTATGAATGGAGAACTTCCTACATTAATTGAAAATTTCCCCTTCTTTGATATTGTTTCGCACATGGGTACCATAATAAAATTTTTTACAGCTGAGATTCTAGGTGGAATGCAGGATTTAGGGCGAGGGGTGGGGGCAAACCGGGGTACTTGCTCTGGGCGATAAAATCGTGTCCAACAATGCGTTTGGCAAACAGTTAAAGTGGTGACATCAATGCGTTTGGCCAACAATCAAGGAGGCGATTCTCGGGGTCTGGCTGGCAACAGTGTTTGAAGAGGCGGCAATCTCAGTTTTTCGCCGGCTTGGAAAAATCCTAGAGCCGCTACTGTCAAGGCAGTTCCCTTGTAAGGATTGCAATCCCGCAGTGTTTTCAATCCCGCGGGATCCGCGCGGGATTTGCGCCAATCCCGCGGGATCCGTGCGGGATTGGTACAAACAGTTTTTTAACGAATATATTTAAAACATAGTTACTTAAAACGTTAATAAATTAAATAATATTTAAATTAATAAATGATTTTTAATGTTAAATGATAAAAATTAACAGTTAACAATATTTTGATTGGTAAAATGACATTAAAACTTTTTAGCGTGTCTTTAGTGTATTTCGAGGTTTTACATTTTTGTTTTTTAATCTAAACCAATTTTTAAATAAATAATAAAAATGGAAAATATTGAGTCTTAGGTCATATTATGTGCCTTACAATACATCACATAAGTTTAAAAATATGGTTTGCTTAAAGGCCAAATTACCAGTTTTTTTTTCAATTCTAAATAAACGTTCCATAACACCGAGAAAAGCATTCCATTCCATTTCACAAAGTGAAGTGAATATACTCTGTAAACGCTAGACATGGCTCCGAACAAGATCTCATAACTTTTTGTCACTGCACAAGCACGAGACTTGGCCTTTTTTTGCGTGATTCATTATTATATCTACTGATTCTTTGATTGATATTACAGTTGATTCAATGTTAATAAAAGAAACTACTCACCAACACGTAAACTGTCAAGTATTTCAGATTTACTTATGTGGCGTAACGACGTTTTTAGAGTGGAAATCATTATTTTTTAGTAAGAAAGGAGACTTTCTCAGCGAATGATTTTAAAAAAAATATCGATATATCGATATTTTATCAACAGCCCTATATCCGCATAAGACTACATTCTTAAAAATTAACTGCCCATTTCTCCACAATTTTTACCTTTCAGTGTGATTTATGGTAAAATATTATAGTACATAGAAAAACTTCTCGGGTTTCTAGTTGCGTTAAATTCTAAACGTCGCCAGACGATGTGAATTTATCACGTTAGAATCCCGAGTAGTTTCTCCACAGTGTTGTCGCCGCGAAAGTATGTCTGATACCTCGCCACAATGTTTGCGTGTATATTTTGATGTGTTTACAATTAAATTTATGAATTATTCATGCATATTTTATATCAGTGTGCTATATTAATCATGGGATAATTTTAATTATCACGGCCAACTCTTTTCTTCTACTAACTACTCATTTTTTCGCCTAATGTCGAAGGAGGCTTTGTCAGCAGAGTTTGCCTTACACTAAAGTGACCATTTATCTTTCTCGTCAGGGCGAAACCCCTGGGAAATTTTTTCGTCAGATTTTGAAAAAAAAATCGTATTTTACTAATTTTTGTTAAACTAAGGACTCTTATATGAAGTAGAATGTATTACATGTTAGTTGATTTACTTAGTCTTAGTGTCTAACATCTAACGTTGAAATAGGCAGTTGAAATGCATATATCGGCGGAACAAATCAGTTTAAAAACATCGGGTATAGTTTTCAAGTAGATTTTATTTATTAGAGAAACTCTTCCGACAAGAGAGACTAGGGTTGCCAACCATCCGGTTTTCTACCGGACTGTCCGGTTGTGGCGCGATTTGTCTGTGTCCGGTGCACTCCATGCGACCGCACACAAAATGTCCGGTTATTAAGAAATTTTAATAATTACGGCTTAATGGTTTCTCAGATACATAGGAAGGAAACAAGGTTGTTGCATCTCGCCACACCCGCAGAACGTAATTCAATTCTTTTGCTCTGTCTTCAAAAGTTTACACATATCTGAATATTTTTTTTACTTGTGGCTTTTCGCCTCGTCGACGTCGAGGTTATTAGAGGCGCGATGGGACTGGGACAAGGAGCGGGGATGAGATTCGGCCATGGCCTTTTGAAGTAAGCATCCCGGCATTCGCCTGGAGCGATTTAGGGAAACCATGGAAACGTAAAATCTGTATGCCCGGAAGGGCATTCGAACCGGCGTCCTCCCGAATGCGAGGTCAGAACGTTAACTGCTCTTCCACCATACTCGTTGTCTGATTATGCTGAAGCGATTGGTTTATTTTATCAGTTACCTACCCTATGTCGAAGATGACACGTTTTGTTCGTTGAGAATTAAAGAATGAATTGTGTTATTAATCATTACGTTACAAGTACATAATGAGTGAGTTACGAAAGAAAATACAGAAACGTTATTGTCGCTTCAGAAACTTGGCTCCGTAACGAAAACGATTGCACCCCATATCGTAAAATGTGTAAAATTACTTTTACTGTGAAATTTTATGGCATAAAGACAGTGATGCACGGTTTTTTCAGCAGATGTTTTAGTTATTTTTTAGTACGCGATTGCATAACAATTATTTGTAAAAGTAAAAAAAAGTTTACCTGTAAATTTTTCTTTTTATAACATACCCCCACCAGCAAATGTCCGGTCGTCGGCATTTGTCCGGTCGTGAAAATCTGAAAAGTTGGTACTCCAGTACACATGACGTTCTGAATAGTTATAAGAAAGTTGAGTGTGTTAGCACGAAGTGTTGAAATAATTCCGCCCAACGGTGTTCAGCAGCAACAATCTCAACGTTGCAGCTAGTGATTTTCACCGCGCGGCAAAAACCGCATCGTCTGCTTTAGACCTTAATAGACCGATATATTAAATTGTCGTTTTGTTTGCGAAGGCGGAACATTTTTACTCTCACTGGGGACAGCGGGACGTATTGTCACGTGACATTACACACATGCAGTGAGGTGCAAAAAGTCATGAGATACTGCCTAATATCGCACTGGACCTCCTATTGCTCGGCGAATTGCGACAAATCGATGTAGCATTGACTCAATAAGTCGTCGGATGTTTGCTGAAGAAATATTCAGCCGTGCTTCCTCTTAAGCCGCCCCTCATTGCGAAAGTGCGGTACACGAAGGACACTGCATAAACTGACCTTTCATGATGGTCTCACCTATGTTGATTGGATTTATGTCTGGGCATCTAGGTGGCCAAATAATACACTGGAATAGTCCAGAATGTTCCTCAAACCAATCATGAACGATTTTGGCCGGATGACAAAGTGCATTGTCGTCCTTACCAACAAGTCAAAAATGAGCTATTCTTGATAGATTTCAGCTTTCAACTTTCTCTTCGTGATCACGTTGACGTTCAAATCTATTTGGACCTGCTCTGTCGTCTGTAATGTTCCTACCAGTCCACTGGCACCATATGTTTGAAAAATAAGTTCACTTCTTTCAAAAGTAATAAAGGTTATGATTTTTTTAAACGATTGTTGTATTAATTTCCTGTTTACAATGAGATGTGGTTCATAAAATCTGCTGGTTTATATTAAAATCGAGTAGCTTGTAGTAAAATATTAACATCAATGTCCATCCCTGAGTAGATGGTTTGCTGAGGAAGCTACATTCCCGTAAGAAAATGAGAAGTATCCGAATCTATGGAGTGCTGAGCGTTTGGTGGGGAGGACGGGCGGCACGCAACTTTATCCTTGACCGATCTTTTCCTCGCTAGGCAGAGGGCCTTGAGCTATAAAGCAGACATCTAGTCACTCTGCTATCGTGGGCGGGCAGTCTACAGCTGCCGACATGTTTGTAAACTTTTCCATCACTATAATACAGCCAACGAATCTGAGGATTACGTTGGTGACCGTGGCCTCTTTTTTAAATTCTCTTATTCTGATTAAGCAACGTGGCTTAAAAGGTTCATTGTAACATGGTTCCGTGCTTCTTCTGTTTGTGGATACACTCTAATCTAGACTTATTGTGCTTGTAAAAACTAGTTTTAAAAGTAATTGCTTCATTATTGTACTATGTAACTTTATTGAAACTCATTTGTTACGCCTAATGTTTCTTGGCAGCATATTAAACCATAGTCAGGTTCATTGTATTGCGTACCGGTTATAAATGTACCAAAAATCACTTGCTTCTTCATATTTCTTTAAACTTCATTGTTTGACGAGTTTGCTCTTACGATATCTTATAAAAGACTTTTCAGTCGTTCTAGAATATATGAATTTTCCAATATTGTTAAAACTGAGCGTCTGGCGTATCTACCTTAGAGGCTTCGGCAAAAACGGCAGTTTACAGAAAATAACAAGTCGGCACAAGACGTGTTTCATTGAAACCGGTAAAAGAAGTAGCATGGTTTTTTTTTTAGAAAGTTCCATATTTGGTTGTTTCTTATCGAAAATTGAAAAAGGGAAAAAAATGCATTTTCTGTTCTTCATTGATGTAAATATGTTGACTACTCGTATTTCATTGTTAGTTTCATTGATGCTGTTATTACTTGTTACTGAAAGAGGCCTGTATGTAAGCGGTTACGTTTGTGCATGAATTTTTAAAGGACGTGAAATGGAATTCCCATTCGACCGTTCAAATGTCAGTTTTCCACGATTCCTTGTTTTACACCTCTAATTGACGTCGATGAGGCGCGAAGCCTTAAACCAAAAAATGTTACTGGCTATTGATAGAGAACTTTTAACTAATTCCAAAAAAGTTTTTAGAGTTAAATTTGTCAGTCTTAATTAATTTTAGATTTGCGGTTGGGGAAGGTGCGTCGAGTATAGATAAAACATATGCAATATTGTTGGGTTTGATTCAACGATGAGAGATGCTAATGTGGATATGCTTACTGAAGAAATGAAATTGCAATCTCAGCAGGTGTATGCCGGGCGCAAGCCTGCTACAAAATGCTGGTTATATCATGACATGGGAACAAATTAATGTATGATAAGGGAGTGTTGTTTTAGATTCTTATTTAACTGTTGTTTCGGACATTTCGCCAACATTTTTGGAAACAGTTTTGCTTTCTTTGATTAACAGGCTATTCAGGCTCGTTGTGTTCGAAGTAATCCCCGGTAGACTACTTACGTAGAATTCAACGTTTTTACCCGATATTACATTTCTGAAAATTTCTTTTTCTTTGCTACAAAGCTTCACTAGCGAAATATCCAGATTGATTTAATACTACAACGGTTTTAAACAAAACAAAACACAGCTTCTTGATCTTTCTTTCCATCAGTGATGGATCAAGGAAAAAAAGAAATTGCAATATACAACAAACAATTGGTGCACATGAAAGATAAAAAGAAGACGAGAGCTGCATTCAGGTTGATCGTAGGTTGTCGTGCATCTTAAATTTTCCATGCAGACATCATTTTGTAAGCTTTTACGAGCCAATACATGTTGTCAATATTAAAAAAGTGTGAAAACTGAATCAGTTGAAAACTGAGTGTAAGAAACCTGAGACGACTGTCGCACCAGTCGTTCCTGTTTGAGTTATGCAAATTAATATTTGACTACACAGGATCTACTCTGGTTTTGTGCATAAATGAAAATGTGCAGTATTGCAGTTTGTGACTGGAGAGCGGCCAATTGTTGCAGCTGTCGCCTGGATGGAAGCCCAATATGTCAGCGGAGCGGCGGTAATGTTCAACTTGTATTCCTATCGCCAGGTTTATAGCATCCCGGGGGAAACAACACGCCGGGGCAAACACGGTTAATACCGTCCTCCGCCGCCTATATTGCAACAGACGGAACTTCGACTCCAGACACCTGCCAGTCGGTCCTACTTCCTCTGCTACCGGTTGCAGTGACTTACTTGAATAACTTCTAAGTTAATGCCACTTATCCGTTCCTGATTTTTTTTTTGGGGGGTGGGGGATAATATCAAATTAGATTTTTCGGTTAACAACCCAAACTACTTTTGACAATATTAACATTCTCATTCCTCTTCGGTGCATTTTAAATCAGAATTGCATTATTTGAATGTATCGTTATTCTCTGCAAACTTTTAATTCAAAATCTAAAAGTATGAATAATTTAAATGCGTATAAAACTCTTGTATGTGATAATCTGGACTTGTACTGTGCGGGATTCATATGGCAAGTGGTTGATTAGTACTATTGGGAATGTGCAGGGGGGGAAAGAAAATCGAAATTGTCTCATATTGGTAGACTCAAAGGATTAAATTTCAGACACTAAATTTGAAATTGGGAAGACTGATGTAGTGTGGCTGAATCGTTTAGCTTTATGAAACAGTTTGATGTGGAATTCAAACTACAACAAAGCAAAGCCTTGTCACAATTGAAGGTCAATTTTAAAGCAATTAAAAGTTCTGGGATTTTAACATTTCGCCTTCCGTACCCCCCCCCCCCCCCCCCCAAAAAAAAAGATTTCTGTAAGAGTATTAAGAAAGCATACAACCAGGATATGCGTTTTGTTTATTTTTGTTGAAATAAGATTAGTGTTTGCACAGAAACTAATAAGGCCTGGCATTAGTACGGACGTAGCGTCAAATATCCGTTGTTCCACCCTCATTTCGGTTTTCCATGGTTTTCTCAGAATCACTTTAGGCCAATGCCGAGATCGCTCCCTCAAAAGGCCATGACAGAATTCCTTCCATTTTTTGTTGTCCCCAATCCTCTCTCGCTTCTGATGATCTCGACGTCGACGAGGAGCAAACCCAAAATGAAAAATAAAAAGATAAAGTAGAATAGGATGCAGATTGCTCATATAAAGTTTGCTAACGATTTAATCAATCACAAAGACCAGCGTTTAGGAAAAGATTGAATCTTATATCCATATCAGTTACGTCGCACAATGAGAATTTGTTTGGTGATTTATATTGGTCCATTTAACTTGATCCGGCCGACTCTTATTCGTGGCGGAATTCGGACGTTAAGGAATTTGAATTATACAGCGTGGGATGAAGGGCGGTTGATCCCATTTGTTACTACTTTGGACTCGCTTAGCGCGATGACACAGTGGTGGGCTATTGTTAGCAGTGGCGCCCTCACCCGCGCTATTCTCGGTCGCCGCTTGTCATTTCCAACTTAACGCGCTCCTGCGTATATTTATATATTTTATTATTAGTTGGTCCTAGCAGCGAGTTCCAACGCCAGCATTACATAAATACTGCGCGCTGTCATTTGTGCCGCCAGCCTGCAACTTTATTGCGGAGGCATTCCTGTTTAATTACTGTGGAATCAATTTTATTAATGAATTCTCCAGGGAAGCGAATAAGATATAATTAAGTTTACCATTATAGTCATGGTAAAATGGTAATTTAATATTTATTCTCAACCAAATTTTACTACTAAATTTTGGTTACATTAATTTTGAATAATACTTTCAAATCGCACTATAATCGCAACCTACCACAAACTAAATAATGTTCAGATTCTCTACAAAAGCAACCTTATAAATTGTCCATTTCACAAAAATGCACTCTCTATACATATTATTTCGAATTATTTACTTTAAGTACCATTCATTTTACCACTCTGAAATTAACTACACATTCCCTAAAGTCTTGAGCTTACCATGATATATTAATTTGTAATCAGATGGGTAAATGGTCTAAAACATAGTATACTGAAGGTTACTTTACATTATTCCATATGTGGGATTCTACTTCGTTTTATATCAGCTATCTTCCATATTGAGAATGGTCGTGAAAATCGATACTAGGCATTGGGCTCCCGTAACACTTTTCAGATACAAGTAGTCAATTTTTCTACACTTTTCCTGTCTGCCCAATTACCAGCGTAATATTTTCCTGCGGTATTGGAGAAATTAAGAAAAACGACAAAATATTTAAAAATAATTAAGTACTTTTTGCCACAACTGTTAGTTCACGACTGATGACTGTTTGCGTTGATCGCGAGGACCCATGGCCACGACGCTTTCTCCTGGAATTATTTATTCCCAGGGTGCAGGGGAGTTTTTACCGGTGGTGCATCTACTCCCAACTTAATTGTCGATTGTCCCTGCTGGTGTGTCTTATCCAATTATTTGTTAATTTTATCTTATTGGTAATTCCTGATTGTTAACTCAGGGGTTTATTTTGCTTTATTGAATTAATTATTCACGGACCTTCTGATCATAAAAATGGACGTTAGCCAAGATGGCTTATTAGTGAGAACGTATGCTCCCTGCATTTCTGGTAAAATTTTATTGCTGCTACTTTGAAACGGTCTTTCGGGTAGTCCGCTGATCTGGAGTAGCATGGTAACCGGCGTTTTCTTCGGTAATTTGAAGGCATACCGTTTGGCTCTGTTTTGGATGGATTGAATCAGTTTCAGATGCGAAGGGTCAGCATTTCTCTACACTGGTGCAGCACATTCGAATATGGGCCTGACAGTTGAAATGTATATTATCTTCTCTGTCGTAGCATCCAAGGATGATATTGTATTTACCAGTGGATACAACTTTCTAATCCTGCCCGTTGCTTTTACTCGAAGGTTTCTTACGTGGGTTTTCCACGTTAGTCTTTTATCAATAGTAACTCCCAGCTAATCTCTTTACCAAATATTCTGACTAGTTGGAGGGAAGGCACTCTCCTTCCGGTCACCATTATTGCCAGACTTTTACTGGCTTTGAATACCAGCTTCCTTTTAGTCGCCCAGTTTCCGATGTTGTTGCGCGTGTGTGTAGCTCTGATAACTGCAAGTGTAGAGAACATCATCGGTGTAGAGTGCTGTGTGAATTTGTTCAGTTCTCGGCATATCTGCAGTGTATAGATTGTACAAAACTGGCCTCAAGACGGAGTCTTGCAGAACTCTGATAGTTTTTTTTCCGACACAGCTTCCTTTATTACCCTGGAGGTACGCTCATTCAGGTTGTTCTTGATTAGCCTAACGTGTTGCAGCGGGAATCACTGAGTTAGGTAGGTGTTCATAAAGGAGGCTATCGTGCCACTCAGAACCAAGCCAGTTCCCTTTTATAGTGTCTCAAAGTAATGGTGTCACCTCTGAAAGCCACCAATATATCGTCCTGATCGCAGCTCTAATGAGGAAATTGTTTAGCGTTTTTACCATGATAAAATTCTATAATCTTGCTCCTTAGCGATACTGTTAGGAAAAACTTATGTAGTGTGTTTTTAAATTTATCGTTCAGGCGATTACTCGTACATATACTAAACTCTATACATATAGTATAAGTTTTGAAAATCTGTACAGTGTAGTCTGAGTATAAAACGTAATACAGTGTTTTAACTCTTTCCGAAACTCCGACCTTTTGGGTTTAGATAAATATATCTCAACCGATGGTCTATGAATTAATAATAATCCCTGGTTATTATGACAAGCCATTAATTTTCTAAGATGTTGTGGATATGTCGGACATCTTATTCTTCTTTGTGTAGTAAAATGTGCAGTTTGAGTTGTAAGTTTGAAAATTTACTAACCTGATTGTATACGTACCCTGACTTGGAACCATCGGCCAGTGGCGTAGCTAGGTCAACAAGGGCCCCGGTGCAAAAAATTTATTTTGGGCCCTCAGGCCAGATGGGCGACCTTTTATTTGCTTTGTGTTGCTGGTAGGGGCCCCCTGAGGTGAGGCTGGGGGCCCCACTTAAGCAGTGAGGGGCTTCCTGTGTCTCAGGGGTCCCCTTAGACGATGATAGAGCTAAAAATTGGTCGCTAGTTTGCCGTGAAGGCGTGTGGGCCCCCTGAACTGCGCGTGGTGCCCCCTGAGGTAAGCTTGGGGGCCCACTGAGCGTAGGGGCCCCGGTGCACTGCACCGCCTAGCACCATAGTAGCTACGCCCCTGCCATCGGCGGAAACTAATCACAGCTGAGAACGACTATTTTAGCACACGCAGAGTGTCGTAGAGGTGTTACCCCAGCCAGACAAAACTACTGTCATACAGTTTCATAAAGGAACTTCAAACTTAAATGTGCACTGAAGTGTGTGCCAAATTTCGGGTGTTGTTGCACATTGTACAGTTTCCGGTTCCCCGCCAAGTGCCGCGCAATTTCAGCGATGGATGCAAGTCGCCAAAACTGTCGAAATACTCAGTTATACGATCGTTTTACTTGAAATATGCCAGACAGTGTGATCCGGCTCCTCCACTACTATCCAAGTTGACGATTCCACATTCATGCTCTTGAATTTTATCAGGTAATGCGTCACTCATGAATACATTACGAAAATTAGGAATACGCCATCGCTTTTCATAGTTATATTTATCATCTTGTAAGTTTAATATTAGTTACATTAATGCAAAAAAAAACTTACAATACAAACAATTCTTTTGTATTTCATTGCAATTTTTACTTAATTCACATTTCAGATTATACAATTCTTTTAGTGGTTGTAAACTTATAAATCAATAAATACATTTTTATCTTGATGCCATAATCCAGTATTTCTCTACTATTTTCTTGCTGTCTGTGTCTAGCTGCATTTCAATGCGCGAAACTGTCACACATCCAAAGATTCTACTTTACCAAAGCCCTAGTGCCAACATTACTCTTCGGTTTCTACAGAGATTGTAGAGCTATACTCTAATAACAAATTATCGTAGAAATATTATAAACACTTAATTTAAAATGAAAGACAACTGTAAGGCATTAACTTACAATCTTACAACTTGTTGCAGACTCCCTGACCCTTTTTTTTATCTTTAAATTTTATACGTCACCAATAAGGTGGTTCGGAATTAGACTTGTACCCCTGATTGCAATTGTCTCCATAGTTTCATGATGTTGTTTCTCTTCGGCCAACTGCTTTCTTATTTTTTTATTTATTTTTTGAGCCTCTTGGCAGCCACGACAGCTTTAATTCAGGTTGAAGCCTTCTCCGCCAGTGCACAGTCTGCGAAGTGTTTGTTCAGTCTCCACTTTTATTTCCGTAGAGAAATTATTAACTGACTTCTCATCTTTTCTCGCCTGTATATAGTCAGCGCACCCAACTAATCTAGCGAATATGCGGCTTTAAAGCAATTAGGATGTCATATGGGGACCGCCAAACTGTGGTAAAATATTCTGCACTCACTGCTGGAACACCCCAACGGGGATAACGTGTTTTCCAAGTCATTGCACCACTCAAAGTATCAGCCGCTAGGTGTAATACTAAAGAGCATTAAAGAAATTATTTGGCGTTCAGCTATAGCCGAAGTGTACCTCCACCCAGTGATCAGCTACCAGTCCAGCATTTGGTTTATATTGTTTCGTGTAAAAAGCAGAATAATATACGAGATTATTTTTATTTGGATAAAGACCGATCTATTGATCAGGTTACCGAAATAGTTTTTAAAGACTGCCAATCTAATCGTACTCCTTAAAGAAGGTGCGAGTCACGTCGTGAGTTATTGCTGCCTTTCATTCAACCAAATAGATTAAATTGTGTGTTCATATGGAGCAGTGCGGGGATTCTAAAGTGAGGAATATTGAATTCGGAATGAAACAATTACATTCGCAGTTTAGATACATTGAGAATTTTCGTAACGGTATAAGCAGGCTTGTTAAAGAAGTATCTACACTTCTGTCATCTACAGAGCCACAAAGTGTTCGTTGAAAACGGTTATCCGCTTGAAATGTCCGTAGTCCGATAAGCTAATGCACATTTTAATGACGCGATCACTACGGACGTTGTCCATTGTTTTGCCGAATACTGAATTGTTAATCAATTCTTAAAAGTCTCTCGATATCGTGGAAAGGCAGAAGCGCGTTTTGGGAGAAATACAGTATATTATTTCATCCACGATGACTTGTCGAAAGTTGAAACGTAGTGTACCTTGTTAAGTTCATCCTCAAGCCTATACAAAGATGGAGAATTCTCTAATGGAGAACGTACCGAACCTTGTTCTCCAATGAAATCATTTTGGTTAGGTAGAACTATGGACGGCTTTGTGGACTACATATGGCGGCAAGTACGAATTTTTTTCTGGTGAATCGTCATTCCTACCTTTAGGACGAAACGCCTTGGTGAGTCAACTGCAATGCTGTTGAAGTTTCTGATAATAATTTCTTCAGTTGTTAGTGAAACCCTCCAGTGAGAAGATACTCTGCAATGTCCAGCAGTGTAATGTTCATCTTTTTGAATTTTTAAGTCTCTAACCTGACCAACCTGAACCAATGTAGAAAGGGAGACGTATTGAATTAAGTCTGACTAAAATTTAATGTCTCAGCTAGCGGCTGCTAGTAGATACAAAGTGTGACGCGATCGTCATACTTTCGTTGACGCCATACATTTTAATTTGACGCCAGTGGAATTAATTCAACTGGAAGAAACATATTAAGTTACTGGACTACCTAGATGAAAAGATCCCTCCCTCCCTCGCTGCAGGCTTCTTACAGACGCACGAGAACTTGCGACCCCTCCTCTCTTTCAGACCTGACCAGCTTTATTTGGCTTGATAGGCATGCGAGCCGGATCGGACTTTTCGCTCAGCGCTCAAGATTCTCGCCAGTACAATATATTTTCTCGGGATTGGTGGGGGCAATTTTCATGGAGTTTCCGTTGTTACTAGGAAAGGTAATTAGAAATCGGTTCAAATTTCAATGTTGTGATGCTCCTAAAATAGATCAATTACGATTTTTAATGCGCTTAATTTGAAGCGAACTTTATTTTATTTTTAAATAGTACTAAATATTGAGTGGACTACTTTAGATTTTTTAATATTTTTTTACTCTTGTGTATAATTGGCCGGCAAGTAATTCATATTTGCAATACATTCAATATAAAAAATGTTTATTTTATAAATTTGCATTACGTTACGAAAGCTACGTAAATATTAACTGAAATTGCGAAATAATTCACCAATTTTTTAATTTGGTGCGAACTAAAAAACAAAGCCTGTTATTTGCGTACTTATGTAAAAAAATAATGCATCGTGTAATTAGACAGTACGCGTCTGTACGTCGCGATTTTATTTCTAGCGGGGGGCCCCTACTGCCGGTGTTCGGGCCCCCCATCAGTCGGGCGGGCCCGGGTACATTTGATCCGCTTACCCTCTCCCACTCCCCCCCCCCCAACGCCGGCCCTGGTTATGATGTGGCAGATTAAATGACGTGTACTCTTGGACTTGGCTTGGCTGAGAATGGGCGGTAACTGTTATCTCCTTACTAACGTGAATTGTCATACGTGTGATATGAAGCCATGTCAACGCAGCTATCCCCTGAATTCCATGTTTGTTTCCTCTAATAGTTTTCAGCTAAATACTTAAGAAGATTTAAACAAACAAGGCCTTTGACTGATACGTCGATGAACTCGGCAGTGAAATCTTCAAAAATTACATGCAAATTTCTCTAAAATGTATTAATAACACCCAGTGGCGGATCCAGGATTTTGGTTTTGAGGGGGCTTGAGCGGTTTTTTTTTTGGGGGGGGGCCCTTGAGTGGATTTCGGTTTGGGAGGAGCGGACTCAGTTTGGAGGGACGCTTGAGTCTGGCAGCGGTAAGGCTTTATAGTCATGCCGCCTTCAAAAAATCAGTAAAGTAAAAAAAAAAAAAAAAAAAAAAAAAAAAAATTAAAGAAAAGTCTCAAAATTACGATGGCGGGGGTGGACCTGGATACTTTAAGGGTGGGGAGTGGCTTGAGCCCCATAGTCCCCCTCCCCCTGGTTCCGCCAATGATAACACCAACTGCAGACCAATCTAAACTGATGCATGGTGTAACAACTATCTCAATTCTCTTCGTATTTATACAGACAGATAGATTTGACTATGTTTGTACAAAATGTAACATATAAATCAAAATAATAAAAAAAAATCTGAAACCAAAATACGCAGTGATAACCGTGAGTGAAGACACTTGTTACGTATGCAAGCCGTGGCCTTGTGGAGCGCTATGTCGCGCCGCTGTTATTGTAATGTGTGTGGCCAGGCGGCGCTAATGAGAGCGAATATCGATTGTTGAACTGTCGCAAGCAATCGGACGCATTGTTACTACCGCCTGCTCCCTTCCCGTTATTTTCCCATCCGCGCTTTTTACAAGAAGCGATTGGAAGTTTTTCCAACTAATACAAACAGCACCTCAGATTACAGAACCTACTTCGGAAGAAAATTCGTTGCTGACCGTAATTTGCAGCCAATCCTATTCGAATGAAATAATTTTCAAGTAGCTTGTTTATGGAAGCTGATAATATAGCGCACCACTATGTCTTGCTGGTGAATTTGAAGATTTTTAATTCTGAGGTGAATATCCGTTCATATACGTGTGTGTTTTACATTTTTTAACATTAATTTCTTATGTTAACTTACACAGTGAGGATGCGGATTGCCAAAATCTATTTAACTTTGTATGATCTGTAAAATTATCTTCAGCCACCAATCTCAAGCGCATGCATGTACTAATGGTTACGGAATATGTGAATGAGGATGATATATTCAAATTAATATAACCAGCATAATTGTGTATGGGTCGAGCAGTGCCATAGGAAATGCCCTGGTTTCTTTTTCTTTTTAAAATTGCTTAATGTCTCTTAACAGAGTTTTCATAGACAGGAAAGGATGGGGGGGGGGGGCAAGGAATGGGAAGTAATTCGGCCATGGCCTTTTGAAGGAAGCATCCCGGCATTTGCCTGGAGTGATTTGGGAAACCATGGAAAATCCAAATCTGGATGCCCGGACGGGGATTCGAACCGGCGTCCTCCCGAATGAGAGGCCAGAACGTTAACCGTTACACCACCACGCTCGGTGAAAAAAATGCCCTGTTGCAGGTATAAAACAAGTCTGATTAGGAACCAGGCGAGCAGTGCAGAAGCATCACCAAAATACAAAATTCCTGCAGTTAACGCTGCAATATATAAATAATTGCAATGTGCACGTGGAGAAATGACTGGTCTTACGCTGTTTCATTTCTGTTCGTTAAATACAGCAATACCACTACCATATGCATGTGTGTAGTGAAAAAACCGAATAATAGATTTAACAAATCTGACAAAGTACCACAAAATGAGTTGATATCAAGCGATAAAAGACAGCCCTTCTCATAGTAACAGACCGTTCAACATTTTACCTGAAGGTTGCAATAGATGTTGCATTGTTCGGCCCCACTCCTCGAAACCGTACGCCTAAGGTTAAGCTGATTTTGTGTTCAAAGACAGTGACATAATTCTTGTAAAAATACAGTATTTTCCCATGTCCGGCTTGAACTTGAAAATGCATTGATGTGTTCGTACGTTCTAGGGTATTTGGTGGTGAATACCTGCCTGTCAAACCCATTTTAAAGTAGTTATGGCAGTTAAGAAGTGTGAATCTTCGTTGGGAACAATTCGATATATCAGACGCAAACAGAAGGCATCCTTAGTAGCTACCAATACGTCGCGTGAACTACCAGGGCAGTAAGTAAGCAGTCCCAGTTTGTACAGAGCACTGCAGCAAGACGGTGCTCGACGACAAGTAGACAAGAATGTAATCTCCTTTGCGCAGCAGGTACCACTTCTCACGGCTATACTGATTGAGCACGTCTGGGATGCGGTCATTCAGCCGCCGGCAGTACTAATGTGCTCTTGAATCAGTCCCCCCACCGAGAGTGGTGGGTGAGCGGTTAACGCTCTGGTCTCGCATTCGGTTCGAATCCCCGTCTGGGCATCCAGATTTGGGTTTCCCCAAATCATTCCAGGCGAATCCTGGGATGCTTCCTTCAAAAAGTCCATGGCCGAATTCCTTCCCGCTCCTTGTCCGCACTCTGATCCTGCCTCTAATGACCTCGATGTTGACGAGGCGTAAAGTCATAAAAAACTGTCGGTCCCAAACCCCTCAAATTTGATGTCACCTCGTTTAAAGGGTCTTATTGCAACCGGCGAAGACTTCAGAAAATACAGTTTTCCCCTCGTAGGGAGTTATTTTTATGTTCTGACAATTCAAACACTTGGATGTAGTAATATTAGTACAGTGTGTCCACTCACAGTAGCGGGTACGTGATAATTAAATAAAACAAAAAATGCAAAGAAGGAAAGTGTTTATTTCTTAATTACAGACAATAATTGGAAAATTATTTGGCAAAAATAGTCTTGTTCAAATGTTGATCATTGCGCAGCTGATATTCTTCTGGTCTCGAACGAAGATTGGCAACGACGCGTTGACACATTAATCTCGAAAAGGATTGAATCTTCGGCGTGATATTGTGCTTCAGTTGTACCAGATTTGTCTGTTCGTCGTTTACCTTACTTTTAAGGTATCCTCATAAAAATAATCGAGTAGACTGAGTTCTGGACTCTTCAGAGACCAGTTGATGTTACCTCTCCGTGAAATTATCTTATTTGGGAATATCTCTTTGACAGCTTTAATTGACCGGTCAGATGTGAAGCAAGTAGCCCCATTTTGCTGAAACCATGTCCCCGAATTTAATCCTTGAAATTTGGATAAAGGTGGAGCCAAAAAAATTTGATACAGTTAACAATAACTGTCGTATTTATTTATAGTGAATGCTTCGATCTTCATGCACACAAGGACCAAAGCCCATACGGTGACTGGTGGTGCTTTCGTTTTGGATTTTCATCTGACCAATAGTGGCAGTTCTGTTTATTGACATAACCGTTCAAGTGGCAGTTGCTTCATTACTAAACAGGGTGTTCTCGAAGTCGTGGAGTTGCTTTAGCATTTTATTGGTGAAGTAACTTATAGCCGATTAGTGTGTTCAATGTCTGTGATTTCTTGAACTAACTGAATTTTGTATGCTTTGAGATGCAAATCTTTCTCCAAAATTAGCTGCAACTACGATTTATTTATGTTGAGTTCTTGATCTCGCTTGCGAACAGAAGGTGGTGGGTTCTGACTTACAGATTCCTGCACTTTTTCAATCGTTTCTTCATCTCTAACACATCGTGGGTGAGCTGTGGTTTGCATTTTTATCGTCGACCTGGTGTTTTCAAACATTCTGATCAACTTTCTAATGTCATCGTCACTTGGTGCAAAATGCATTCTATATTCCGAATGTTAGGAACACTGGGCAGAAGCAATGGAATTATTGTTGCAATAATAAGCTCCCACACAAAACGAGCGATGTGTCCACGGATACGGTTCTATTGCGACTAAAACTCCACATAACAATACATTTTTCTATACTATCCCCGCATTCGTGCGCATGCGCTAAAAGATGTTTCAGAAATAGCACCCCGCAACTCCTACTGGACACCATCTATTATGTGGAGTAAAATGTGTTGTGGTCGAATAATACTTTCATAATATTGCAGTTTTCATGTTGCTGCGTAGAGATTCAAGAAACAGTTCTACAGCATCGAGTGGTGTTAGTGATGGCTTTTGGGGAAATAACAAACTCTTTCATCAGGGATATAATTCTCTGTTTTAATCTTTGAGAGCATTATTTACGCCAGCCAACGTTGTGGGGAAACTGAGGTTGTTAATTTTTAATAATCTCTTTTCTAAATAAAGTAAGTCACCTTTTATCGAATACGATGTTTTGGATATGATAGCTGTTGGGTGTATGTACTGTGGGCGCACTTTGTGGAGTGCCCAAGGGTCTGATGTCAATGTGGGTCACGCTCCTTCGACCGACCTGCTCTTGTTGATCACTAACTGCAAGAAAGTAACTCCCAGACAGTCTGCTTGCCTATCGTGCAGCTGTGCTCTTCTCACTCGTTGATCGAGTCATATTAAAAATATAACTTATCTACAGCCTCCAGAGCTTGGTACTGCAGTGAAATTTCAAAAATCATTGCTAGGAATAATGAAATGCACGGAACTGTAATTGTGTTAAGTATTTTGAACAAACTTTTTATTTCATTCCCTGCCCTCCTGGAACTAGGGTCGGCTAGAGTTTAGCTCCCCGCTGTCAGGTTCCAATCACTGTGATTACGGTTTTAGGCGTTTTTTCGCTATCATTTGATGAGATTATCACAAATTGCTTCCTCAAGATCCGTGTTATTCTATTTAACACATTACCACAGACAATAGCCTCATTTACTTCCCTGCAGTGGATGCAACAGTCGACCGGACATGTAGCTCCAGAAAAAGAGTGAATAGTTTTTACTACTATTGATTCAGCTCTTAGTTTTCTTTTTATTACTGGTCTTGACTGCTTCGCCGAAGTAGCAAAATTCTAATGTGCTTTTTAAAGACGAACTTAAATCTTACTTACTTTAACCGAATGAATGTTGCAAACAATTTGTTGTTTACTGTGTGAAATCTCTACATTTTAATTCTCTAGGAATTCAAAGTCTTCTAAAATGTTTTTTGACAGCAGCTTTCACCCTGAAGTCCGGTTTCATGATCATTTGATTGCCTTCTCCTGCATACTCTGAGGTGTCTGATACACATTTATGACCGAAATAAATCAGTTACTCCATTCGTTATTTTTCTGTATACCGCCATTAATGCTGGTTTAACATCACGCAGTTGTGACAGCTGTGCTAAATTATCATTTTTAAAATGTTTATATGTACTGATCGAACCTTGTAATGGTTTAATTAGTTACGTTAGCAACTAATAATTACGTTACTAAACCAGAAATAGAGGTGGAGACTACCCCAGACTAATACAATTTTTTTCTTTTTATATAAATAAAAGAACTTCTAGCACCAGTTAGCATTTCCACTAGGAAAGTTATT